>JALGAY010000008.1:23578287-24178287 GCA_029207805.1 Tribolium confusum | reverse complement strand
CCTTGATAAATAACAATTTCAAACTTGATTCTTGAGCTTGCTATTAATTGTAGAAGGTTTAAACTAATACCATTTGATTGAACAGAAAATTTTCTATCAAAAACATTTTACTTTTATAACGTTTTAGCAATGTAAATAAAAAAAAATCAAAAAAATACACAAGTTTAAAGATAGTCGTTATTCCTTAATAAATACCAAATTCAAACTTCATTCTTGAGCTTGCTATTAATTGTAAAAGGTTAAAACAAGTGCTATTTGATTAAACAGAAAATTTTCTATCAAATACATCCTATTTTTATAACGTTTCAATAATGTAAATATAAAAAAAATCAAAAAAATACGCAAGTTTAAAGATAGTCGTTATGCCGTGATAAATACCAAATTCAAACTTCATTCTTGAGCTTGCTTTTAATTGCAGAAGGTTGAAACCAACACTATTTGATTGAGCAGGAAATTTTCTATCAAACACATTTTACTTTTATAACGTTTTAGCAATGTAAATATGAAAAAAATCAAAAAAATACGCAAGTTTAAATATAGTCGTTATTCCTTGATAAATACCAATTTCAAACTTTATTCTTGAGCTTGCTATTAATTGTAGAAAATTGATACAAGCACCACTTGATTAACCAAAAAATTTTCTATTAAATACATCCTACTTTTATAACGTTTCAATAATGTAAATATAAAAAAAATCAAAAAAATACGCAAGTTTAAAGATAGTCGTTATTCCTTAATAAATACCAAATTCAAACTTCATTCTTGAGCTTGCTATTAATTGTAAAAGGTTAAAACAAGTGCTATTTGATTAAACAGAAAATTTTCTATCAAATACATCCTATTTTTATAACGTTTCAATAATGTAAATATGAAAAAAATCAAAAAAATACGCAAGTTTAAATATAGTCGTTATTCCTTGATAAATACCAATTTCAAACTTCATTCTTGAGCTTGCTATTAATTGTAGAAGGTTGAAACCAATACCATTTGATTGAACAGAAAATTTTCTATCAAATACATTTTACTTTTATAACGTTTTAGCAATGTAAATAAAAAAAAATCAAAAAAATACGCAAGTTTAAAGATAGTCGTTATTCCTTGATAAATACCAATTTCAAACTTAATTCTTGAGCTTGCTATTTATTGTAGAAAGTTGAAGCAAGTACCATTTGACTGAACAGAAAATTTTCTCTCAAACACATCCTACTTTTATAACGTTTTAGCAATGTAAATAAAAAAAAAATCAAAAAAATACGCATGTTTAAAGATAGTCGTTATTCCTTAATAAATACCAATTTCAAACTCCATT
This sequence comes from Tribolium confusum, assembly GCA_029207805.1. Classification (NCBI taxonomy): domain Eukaryota; kingdom Metazoa; phylum Arthropoda; class Insecta; order Coleoptera; family Tenebrionidae; genus Tribolium; species Tribolium confusum. The sequence continues at coordinate 24,176,978 of JALGAY010000008.1, read as the reverse complement.
CTTGAGCTTGCTATTAATTGTAGAAGGTTGAAGCAAGTACCATTTGACTGAACAGAAAATTTTCTAGCAAATACATCCTACTTTTATAACGTTTCAATATTGTAAATATAAAAAAAATTAAAAAAATACGCATGTTTAAAGATAGTCGTTATTCCTTAATAAATACCAATTTCAAACTTCATTCTTGAGCTTGCTATTAATTGTAGAAGGTTGAAGCAAGTACCATTTGACTGAACAGAAAATTTTCTATCAAATACATCCTACTTTTATAACGTTTCAATATTGTAAATATAAAAAAAATTAAAAAAATACGCAAGTTTAAAGATAGTCGTTATTCCTTAATAAATACCAATTTCAAACTTCATTCTTGAGCTTGCTATTAATTGTAGAAAATTAAAACAAGCACCACTTGATTAACCAAAAAATTTTCTATTAAATACATCCTACTTTTATAACGTTTCAATAATGTAAATATAAAAAAAAATTAAAAAAATACGCAAGTTTAAAGATAGTCGTTATTCCTTAATAAATACCAATTTCAAACTTTATTCTTGAGCTTGCTATTAATTGTAGAAAATTAAAACAAGCACCGCTTGATTAACCAAAAAATTTTCTATCAAATAAATCCTACCTTTATAACGTTTAGGCAATGTAAATATAAAAAAAATCAAAAAAATACGCAAGTTTAAAGATAGTCGTTATTCCTTAATAAATACCAATTTCAAACTTCATTCTTGAGCTTGCTATTAATTGTAGAAGGTTGAAACAAATACTAGTGGATTGAGCAGGTAATTTTCTATTAAATACGTTCTACTTTTATAACGTTTTAATAATGTAAATATAAAAAATACGCAAGTTTAAAGTAAGTCGTTATTCCTTGATAAATACCAATTTCAAACTTCATTTTTGAGCTTGCTATTAATTGCAGAAGGTTGAAACAAATACTATTCAATTTAGCAAGAAATTTTCTATCAAATACATTCTACTTTTATACCGTTTCAATAATGTAAATATAAAAAAAATAAAAAAAATACGCAAGTTTAAAGATAGTCGTTATTCCTTGATAAATACCAATTTCAAACTTCATTCTTGAGCTTGCTATTGATTGTAGAAGGTTGAAACTAATATTATTCGATTGAGCAGGAAATTTTCTATCAAATACATCCTACTTTTATAACGTTTTAGCAATGTAAATATAAAAAAAATCAAAAAAATACGCAAGTTTAAAGATAGTCGTTATGCCGTGATAAATACCAAATTCAAACTTCATTCTTGAGCTTGCTATTAATTGCAGAAGGTTGAAACCAACACTATTCGATTGAGCAGGAAATTTTCTATCAAACACATTCTACTTTTATAACGTTTTAGCAATGTAAATATGAAAAAAATCAAAAAAATACGCAAGTTTAAATATAGTCGTTATTCCTTGATAAATAACAATTTCAAACTTGATTCTTGAGCTTGCTATTAATTGTAGAAGGTTGAAACTAATACCATTTGATTGAACAAAAAATTTTCTATCAAATACATTTTACTTTTATAACGTTTTAGCAATGTAAATAAAAAAAAATCAAAAAAATACGCAAGTTTAAAGATAGTCGTTATTCCTTAATAAATACCAAATTCAAACTTCATTCTTGAGCTTGCTTTTAATTGCAGAAGGTTGAAACCAACACTATTCGATTGAGCAGGAAATTTTCTATCAAACACATTCTACCTTTATAACGTTTTAGCAATGTAAATATAAAAAAAATCAAAAAAATACGCAAGTTTAAAGATAGTCGTTATGCCTTGATACATACCAATTTCAAACTTGATTCTTGAGCTTGCTATTAACTGTAGAAGGTTAAAACAAGTGCTATTTGATTAAACAGAAAATTTTCTATCAAATACATTCTATTTTTATAACGTTTCAATAATGTAAATATAAAAAAAAATTAAAAAAATACGCATGTTTAAAGATAGTCGTTATTCCTTAATAAATACCAATTTCAAACTTCATTCTTGAGCTTGCTATAAATCGTAGAAGGTTGAAGCAAGTACCATTTGATTGAACAAAAAATTTTCTATGAAATACATCCTACCTTTATAACGTTTCAATACTGTAAATATAAAAAAAATTAAAAAAATACGTAAGTTTAAAGATAGTCGTTATTCCTTAATAAATACCAATTTCAAACTTCATTCTTGAGCTTGCTATTAATTGTAGAAGGTTGAAACAAGTACCATTTGATTAAACAGATAATTTTCTATCAAATAAATCCTACCTTTATAACGTTTAGGCAATGTAAATATAAAAAAAATTAAAAAAATACGCAAGTTTAAAGATAGTCGTTATTCCTTAATAAATACCAATTTTAAACTTCATTCTTGAGCTTGCTATTAATTGTAGAAAATTGAAACAAGCACCACTTGATTAACCAAAAAATTTTCTATTAAATACTTCCTACTTTTATAACGTTTCAATAATGTAAATATAAAAAAAAATTAAAAAAATACGCAAGTTTAAAGATAGTCGTTATTCCTTAATAAATACCAATTTCAAACTTCATCCTTGAGCTTGCTATTAATTGTAAAAGGTTGAAACAAGTACCATTTGATTAAACAGAAAATTTTCTATCAAATAAATCCTACCTTTATAACGTTTAGGCAATGTAAATATAAAAAAAATCAAAAAAATACGCAAGTTTAAATATAGTCGTTATTCCTTAATAAATACCAATTTTAAACTTCATTCTTGAGCTTGCTATTAATTGTAGAAGGTTGAAACAAATACTAGTGGATTGAGCAGGTAATTTTCTATCAAATACGTTCTACTTTTATAACGTTTTAATAATGTAAATATAAAAAATACGCAAGTTTAAAGTAAGTCGTTATTCCTTGATAAATACCAATTTCAAACTTCATTTTTGAGCTTGCTATTAATTGTAGAAGGTTGAAACAAATACTATTCAATTGAACAGGAAATTTTCTATCAAATACATCCTACTTTTATACCGTTTCAATAATGTAAATATAAAAAAAATCAAAAAAATACGCAAGTTTAAAGATAGTCGTTATTCCTTAATAAATAACAATTTCAAACTTGATTCTTGAGCTTGCTATTAATTGTAGAAGGTTAAATCAAATGCTATTTGATTAAACAGAAAATTTTCTAGCAAATACATCCTACTTTTATAACGTTTCAATAATGTAAATATAAAAAAAATCAAAAAAATACGCAAGTTTAAAGATAGTCGTTATTCCTTGATAAATACCAATTTCAAACTTCATTCTTGAGCTTGCTATTGATTGTAGAAGGTTGAAACTAATATTATTCGATTGAGCAGGAAATTTTCTATCAAATACATCCTACTTTTATAACGATTTAGCAATGTAAATATAAAAAAAATCAAAAAAATACGCAAGTTTAAAGATAGTCGTTATGCCGTGATAAATACCAAATTCAAACCTCATTCTTGAGCTTGCTATTAATTGCAGAAGGTTGAAACCAACACTAATCGATTGAGCAGGAAATTTTCTATCAAACACATTCTACTTTTATAACGTTTTAGCAATGTAAATATAAAAAAAATCAAAAAAATACGCAAGTTTAAATATAGTCGTTATTCCTTGATAAATAACAATTTCAAACTTGATTCTTGAGCTTGCTATTAATTGTAGAAGGTTTAAACTAATACCATTTGATTGAACAGAAAATTTTCTATCAAAAACATTTTACTTTTATAACGTTTTAGCAATGTAAATAAAAAAAAATCAAAAAAATACACAAGTTTAAAGATAGTCGTTATTCCTTAATAAATACCAAATTCAAACTTCATTCTTGAGCTTGCTATTAATTGTAAAAGGTTAAAACAAGTGCTATTTGATTAAACAGAAAATTTTCTATCAAATACATCCTATTTTTATAACGTTTCAATAATGTAAATATAAAAAAAATCAAAAAAATACGCAAGTTTAAAGATAGTCGTTATGCCGTGATAAATACCAAATTCAAACTTCATTCTTGAGCTTGCTTTTAATTGCAGAAGGTTGAAACCAACACTATTTGATTGAGCAGGAAATTTTCTATCAAACACATTTTACTTTTATAACGTTTTAGCAATGTAAATATGAAAAAAATCAAAAAAATACGCAAGTTTAAATATAGTCGTTATTCCTTGATAAATACCAATTTCAAACTTCATTCTTGAGCTTGCTATTAATTGTAGAAGGTTGAAGCCAATACCATTTGATTGAACAGAAAATTTTCTATCAAATACATTTTACTTTTATAACGTTTTAGCAATGTAAATAAAAAAAAATCAAAAAAATACGCAAGTTTAAAGATAGTCGTTATTCCTTAATAAATACCAAATTCAAACTTCATTCTTGAGCTTGCTATTAATTGTAAAAGGTTAAAACAAGTGCTATTTGATTAAACAGAAAATTTTCTATCAAATACATCCTATTTTTGTAACGTTTCAATAATGTAAATATAAAAAAAATCAAAAAAATACCCAAGTTTACAGATAGTCGTTATTTCTTGATAAGTACCAATTTCAAACTTGATTTTTAAGCTTGATATCGACTGCAGAAGGTTAAAACAAGTACCATTCGATTGAGCAGAAAATTTTCTATCAAATAAATGCTACTTTTATAACGTTTTAGTAATGTAAATATAAAAAAAATCAAAAAAATACGCAAGTTTAAAGATAGTCGTTATGCCTTGATACATACCAATTTCAAACTTGATTCTTGAGCTTGCTATTAACTGTAGAAGGTTAAAACAAGTGCTATTTGATTAAACAGAAAATTTTCTATCAAACACATTCTATTTTTATAACGTTTCAATAATGTAAATATAAAAAAAAATTAAAAAAATACGCATGTTTAAAGATAGTCGTTATTCTTTAATAAATACCAATTTCAAACTTCATTCTTGAGCTTGCTATAAATCGTAGAAGGTTGAAACAAGTACCATTTGATTGAACAAAAAATTTTCTATCAAATACATCCTACCTTTATAACGTTTCAATACTGTAAATATAAAAAAAATTAAAAAAATACGCAAGTTTAAAGATAGTCGTTATTCCTTAATAAATACCAATTTCAAACTTCATTCTTGAGCTTGCTATTAATTGTAGAAGGTTGAAACAAGTACCATTTGATTAAACAGATAATTTTCTATCAAATAAATCCTACCTTTATAACGTTTAGGCAATGTAAATATAAAAAAAATGAAAAAAATACGCAAGTTTAAAGATAGTCGTTATTCCTTAACAAATACCAATTTTAAACTTCATTCTTGAGCTTGCTATTAATTGTAGAAAATTGAAACAAGCACCACTTGATTAACCAAAAAATTTTCTATTAAATACTTCCTACTTTTATAACGTTTCAATAATGTAAATATAAAAAAAAATTAAAAAAATACGCAAGTTTAAAGATAGTCGTTATTCCTTAATAAATACCAATTTCAAACTTCATTCTTGAGCTTGCTATTAATTGTAAAAGGTTGAAACAAGTACCATTTGATTAAACAGAAAATTTTCTATCAAATAAATCCTACCTTTATAACGTTTAGGCAATGTAAATATAAAAAAAATCAAAAAAATGCGCAAGTTTAAATATAGTCGTTATTCCTTAATAAATACCAATTTTAAACTTCATTCTTGAGCTTGCTATTAATTGTAGAAGGTTGAAACAAATACTAGTGGATTGAGCAGGTAATTTTCTATCAAATACGTTCTACTTTTATAACGTTTTAATAATGTAAATATAAAAAATACGCAAGTTTAAAGTAAGTCGTTATTCCTTGATAAATACCAATTTCAAACTTCATTTTTGAGCTTGCTATTAATTGTAGAAGGTTGAAACAAATACTATTCAATTGAACAGGAAATTTTCTATCAAATACATCCTACTTTTATACCGTTTCAATAATGTAAATATAAAAAAAATCAAAAAAATACGCAAGTTTAAAGATAGTCGTTATTCCTTAATAAATAACAATTTCAAACTTGATTCTTGAGCTTGCTATTAATTGTAGAAGGTTAAATCAAATGCTATTTGATTAAACAGAAAATTTTCTAGCAAATACATCCTACTTTTATAACGTTTCAATATTGTAAATATAAAAAAAATTAAAAAAATACGCATGTTTAAAGATAGTCGTTATTCCTTAATAAATACCAATTTCAAACTTCATTCTTGAGCTTGCTATTAATTGTAGAAGGTTGAAGCAAGTACCATTTGACTGAACAGAAAATTTTCTATCAAATACATCCTACTTTTATAACGTTTCAATATTGTAAATATAAAAAAAATTAAAAAAATACGCAAGTTTAAAGATAGTCGTTATTCCTTAATAAATACCAATTTCAAACTTCATTCTTGAGCTTGCTATTAATTGTAGAAAATTAAAACAAGCACCACTTCATTAACCAAAAAATTTTCTATTAAATACATCCTACTTTTATAACGTTTCAACAATGTAAATATAAAAAAAAATTAAAAAAATACGCAAGTTTAAAGATAGTCGTTATTCCTTAATAAATACCAATTTCAAACTTCATTCTTGAGCTTGCTATTAATTGTAGAAAATTAAAACAAGCACCACTTGATTAACCAAAAAATTTTCTATCAAATAAATCCTACCTTTATAACGTTTAGGCAATGTAAATATAAAAAAAATCAAAAAAATACGCAAGTTTAAAGATAGTCGTTATTCCTTAATAAATACCAATTTCAAACTTCATTCTTGAGCTTGCTGTTAATTGTAGAAGGTTGAAACAAGTACCATTTGATTGAACAGAAAATTTTCTATCAAATACATTTTACTTTTATAACGTTTCAATAATGTAAATATAAAAAAAATTAAAAAAATACGCAAGTTTAAATATAGTCGTTATTCCTTGATAAATACCCATTTCAAACTTCATTCTTAAGCTTGCTATTAATTCTAGAAGGTTGAAACAAATACTAGTCGATTGAGCAGGTAATTTTCTATCAAATACGTTCTACTTTTATAACGTTTTAATAATGTAAATATAAAAAAAATCAAAAAAATACGCAAGTTTAAAGATAGTCGTTATTCCTTGATAAATACCAATTTCAAACTTCATTCTTGAGCTTGCTATTGATTGTAGAAGGTTGAAGCAAGTACCATTTGACTGAACAGAAAATTTTCTATCAAACACATCCTACCTTTATAACGTTTTAGCAATGTAAATAAAAAAAAATCAAAAAAATACGCATGTTTAAAGATAGTCGTTATTCCTTAATAAATACCAAATTCAAACTTCATTCTTGAGCTTGCTATTAATTGTAAAAGGTTAAAGCAAGTGGTATTTGATTAAACAGAAAATTTTCTATCAAATACATCCTATTTTTATAACGTTTCAATAATGTAAATATAAAAAAAATCAAAAAAATACGCAAGTTTAAAGATAGTCGTTATGCCGTGATAAATACCAAATTCAAACTTCATTCTTGAGCTTGCTTTTAATTGCAGAAGGTTGAAACCAACACTATTCGATTGAGCAGGAAATTTTCTATCAAACACATTCTACTTTTATAACGCTTTAGCAATGTAAATATGAAAAAAATCAAAAAAATACGCAAGTTTAAATATAGTCGTTATTCCTTGATAAATACCAAATTCAAACTTCATTCTTGAGCTTGCTATTAATTGTAGAAGGTTGAAACCAATACCATTTGATTGAACAGAAAATTTTCTATCAAATACATTTTACTTTTATAACGTTTTAGCAATGTAAATAAAAAAAAATCAAAAAAATACGCAAGTTTAAAGATAGTCGTTATTCCTTAATAAATACCAAATTCAAACTTCATTCTTGAGCTTGCTATTAATTGTAAAAGGTTAAAACAAGTGCTATTTGATTAAACAGAAAATTTTCTATCAAATACATCCTATTTTTGTAACGTTTCAATAATGTAAATATAAAAAAAATCAAAAAAATACCCAAGTTTACAGATAGTCGTTATTTCTTGATAAGTACCAATTTCAAACTTGATTTTTAAGCTTGATATCGACTGCAGAAGGTTAAAACAAGTACCATTCGATTGAGCAGAAAATTTTCTATCAAATAAATGCTACTTTTATAACGTTTTAGTAATGTAAATATAAAAAAAATCAAAAAAATTCGCAAGTTTAAAGATAGTCGTTATGCCTTGATACATACCAATTTCAAACTTGATTCTTGAGCTTGCTATTAACTGTAGAAGGTTAAAGCAAGTGCTATTTGATTAAACAGAAAATTTTCTATCAAATACATTCTATTTTTTAAACGTTTCAAAAATGTAAATATAAAAAAAAATTAAAAAAATACGCATGTTTAAAGATAGTCGTTATTCCTTAATAAATACCAATTTCAAACTTCATTCTTGAGCTTGCTATTAATCGTAGAAGGTTGAAGCAAGTACCATTTGATTGAACAAAAAATTTTCTATCAAATACATCCTACCTTTATAACGTTTCAATACTGTAAATATAAAAAAAATTAAAAAAATACGCAAGTTTAAAGATAGTCGTTATTCCTTAATAAATACCAATTTCAAACTTCATTCTTGAGCTTGCTATTAATTGTAGAAGGTTGAAACAAGTACCGTTTGATTAAACAGATAATTTTCTATCAAACAAATCCTACCTTTATAACGTTTAGGCAATGTAAATATAAAAAAAATGAAAAAAATTCGCAAGTTTAAAGATAGTCGTTATTCCTTAATAAATACCAATTTTAAACTTCATTCTTGAGCTTGCTATTAATTGTAGAAAATTGAAACAAGCACCACTTGATTAACCAAAAAATTTTCTATGAAATACTTCCTACTTTTATAACGTTTCAATAATGTAAATATAAAAAAAAATTAAAAAAATACGCAAGTTTAAAGATAGTCGTTATTCCTTAATAAATACCAATTTCAAACTTCATTCTTGAGCTTGCTATTAATTGTAGAAGGTTGAAACAAGTACCATTTGATTAAACAGAAAATTTTCTATCAAATAAATCCTACCTTTATAACGTTTAGGCAATGTAAATATAAAAAAAATCAAAAAAATACGCAAGTTTAAATATAGTCGTTATTCCTTAATTAATACCAATTTTAAACTTCATTCTTGAGCTTGCTATTAATTGTAGAAGGTTGAGACAAATACTAGTGGATTGAGCAGGTAATTTTCTATCAAATACGTTCTACTTTTATAACGTTTTAATAATGTAAATATAAAAAATACGCAAGTTTAAAGTAAGTCGTTATTCCTTGATAAATACCAATTTCAAACTTCATTTTTGAGCTTGCTATTAATTGTAGAAGGTTGAAACAAATACTATTCAATTGAACAGGAAATTTTCTATCAAATACATCCTACTTTTATACCGTTTCAATAATGTAAATATAAAAAAAATCAAAAAAATACGCAAGTTTAAAGATAGTCGTTATTCCTTGATAAATAACAATTTCAAACTTGATTCTTGAGCTTGCTATTAATTGTAGATGGTTAAATCAAATGCTATTTGATTAAACAGAAAATTTTCTAGCAAATACATCCTACTTTTATAACGTTTCAATATTGTAAATATAAAAAAAATTAAAAAAATACGCATGTTTAAAGATAGTCGTTATTCCTTAATAAATACCAATTTCAAACTTCATTTTTGAGCTTGCTATTAATTGTAGAAGGTTGAAGCAAGTACCATTTGACTGAACAGAAAATTTTCTATCAAATACATCCTACTTTTATAACGTCTCAATATTGTAAATATAAAAAAAATTAAAAAAATACGCAAGTTTAAAGATAGTCGTTATTCCTTAATAAATACCAATTTCAAACTTCATTCTTGAGCTTGCTATTAATTGTAGAAAATAAAAACAAGCACCACTTGATTAACCAAAAAATTTTCTATTAAATACATCCTACTTTTATAACGTTTCAATAATGTAAATATAAAAAAAAATTAAAAAAATACGCAAGTTTAAAGATAGTCGTTATTCCTTAATAAATACCAATTTCAAACTTCATTCTTGAGCTTGCTATTAATTGTAGAAAATTAAAACAAGCACCACTTGATTAACCAAAAAATTTTCTATCAAATAAATCCTACCTTTGTAACGTTTAGGCAATGTAAATATAAAAAAAATCAAAAAAATACGCAAGTTTAAAGATAGTCGTTATTCCTTAATAAATACCAACTTCAAACTTCATTCTTGAGCTTGCTGTTAATTGTAGAAGGTTGAAACAAGTACCATTTGATTGAACAGAAAATTTTCTATCAAATACATTTTACTTTTATAACGTTTCAATAATGTAAATATAAAAAAAATTAAAAAAATACGCAAGTTTAAATATAGTCGTTATTCCTTGATAAATACCAATTTCAAACTTCATTCTTAAGCTTGCTATTAATTCTAGAAGGTTGAAACAAATACTAGTCGATTGAGCAGGTAATTTTCTATCAAATACGTTCTACTTTTATAACGTTTTAATAATGTAAATATAAAAAAAATCAAAAAAATACGCAAGTTTAAAGATAGTCGTTATTCCTTGATAAATACCAATTTCAAACTTCGTTCTTGAGCTTGCTATTGATTGTAGAAGGTTGAAGCAAGTACCATTTGACTGAACAGAAAATTTTCTATCAAACACATCCTACTTTTATAACGTTTTAGCAATGTAAATAAAAAAAATAAAAAAAATACGCAAATTTAAAGATAGTCGTTATTCCTTGATAAATACCAATTTCAAACTTCATTTTTGAGCTTGCTATTAATTGTAGAAGGTTGAAACAAATACTATTCAATTGAACAGGAAATTTTCTATCAAATACATCTTACTTTTATACCGTTTCAATAATGTAAATATAAAAAAAATCAAAAAAATACGCAAGTTTAAATATAGTCGTTATTCCTTGATAAATTCCCATTTCAAACTTCATTCTTAAGCTTGCTATTAATTCTAGAAGGTTGAAACAAATACTAGTCGATTGAGCAGGTAATTTTCTATCAAATACGTTCTACTTTTATAACGTTTTAATAATGTAAATATAAAAAAAATCAAAAAAATACGCAAGTTTAAAGATAGTCGTTATTCCTTGATAAATACCAATTTCAAACTTCATTCATTAGCTTGCTATTGATTGTAGAAGTTTGAAGCAAGTACCATTTGACTGAACAGAAAATTTTCTATCAAACACATCCTACTTTTATAACGTTTTAACAATGTAAATAAAAAAAAATCAAAAAAATACGCATGTTTAAAGATAGTCGTTATTCCTTAATAAATACCAATTTCAAACTCCATTCTTGAGCTTGCTATTAATTGTAGAAGGTTGAAGCAAGTACCATTTGACTGAACAGAAAATTTTCTATCAAATACATCCTACTTTTATAACGTTTTAGCAATGTAAATAAAAAAAAATAAAAAAAATACGCAAATTTAAAGATAGTCGTTATTCCTTGATAAATACCAAATTCAAACTTCATTTTTGAGCTTGCTATTAATTGTAGAAGGTTGAAACAAATACTATTCAATTGAACAGGAAATTTTCTATCAAATACATCCTACTTTTATACCGTTTCAATAATGTAAATATAAAAAAAATCAAAAAAATACGCAAGTTTAAAGATAGTCGTTATTCCTTGATAAATACCAATTTCAAACTTCATTCTTGAGCTTGATATCGACTGCAGAAGGTTAAAACAAGTACCATTCGATTGAGCAGAAAATTTTCTATCAAATAAATGCTACTTTTATAACGTTTTAGTAATGTAAATATAAAAAAAATCAAAAAAATTCGCAAGTTTAAAGATAGTCGTTATGCCTTGATACATACCAATTTCAAACTTGATTCTTGAGCTTGCTATTAACTGTAGAAGGTTAAAACAAGTACCATTTGATTAAACAGATAATTTTCTATCAAATAAATCCTACCTTTATAACGTTTAGGCAATGTAAATATAAAAAAAATGAAAAAAATTCGCAAGTTTAAAGATAGTCGTTATTCCTTAATAAATACCAATTTTAAACTTCATTCTTGAGCTTGCTATTAATTGTAGAAAATTGAAACAAGCACCACTTGATTAACCAAAAAATTTTCTATGAAATACTTCCTACTTTTATAACGTTTCAATAATGTAAATATAAAAAAAAATTAAAAAAATACGCATGTTTAAAGATAGTCGTTATTCCTTAATAAATACCAATTTCAAACTTCATTCTTGAGCTTGCTATTAATTGTAGAAGGTTGAAACAAGTACCATTTGATTAAACAGAAAATTTTCTATCAAATAAATCCTACCTTTATAACGTTTAGGCAATGTAAATATAAAAAAAATCAAAAAAATACGCAAGTTTAAATATAGTCGTTATTCCTTAATTAATACCAATTTTAAACTTCATTCTTGAGCTTGCTATTAATTGTAGAAGGTTGAGACAAATACTAGTGGATTGAGCAGGTAATTTTCTATCAAATACGTTCTACTTTTATAACGTTTTAATAATGTAAATATAAAAAATACGCAAGTTTAAAGTAAGTCGTTATTCCTTGATAAATACCAATTTCAAACTTCATTTTTGAGCTTGCTATTAATTGTAGAAGGTTGAAACAAATACTATTCAATTGAACAGGAAATTTTCTATCAAATACATCCTACTTTTATACCGTTTCAATAATGTAAATATAAAAAAAATCAAAAAAATACGCAAGTTTAAAGATAGTCGTTATTCCTTGATAAATAACAATTTCAAACTTGATTCTTGAGCTTGCTATTAATTGTAGATGGTTAAATCAAATGCTATTTGATTAAACAGAAAATTTTCTAGCAAATACATCCTACTTTTATAACGTTTCAATATTGTAAATATAAAAAAAATTAAAAAAATACGCATGTTTAAAGATAGTCGTTATTCCTTAATAAATACCAATTTCAAACTTCATTCTTGAGCTTGCTATTAATTGTAGAAGGTTGAAGCAAGTACCATTTGACTGAACAGAAAATTTTCTATCAAATACATCCTACTTTTATAACGTCTCAATATTGTAAATATAAAAAAAATTAAAAAAATACGCAAGTTTAAAGATAGTCGTTATTCCTTAATAAATACCAATTTCAAACTTCATTCTTGAGCTTGCTATTAATTGTAGAAAATAAAAACAAGCACCACTTGATTAACCAAAAAATTTTCTATTAAATACATCCTACTTTTATAACGTTTCAATAATGTAAATATAAAAAAAAATTAAAAAAATACGCAAGTTTAAAGATAGTCGTTATTCCTTAATAAATACCAATTTCAAACTTCATTCTTGAGCTTGCTATTAATTGTAGAAAATTAAAACAAGCACCACTTGATTAACCAAAAAATTTTCTATCAAATAAATCCTACCTTTGTAACGTTTAGGCAATGTAAATATAAAAAAAATCAAAAAAATACGCAAGTTTAAAGATAGTCGTTATTCCTTAATAAATACCAACTTCAAACTTCATTCTTGAGCTTGCTGTTAATTGTAGAAGGTTGAAACAAGTACCATTTGATTGAACAGAAAATTTTCTATCAAATACATTTTACTTTTATAACGTTTCAATAATGTAAATATAAAAAAAATTAAAAAAATACGCAAGTTTAAATATAGTCGTTATTCCTTGATAAATACCAATTTCAAACTTCATTCTTAAGCTTGCTATTAATTCTAGAAGGTTGAAACAAATACTAGTCGATTGAGCAGGTAATTTTCTATCAAATACGTTCTACTTTTATAACGTTTTAATAATGTAAATATAAAAAAAATCAAAAAAATACGCAAGTTTAAAGATAGTCGTTATTCCTTGATAAATACCAATTTCAAACTTCGTTCTTGAGCTTGCTATTGATTGTAGAAGGTTGAAGCAAGTACCATTTGACTGAACAGAAAATTTTCTATCAAACACATCCTACTTTTATAACGTTTTAGCAATGTAAATAAAAAAAAATAAAAAAAATACGCAAATTTAAAGATAGTCGTTATTCCTTGATAAATACCAATTTCAAACTTCATTTTTGAGCTTGCTATTAATTGTAGAAGGTTGAAACAAATACTATTCAATTGAACAGGAAATTTTCTATCAAATACATCTTACTTTTATACCGTTTCAATAATGTAAATATAAAAAAAATCAAAAAAATACGCAAGTTTAAATATAGTCGTTATTCCTTGATAAATTCCCATTTCAAACTTCATTCTTAAGCTTGCTATTAATTCTAGAAGGTTGAAACAAATACTAGTCGATTGAGCAGGTAATTTTCTATCAAATACGTTCTACTTTTATAACGTTTTAATAATGTAAATATAAAAAAAATCAAAAAAATACGCAAGTTTAAAGATAGTCGTTATTCCTTGATAAATACCAATTTCAAACTTCATTCATTAGCTTGCTATTGATTGTAGAAGTTTGAAGCAAGTACCATTTGACTGAACAGAAAATTTTCTATCAAACACATCCTACTTTTATAACGTTTTAACAATGTAAATAAAAAAAAATCAAAAAAATACGCATGTTTAAAGATAGTCGTTATTCCTTAATAAATACCAATTTCAAACTCCATTCTTGAGCTTGCTATTAATTGTAGAAGGTTGAAGCAAGTACCATTTGACTGAACAGAAAATTTTCTATCAAATACATCCTACTTTTATAACGTTTTAGCAATGTAAATAAAAAAAAATAAAAAAAATACGCAAATTTAAAGATAGTCGTTATTCCTTGATAAATACCAAATTCAAACTTCATTTTTGAGCTTGCTATTAATTGTAGAAGGTTGAAACAAATACTATTCAATTGAACAGGAAATTTTCTATCAAATACATCCTACTTTTATACCGTTTCAATAATGTAAATATAAAAAAAATCAAAAAAATACGCAAGTTTAAAGATAGTCGTTATTCCTTGATAAATACCAATTTCAAACTTCATTCTTGAGCTTGATATCGACTGCAGAAGGTTAAAACAAGTACCATTCGATTGAGCAGAAAATTTTCTATCAAATAAATGCTACTTTTATAACGTTTTAGTAATGTAAATATAAAAAAAATCAAAAAAATTCGCAAGTTTAAAGATAGTCGTTATGCCTTGATACATACCAATTTCAAACTTGATTCTTGAGCTTGCTATTAACTGTAGAAGGTTAAAACAAGTACCATTTGATTAAACAGATAATTTTCTATCAAATAAATCCTACCTTTATAACGTTTAGGCAATGTAAATATAAAAAAAATGAAAAAAATTCGCAAGTTTAAAGATAGTCGTTATTCCTTAATAAATACCAATTTTAAACTTCATTCTTGAGCTTGCTATTAATTGTAGAAAATTGAAACAAGCACCACTTGATTAACCAAAAAATTTTCTATGAAATACTTCCTACTTTTATAACGTTTCAATAATGTAAATATAAAAAAAAATTAAAAAAATACGCAAGTTTAAAGATAGTCGTTATTCCTTAATAAATACCAATTTCAAACTTCATTCTTGAGCTTGCTATTAATTGTAGAAGGTTGAAACAAGTACCATTTGATTAAACAGAAAATTTTCTATCAAATAAATCCTACCTTTATAACGTTTAGGCAATGTAAATATAAAAAAAATCAAAAAAATACGCAAGTTTAAATATAGTCGTTATTCCTTAATTAATACCAATTTTAAACTTCATTCTTGAGCTTGCTATTAATTGTAGAAGGTTGAGACAAATACTAGTGGATTGAGCAGGTAATTTTCTATCAAATACGTTCTACTTTTATAACGTTTTAATAATGTAAATATAAAAAATACGCAAGTTTAAAGTAAGTCGTTATTCCTTGATAAATACCAATTTCAAACTTCATTTTTGAGCTTGCTATTAATTGTAGAAGGTTGAAACAAATACTATTCAATTGAACAGGAAATTTTCTATCAAATAAATCCTACTTTTATACCGTTTCAATAATGTAAATATAAAAAAAATCAAAAAAATACGCAAGTTTAAAGATAGTCGTTATTCCTTGATAAATAACAATTTCAAACTTGATTCTTGAGCTTGCTATTAATTGTAGATGGTTAAATCAAATGCTATTTGATTAAACAGAAAATTTTCTAGCAAATACATCCTACTTTTATAACGTTTCAATATTGTAAATATAAAAAAAATTAAAAAAATACGCATGTTTAAAGATAGTCGTTATTCCTTAATAAATACCAATTTCAAACTTCATTCTTGAGCTTGCTATTAATTGTAGAAGGTTGAAGCAAGTACCATTTGACTGAACAGAAAATTTTCTATCAAATACATCCTACTTTTATAACGTCTCAATATTGTAAATATAAAAAAAATTAAAAAAATACGCAAGTTTAAAGATAGTCGTTATTCCTTAATAAATACCAATTTCAAACTTCATTCTTGAGCTTGCTATTAATTGTAGAAAATAAAAACAAGCACCACTTGATTAACCAAAAAATTTTCTATTAAATACATCCTACTTTTATAACGTTTCAATAATGTAAATATAAAAAAAAATTAAAAAAATACGCAAGTTTAAAGATAGTCGTTATTCCTTAATAAATACCAATTTCAAACTTCATTCTTGAGCTTGCTATTAATTGTAGAAAATTAAAACAAGCACCACTTGATTAACCAAAAAATTTTCTATCAAATAAATCCTACCTTTGTAACGTTTAGGCAATGTAAATATAAAAAAAATCAAAAAAATACGCAAGTTTAAAGATAGTCGTTATTCCTTAATAAATACCAACTTCAAACTCATTCTTGAGCTTGCTGTTAATTGTAGAAGGTTGAAACCAGTACCATTTGATTGAACAGAAAATTTTCTATCAAATACATTTTACTTTTATAACGTTTTCAATAATGTAAATATAAAAAAATTAAAAAAATACGCAAGTTTAAATATAGTCGTTATTCCTTGATAAATACCAATTTCAAACTTCATTCTTAAGCTTGCTATTATTTCTAGAAGGTTGAAACAAATACTAGTCGATTGAGCAGGTAATTTTCTATCAAATACGTATCTACTTTTATAACGTTTTAATAATGTAAATATAAAAAAAATCAAAAAAATACGCAAGTTTAAAGATAGTCGTTATTCCTTGATAAATACCAATTTCAAACTTCGTTCTTGAGCTTGCTATTGATTGTAGAAGGTTGAAGCAAGTACCATTTGACTGAACAGAAAATTTTCTATCAAACACATCCTACTTTTATAACGTTTTAGCAATGTAAATAAAAAAAAATAAAAAAAATACGCAAATTTAAAGATAGTCGTTATTCCTTGATAAATACCAATTTCAAACTTCATTTTTGAGCTTGCTATTAATTGTAGAAGGTTGAAACAAATACTATTCAATTGAACAGGAAATTTTCTATCAAATACATCTTACTTTTATACCGTTTCAATAATGTAAATATAAAAAAAATCAAAAAAATACGCAAGTTTAAATATAGTCGTTATTCCTTGATAAATTCCCATTTCAAACTTCATTCTTAAGCTTGCTATTAATTCTAGAAGGTTGAAACAAATACTAGTCGATTGAGCAGGTGATTTTCTATCAAATACGTTCTACTTTTATGACGTTTTAATAATGTAAATATAAAAAAAATCAAAAAAATACGCAAGTTTAAAGATAGTCGTTATTCCTTGATAAATACCAATTTCAAACTTCATTCATTAGCTTGCTATTGATTGTAGAAGTTTGAAGCAAGTACCATTTGACTGAACAGAAAATTTTCTATCAAACACATCCTACTTTTATAACGTTTTAACAATGTAAATAAAAAAAAAATCAAAAAAATACGCATGTTTAAAGATAGTCGTTATTCCTTAATAAATACCAATTTCAAACTCCATTCTTGAGCTTGCTATTAATTGTAGAAGGTTGAAGCAAGTACCATTTGACTGAACAGAAAATTTTCTATCAAATACATCCTACTTTTATAACGTTTTAGCAATGTAAATAAAAAAAAATAAAAAAAATACGCAAATTTAAAGATAGTCGTTATTCCTTGATAAATACCAAATTCAAACTTCATTTTTGAGCTTGCTATTAATTGTAGAAGGTTGAAACAAATACTATTCAATTGAACAGGAAATTTTCTATCAAATACATCCTACTTTTATACCGTTTCAATAATGTAAATATAAAAAAAATCAAAAAAATACGCAAGTTTAAAGATAGTCGTTATTCCTTGATAAATACCAATTTCAAACTTCATTCTTGAGCTTGCTATTGATTGTAGAAGGTTGAAGCTAATATTATTCGATTGAGCAGGAAATTTTCTATCAAATACATCCTACTTTTATAACGTTTTAGCAATGTAAATATAAAAAAAATCAAAAAAATACGCAAGTTTAAAGATAGTCGTTATGCCGTGATAAATACCAAATTCAAACTTCATTCTTGAGCTTGCTATTAATTGCAGAAGGTTGAAACCAACACTATTCGATTGAGCAGGAAATTTTCTATCAAACACATTCTACTTTTATAACGTTTTAGCAATGTAAATGTGAAAAAAATCAAAAAAATACGCAAGTTTAAATATAGTCGTTATTCCTTGATAAATACCAATTTCAAACTTCATTCTTGAGCTTGCTATTAATTGTAGAAGGTTGAAACTAATACCATTTGATTGAACAGAAAATTTTCTATCAAAAACATTTTACTTTTATAACGTTTTAGCAATGTAAATAAAAAAAATCAAAAAAATACGCAAGTTTAAAGATAGTCGTTATTCCTTAATAAATACCAAATTCAAACTTCATTCTTGAGCTTGCTATTAATTGTAAAAGGTTAAAACAAGTGCTATTTGATTAAACAGAAAATTTTCTATCAAATACATCCTATTTTTATAACGTTTCAATAATGTAAATATAAAAAAAATCAAAAAAATACGCAAGTTTAAAGATAGTCGTTATGCCGTGATAAATACCAAATTCAAACTTCATTCTTGAGCTTGCTTTTAACTGCAGAAGGTTGAAACCAACACTATTCGATTGAGCAGGAAATTTTCTATCAAACACATTCTACTTTTATAACGTTTTAGCAATGTAAATATGAAAAAAATCAAAAAAATACGCAAGTTTAAATATAGTCGTTATTCCTTGATAAATACCAATTTCAAACTTCATTCTTGAGCTTGCTATTAATTGTAGAAAATTAAAACAAGCACCATTTGATTGAGCAGAACATTTTCTATCAAATAAATCCTACCTTTATAACGTTTAGGCAATGAAATATAAAAAAAATCAAAAAAATACGCAAGTTTAAATATAGTCGTTATTCCTTAATAAATACCAATTTCTAACTTTATCCTTGAGCTTGCTATTAATTGTAGAAAATTGATACAAGCACCACTTGATTAACCAAAAAATTTTCTATTAAATACATCCTACTTTTATAACGTTTCAATAATGTAAATATAAAAAAAAAATTAAAAAAATACGCAAGTTTAAAGATAGTCGTTATTCCTTAATAAACACCAATTTCAAACTTTATTCTTGAGCTTGCTGTTAATCGTAGAAGGTTGAGACAAGTACCATTTGATTGAACAAAAAATTTTCTATCAAATACATCCTACTTTTATAACGTTTAAATATTGTAAATAAAAAAAAAAATTAAAAAAATACGCAAGTTTAAAGATAGTCGTTATTCCTTAATAAATACCAATTTCAAACTTTATTCTTGAGCTTGCTATTAATTGTAGAAAGTTGAAACAAGCACCAATCGATTAAGCAAAAAATTTTCTATCATATACAATCTACTTTTATAACGTTTCAGCAATGTAAATATAAAAAAAATTAAAAAAATTCGCAAGTTTAAATATAGTCGTTATTCCTTGATAAATACCCATTTCAAACTTCATTCTTAAGCTTGCTATTAATTCTAGAAGGTTGAAACAAATACTAGTCGATTGAGCAAGTAATTTTCTATCAAATACGTTCTACTTTTATAACGTTTTAATAATGTAAATATAAAAAAAATTAGAAAAATACGCAAGTTTAAAGTAAGTCGTTATTCCTTGATAAATACCAATTTCAAACTTAATTCTTGAGCTTGCTATTAATCGTAGAAGGTTGAAACAAGTACCATTTGACTGAACAAAAAATTTTCTATCAAATACATCCTACTTTCATAACGTTTCAATATTGTAAATATAAAAAAAATTAAAAAAATACGCAAGTTTAAAGATAGTCGTTATTCCTTAATAAATACCAATTTCAAACTTCATTCTTGAGCTTGCTGTTAATTGTAGAAGGTTGAAACAAGTACCATTTGATTGAACAGAAAATTTTCTATCAAATACATTTTACTTTTATAACGTTTCAATAATGTAAATATATAAAAAATTAAAAAAATACGCAAGTTTAAATATAGTCGTTATTCCTTGATAAATATCCATTTCAAACTTCATTCTTAAGCTTGCTATTAATTCTAGAAGGTTGAAACAAATACTAGTCGATTGAGCAGGTAATTTTCTATCAAATACGTTCTACTTTTATAACGTTTTAGCAATGTAAATAAAAAAAAATAAAAAAAATACGCAAATTTAAAGATAGTCGTTATTCCTTGATAAATACCAATTTCAAACTTCATTTTTGAGCTTGCTATTAATTGTAGAAGGTTGAAACAAATACTATTCAATTGAACAGGAAATTTTCTATCAAATACATCCTACTTTTATACCGTTTCAATAATGTAAATATAAAAAAAATCAAAAAAATACGCAAGTTTCAAAATAGTCGTTATTCCTTGATAAATACCAATTTCAAACTTGATTCTTGAGCTTGCTATTAATTGTAGAAGGTTAAAACAAGTGCTATTTGATTAAACAGAAAATTTTCTATCAAATACATTCTATTTTTATAACGTTTCAGTAATGTAAATATAAAAAAAAATTAAAAAAATACGCAAGTTTAAAGATAGTCGTTATTCCTTAATAAATACCAATTTCAAACTTCATTCTTGAGCTTGCTATTAATCGTAGAAGGTTGAAACAAGTACTATTTGATTGAACAAAAAATTTTCTATCAAATACATCCTACTTTTATAACGTTTTAGCAATGTAAATATAAAAAAAAATCAAAAAAATTCGCAAGTTTAAAGATAGTCGTTATTCCTTAATAAATACCAATTTCAAACTTCATTCCTAAGCTTGCTATTAATTGTATAAAGTTGAAACAAGCACCACTTAAGCAAAAAATTTTTTATCATATACAATTTACTTTTATAACGTTTTAGCAATGTAAATATAAAAAAAATCTAAAAAATACGCAAGTTTAAACATAGTCGGTATTCCTTAATAAATACCAATTTCTAACTTCATTCTTGAGCTTGCTATTAATTGTAGAAAATTAAAATAAGCACCACTTGATTAACCAGAAAATTTTCTATCAAATAAATCCTACCTTTATAACGTTTAGGCAATGTAAATATAAAAAAAATCAAAAAAATACTCAAGTTTAAAGATAGTCGTTATTCCTTAATAAATACCAATTTCAAACTTCATTCTTGAGCTTGCTGTTAATTGTAGAAGGTTGAAACAAGTACCATTTGATTGAACAGAAAATTTTCTATCAAATACATTTTACTTTTATAACGTTTCAATAATGTAAATATAAAAAAAATTAAAAAAATACGCAAGTTTAAATATAGTCGTTATTCCTTGATAAATACCCATTTCAAACTTCATTCTTAAGCTTGCTATTAATTCTAGAAGGTTGAAGCAAATACTAGTCGATTGAGCAGGTAATTTTCTATCAAATACGTTCTACTTTTATAACGTTTTAATAATGTAAATATAAAAAAAATCAAAAAAATACGCAAGTTTAAAGATAGTCGTTATTCCTTGATAAATACCAATTTCAAACTTCATTCTTGAGCTTGCTATTGATTGTAGAAGGTTGAAGCAAGTACCATTTGACTGAACAGAAAATTTTCTATCAAACACATCCAAACAAATATAAAAAAAATTAAAAAAATACGCAAGTTTAAAGATAGTCGTTATTCCTTAATAAATACCAACTTCAAACTTTATTCTTGAGCTTGCTATTAATTGTAGAAAGTTGAAACAAGCACCACTCGATTAAGCAAAAAATTTTCTATCATATACAATCTACTTTTATAACGTTTTAGCAATGTAAATATAAAAAAAATTAAAAAAATACGCAAGTTTATATATAGTCGTTATTCCTTGATAAATACCCATTTCAAACTTCATTCTTAAGCTTGCTATTAATTCTAGAAGGTTGAAACAAATACTAGTCGATTGAGCAAGTAATTTTCTATCAAATACTTTCTACTTTTATAACGTTTTAATAATGTAAATATAAAAAAAATTAGAAAAATACGCAAGTTTAAAGTAAGTCGTTATTCCTTGATAAATACCAATTTCAAACTTCATTCTTGAGCTTGCTGTTAATTGTAGAAGGTTGAAACAAGTACCATTTGATTGAACAGAAAATTTTCTATCAAATACATTTTACTTTTATAACGTTTCAATAATGTAAATATAAAAAAAATTAAAAAAATACGCAAGTTTAAATACAGTCGTTATTCCTTGATAAATACCCATTTCAAACTTCATTCTTAAGCTTGCTATTAATTCTAGAAGGTTGAAACAAATACTAGTCGATTGAGCAGGTAATTTTCTATCAAATACGTTCTACTTTTATAACGTTTTAATAATGTAAATATAAAAAAAATCAAAAAAATACGCAAGTTTAAAGATAGTCGTTATTCCTTGATAAATACCAATTTCAAACTTCATTTTTGAGCTTGCTATTGATTGTAGAAGGTTGAAGCAAGTACCATTTGACTGAACAGAAAATTTTCTATCAAACACATCCTACTTTTATAACGTTTTAGCAATGTAAATAAAAAAAAATCAAAAAAATACGCATGTTTAAAGATAGTCGTTATTCCTTAATAAATACCAATTTCAAACTCCATTCTTGAGCTTGCTATTAATTGTAGAAGATTGAAGCAAGTACCATTTGACTGAACAGAAAATTTTCTATCAAATACATCCTACTTTTATAACGTTTTAGCAATGTAAATAAAAAAAAATAAAAAAAATACGCAAATTTAAAGATAGTCGTTATTCCTTGATAAATACCAATTTCAAACTTCATTTTTGAGCTTGCTATTAATTGTAGAAGGTTGAAACAAATACTATTCAATTGAGCAGGAAATTTTCTATCAAATACAACCTACTTTTATACCGTTTCAATAATGTAAATATAAAAAAAATCAAAAAAATACGCAAGTTTAAATATAGTCGTTATTCCTTGATAAATTCCCATTTCAAACTTCATTCTTAAGCTTGCTATTAATTCTAGAAGGTTGAAACAAATACTAGTCGATTGAGCAGGTAATTTTCTATCAAATACGTTCTACTTTTATAACGTTTTAATAATGTAAATATAAAAAAAATCAAAAAAATACGCAAGTTTAAAGATAGTCGTTATTCCTTGATAAATACCAATTTCAAACTTCATTCTTGAGCTTGCTATTGATTGTAGAAGGTTGAAGCAAGTACCATTTGACTGAACAGAAAATTTTCTATCAAACACATCCTACTTTTATAACGTTTTAGCAATGTAAATAAAAAAAAAATCAAAAAAATACGCATGTTTAAAGGTAGTCGTTATTCCTTAATAAATACCAATTTCAAACTCCATTCTTGAGCTTGCTATTAATTGTAGAAGGTTGAAGCAAGTACCATTTGACTGAACAGAAAATTTTCTATCAAATGCATCCTACTTTTATAACATTTTAGCAATGTAAATAAAAAAAATAAAAAAAATACGCAAATTTAAAGATAGTCGTTATTCCTTGATAAATACCAACTTCAAACTTCATTTTTGAGCTTGCTATTAATTGTAGAAGGTTGAAACAAATACTATTCAATTGAACAGGAAATTTTCTATCAAATACATCCTACTTTTATACCGTTTCAATAATGTAAATATAAAAAAAATCAAAAAAATACGCAAGTTTAAAGATAGTCGTTATTCCTTGATAAATACCAATTTCAAACTTCATTCTTGAGCTTGCTATTGATTGTAGAAGGTTGAAACTAATATTATTCGATTGAGCAGGAAATTTTCTATCAAATACATCCTACTTTTATAACGTTTGAGCAATGTAAATATAAAAAAAATCAAAAAAATACGCAAGTTTAAAGATAGTCGTTATGCCGTGATAAATACCAAATTCAAACTTCATTCTTGAGCTTGCTATTAATTGCAGAAGGTTGAAACCAACACTATTCGATTGAGCAGGAAATTTTCTATCAAACACATTCTACTTTTATAACGTTTTAGCAACGTAAATATGAAAAAAATCAAAAAAATACGCAAGTTTAAATATAGTCGTTATTCCTTGATAAATACCAATTTCAAACTTCATTCTTGAGCTTGCTATTAAATGTAGAAGGTTGAAACTAATACCATTTGATTGAACAGAAAATTTTCTATCAAAAACATTTTACTTTTATAACGTTTTAGCAATGTAAATAAAAAAAATCAAAAAAATAAGCAAGTTTAAAGATAGTCGTTATTCCTTAATAAATACCAAATTCAAACTTCATTCTTGAGCTTGCTATTAATTGTAAAAGGTTAAAACAAGTGCTATTTGATTAAACAGAAAATTTTCTATCAAATACATCCTATTTTTATAACGTTTCAATAATGTAAATATAAAAAAAATCAAAAAAATACGCAAGTTTAAAGATAGTCGTTATGCCGTGATAAATACCAAATTCAAACTTCATACTTGAGCTTGCTTTTAACTGCAGAAGGTTGAAACTAACACTATTCGATTGAGCAGGAAATTTTCTATCAAACACATTCTACTTTTATAACGTTTTAGCAATGTAAATATGAAAAAAATCAAAAAAATACGCAAGTTTAAATATAGTCGTTATTCCTTGATAAATACCAATTTCAAACTTCATTGTTGAGCTTGCTATTAATTGTAGAAGGTCGAAGCTAATATCGTTTGATTGAACAGAAAATTTTCTATCAAAAACATTTTACTTTTATAACGTTTTAGCAATGTAAATAAAAAAAATCAAAAAAATACGCAAGTTTAAAGATAGTCGTTATTCCTTAATAAATACCAAATTCAAACTTCATTCTTGAGCTTGCTATTAATTGTAAAAAGTTAAAACAAGTGCTATTTGATTAAACAGAAATTTTTCTATCAAATACATCCTATTTTTATAACGTTTCAATAATGTAAATATAAAAAAAATCAAAAAAATACGCAAGTTTAAAGATAGTCGTTATGCCGTGATAAATACCAAATTCAAACTTCATTCTTGAGCTTGCTTTTAACTGCAGAAGGTTGAAACCAACACTATTCGATTGAGCAGGAAATTTTCTATCAAACACATTCTACTTTTATAACGTTTTAGCAATGTAAATATGAAAAAAATCAAAAAAATACGCAAGTTTAAATATAGTCGTTATTCCTTGATAAATACCAATTTCAAACTTCATTCTTGAGCTTGCTATTAATTGTAGAAGGTTGAAACCAATACCATTTGATTGAACAGAAAATTTTCTATCAAATACATCCTACTTTTATAACGTTTCAATAATGTAAATATAAAAAAAAATTAAAAAAATACGCAAGTTTAAAGGTAGTCGTTGTTCCTTAATAAATACCAATTTCAAACTTCATTCTTGAGCTTGCTGTTAACCGTAGAAGGTTGAAACAAGTACCATTTGATTGAACAAAAAATTTTCTATCAAATACATCCTACTTTTATAACGTTTCAATATTGTAAATATAAAAAAAATTAAAAAAATACGCAAGTTTAAAGATAGTCGTTATTCCTTAATAAATACCAATTTCAAACTTCATTCTTGAGCTTGCTATTAATTGTAGAAACTTAAAACAAGCACCACTTGATTAACCAAAAAATTTTCTATTAAATACATCCTACTTTTATAACGTTTCATTAATGTAAATATAAAAAAAAATTAAAAAAATACGCAAGTTTAAAGATAGTCGTTATTCCTTAATAAATACCAATTTCAAACTTCATTCTTGAGCTTGCTATTAATCGCAGAAGGTTGAAACAAGTACCATTTGATTGAGCAGAACATTTTCTATCAAATATATCCTACCTTTATAACGTTTAGGCAATGAAATATAAAAAAAAACAAAAAATACGCAAGTTTAAATATAGTCGTTATTCCTTAATAAATACCAATTTCTAACTTTATTCTTGAGCTTGCTATTAATTGTAGAAAATTGATACAAGCACCACTTGATTAACCAAAAATTTTTCTATTAAATACATCCTACTTTTATAACGTTTCAATAATGTAAATATAAAAAAAAATTAAAAAATTACGCAAGTTTAAAGATAGTCGTTATTCCTTAATAAACACCAATTTCAAACTTTATTCTTGAGCTTGCTATTAATCGTAGAAGGTTGAGAGAAGTACCATTTTATTGAACAAAAAATTTTCTATCAAATACATCCTACTTTTATAACGTTTCAATATTGTAAATATAAAAAAAATCAAAAAAATACGCAAGTTTAAAGATAGTCGTTATGCCGTGATAAATACCAAATTCAAACTTCATACTTGAGCTTGCTTTTAACTGCAGAAGGTTGAAACTAACACTATTCGATTGAGCAGGAAATTTTCTATCAAACACATTCTACTTTTATAACGTTTTAGCAATGTAAATATGAAAAAAATCAAAAAAATACGCAAGTTTAAATATAGTCGTTATTCCTTGATAAATACCAATTTCAAACTTCATTCTTGAGCTTGCTATTAATTGTAGAAGGTCGAAGCTAATATCGTTTGATTGAACAGAAAATTTTCTATCAAAAACATTTTACTTTTATAACGTTTTAGCAATGTAAATAAAAAAAATCAAAAAAATAAGCAAGTTTAAAGATAGTCGTTATTCCTTAATAAATACCAAATTCAAACTTCATTCTTGAGCTTGCTATTAATTGTAAAAGGTTAAAACAAGTGCTATTTGATTAAACAGAAAATTTTCTATCAAATACATCCTATTTTTATAACGTTTCAATAATGTAAATATAAAAAAAATCAAAAAAATACGCAAGTTTAAAGATAGTCGTTATGACGTGATAAATACCAAATTCAAACTTCATTCTTGAGCTTGCTTTTAACTGCAGAAGGTTGAAACTAACACTATTCGATTGAGCAGGAAATTTTCTATCAAACACATTCTACTTTTATAACGTTTTAGCAATGTAAATATGAAAAAAATCAAAAAAATACGCAAGTTTAAATATAGTCGTTATTCCTTGATAAATACCAATTTCAAACTTCATTCTTGAGCTTGCTATTAATTGTAGAAGGTCGAAGCTAATACCATTTGATTGAACAGAAAATTTTCTATCAAAAATATTTTACTTTTATAACGTTTTAGCAATGTAAATAAAAAGAATCAAAAAAATACGCAAGTTTAAAGATAGTCGTTATTCCTTAATAAATACCAAATTCAAACTTCATCCTTGAGCTTGCTATTAATTGTAAAAGGTTAAAACAAGTGCTATTTGATTAAACAGAAATTTTTCTATCAAATACATCCTATTTTTATAACGTTTCAATAATGTAAATATAAAAAAAATCAAAAAAATACGCAAGTTTAAAGATAGTCGTTATGCCGTGATAAATACCAAATTCAAACTTCATTCTTGAGCTTGCTTTTAACTGCAGAAGGTTGAAACCAACACTATTCGATTGAGCAGGAAATTTTCTATCAAACACATTCTACTTTTATAACGTTTTAGCAATGTAAATATGAAAAAAATCAAAAAAATACGCAAGTTTAAATATAGTCGTTATTCCTTGATAAATACCAATTTCAAACTTCATTCTTGAGCTTGCTATTAATTGTAGAAGGTTGAAACCAATACCATTTGATTGAACAGAAAATTTTCTATCAAATACATCCTACTTTTATAACGTTTCAATAATGTAAATATAAAAAAAAATTAAAAAAATACGCAAGTTTAAAGGTAGTCGTTGTTCCTTAATAAATACCAATTTCAAACTTCATTCTTGAGCTTGCTGTTAACCGTAGAAGGTTGAAACAAGTACCATTTGATTGAACAAAAAATTTTCTATCAAATACATCCTACTTTTATAACGTTTCAATATTGTAAATATAAAAAAAATTAAAAAAATACGCAAGTTTAAAGATAGTCGTTATTCCTTAATAAATACCAATTTCAAACTTCATTCTTGAGCTTGCTATTAATTGTAGAAAATTAAAACAAGCACCACTTGATTAACCAAAAAATTTTCTATTAAATACATCCTACTTTTATAACGTTTCAATAATGTAAATATAAAAAAAAATTAAAAAAATACGCAAGTTTAAAGATAGTCGTTATTCCTTAATAAATACCAATTTCAAACTTCATTCTTGAGCTTGCTATTAATCGTAGAAGGTTGAAACAAGTACCATTTGATTGAGCAGAACATTTTCTATCAAATATATCCTACCTTTATAACGTTTAGGCAATGAAATATAAAAAAAAACAAAAAATACGCAAGTTTAAATATAGTCGTTATTCCTTAATAAATACCAATTTCTAACTTTATTCTTGAGCTTGCTATTAATTGTAGAAAATTGATACAAGCACCACTTGATTAACCAAAAAATTTTCTATTAAATACATCCTACTTTTATAACGTTTCAATAATGTAAATATAAAAAAAAATTAAAAAATTACGCAAGTTTAAAGATAGTCGTTATTCCTTAATAAACACCAATTTCAAACTTTATTCTTGAGCTTGCTATTAATCGTAGAAGGTTGAGAGAAGTACCATTTGATTGAACAAAAAATTTTCTATCAAATACATCCTACTTTTATAACGTTTCAATATTGTAAATATAAAAAAAATTTAAAAAATACGCAAGTTTAAAGATAGTCGTTATTCCTTAATAAATACCAATTTCAAACTTTATTCTTGAGCTTGCTATTAATTGTAGAAAGTTGAAACAAGCACCACTCGATTAAGCAAAAAATTTTCTATCATATACAATCTACTTTTATAACGTTTTAGCAATGTAAATATAAAAAAAATTAAAAAAATACGCAAGTTTAAATATAGTCGTTATTCCTTGATAAATACCCATTTCAAACTTCATTCTTAAGCTTGCTATTAATTCTAGAAGGTTAAACAAATACTAGTCGATTGAACAAGTAATTTTCTATCAAACACGTTCTACTTTTATAACGTTTTAATAATGTAAATATAAAAAAAATTAGAAAAATACGCAAGTTTAAATTAAGTCGTTATTCCTTGATAAATACCAATTTCAAACTTAATTCTTGAGCTTGCTATTAATCGTAGAATGTTGAAACAAGTACCATTTGATTGAACAAAAAATTTTCTGTCAAATACATCCTACTTTTATAACGTTTTAGCAATGTAAATAAAAAAAATCAAAAAAATACGCATGTTTAAAGATAGTCGTTATTCCTTAATAAATACCAATTTCAAACTTCATTCTTGAGCTTGCTGTTAATTGTAGAAGGTTGAAACAAGTACCATTTGATTGAACAGAAAATTTTCTATCAAATACATCTTACTTTTATAACGTTTCAATAATGTAAATATAAAAAAAATTAAAAAAATACGCAAGTTTAAATATAGTCGTTATTCCTTGATAAATACCCATTTCAAACTTCATTCTTAAGCTTGCTATTAATTCTAGAAGGTTGAAACAAATACTAGTCGATTGAGCAGCTAATTTTCTATCAAATACGTTCTACTTTTATAACGTTTTAATAATGTAAATATAAAAAAAATTAGAAAAATCGCAAGTTTAAAGTAAGTCGTTATTCCTTGATAAATACCAATTTCAAACTTAATTCTTGAGCTTGCTATTTATTGTAGAAAGTTGAAGCAAGTACCATTTGACTGAGCAGAAAATTTTCTATCAAACACATCCTACTTTTATAACGTTTTAGCAATGTAAATAAAAAAAATCAAAAAAATACGCATGTTTAAAGATAGTCGTTATTCCTTAATAAATACCAATTTCAAACTTCATTCTTGAGCTTGCTATTAATTGTAGAAGGTTGAAGCAAATACCATTTGACTGAACAGAAAATTTTCTATCAAATACATCATACTTTTATAACGTTTTAGCAATGTAAATAAAAAAAAATAAAAAAAATACGCAAATTTAAAGATAGTCGTTATTCCATGATAAATACCAATTTCAAACTTCATTTTTGAGCTTGCTATTAATTGTAGAAGGTTGAAACAAATACTATTCAATTGAACAGGAAATTTTCTATCAAATACATCCTACTTTTATACCGTTTCAATAATGTAAATATAAAAAAAAATCAAAAAAATACGCAAGTTTCAAAATAGTCGTTATTCCTTGATAAATACCAATTTCAAACTTGATTCTTGAGCTTGCTATTAATTGTAGAAGGTTAAAACAAGTGCTATTTGATTAAACAGAAAATTTTCTATCAAATACATTCTATTTTTATAACGTTTCAATAATGTAAATATAAAAAAAAATTAAAAAAATACGCAAGTTTAAAGATAGTCGTTATTCCTTAATAAATACCAATTTCAAACTTCATTCTTGAGCTTGCTATTAATCGTAGAAGGTTGAAACAAGTACTATTTGATTGAACAAAAAAATTTCTATCAAATACATCCTACTTTTATAACGTTTTAGCAATGTAAATATAAAACAAATCAAAAAAATTCGCAAGTTTAAAGATAGTCGTTATTCCTTAATAAATACCAAATTCAAACTTTATTCTTGAGCTTGCTATTAATTGTAAAAGGTTAAAACAAGTGCTATTTGATTAAACAGAAAATTTTCTATCAAATACATCCTATTTTTATAACGTTTCAATAATGTAAATATAAAAAAAATCAAAAAAATACGCAAGTTTAAAGATAGTCGTTATGCCGTGATAAATACCAAATTCAAACTTCATTCTTGAGCTTGCTTTTAACTGCAGAAGGTTGAAACCAACACTATTCGATTGAGCAGGAAATTTTCTATCAAACACATTCTACTTTTATAACGTTTTAGCAATGTAAATATGAAAAAAATCAAAAAAATACGCAAGTTTAAATATAGTCGTTATTCCTTGATAAATACCAATTTCAAACTTCATTCTTGAGCTTGCTATTAATTGTAGAAGGTTGAAACCAATACCATTTGATTGAACAGAAAATTTTCTATCAAATACATCCTACTTTTATAACGTTTCAATAATGTAAATATAAAAAAAAATTAAAAAAATACGCAAGTTTAAAGGTAGTCGTTGTTCCTTAATAAATACCAATTTCAAACTTCATTCTTGAGCTTGCTGTTAACCGTAGAAGGTTGAAACAAGTACCATTTGATTGAACAAAAAATTTTCTATCAAATACATCCTACTTTTATAACGTTTCAATATTGTAAATATAAAAAAAATTAAAAAAATACGCAAGTTTAAAGATAGTCGTTATTCCTTAATAAATACCAATTTCAAACTTCATTCTTGAGCTTGCTATTAATTGTAGAAAATTAAAACAAGCACCACTTGATTACCCAAAAAATTTTCTATTAAATACATCCTACTTTTATAACGTTTCAATAATGTAAATATAAAAAAAAATTAAAAAAATACGCAAGTTTAAAGATAGTCGTTATTCCTTAATAAATACCAATTTCAAACTTCATTCTTGAGCTTGCTATTAATCGTAGAAGGTTGAAACAAGTACCATTTGATTGAGCAGAACATTTTCTATCAAATATATCCTACCTTTATAACGTTTAGGCAATGAAATATAAAAAAAAACAAAAAATACGCAAGTTTAAATATAGTCGTTATTCCTTAATAAATACCAATTTCTAACTTTATTCTTGAGCTTGCTATTAATTGTAGAAAATTGATACAAGCACCACTTGATTAACCAAAAAATTTTCTATTAAATACATCCTACTTTTATAACGTTTCAATAATGTAAATATAAAAAAAAATTAAAAAATTACGCAAGTTTAAAGATAGTCGTTATTCCTTAATAAACACCAATTTCAAACTTTATTCTTGAGCTTGCTATTAATCGTAGAAGGTTGAGAGAAGTACCATTTGATTGAACAAAAAATTTTCTATCAAATACATCCTACTTTTATAACGTTTCAATATTGTAAATATAAAAAAAATTTAAAAAATACGCAAGTTTAAAGATAGTCGTTATTCCTTAATAAATACCAATTTCAAACTTTATTCTTGAGCTTGCTATTAATTGTAGAAAGTTGAAACAAGCACCACTCGATTAAGCAAAAAATTTTCTATCATATACAATCTACTTTTATAACGTTTTAGCAATGTAAATATAAAAAAAATTAAAAAAATACGCAAGTTTAAATATAGTCGTTATTCCTTGATAAATACCCATTTCAAACTTCATTCTTAAGCTTGCTATTAATTCTAGAAGGTTAAACAAATACTAGTCGATTGAACAAGTAATTTTCTATCAAACACGTTCTACTTTTATAACGTTTTAATAATGTAAATATAAAAAAAATTAGAAAAATACGCAAGTTTAAATTAAGTCGTTATTCCTTGATAAATACCAATTTCAAACTTAATTCTTGAGCTTGCTATTAATCGTAGAATGTTGAAACAAGTACCATTTGATTGAACAAAAAATTTTCTATCAAATACATCCTACTTTCATAACGTTTCAATATTGTAAATATAAAAAAAATTAAAAAAATACGCAAGTTTAAAGATAGTCGTTATTCCTTAATAAATACCAATTTCAAACTTCATTCTTGAGCTTGCTGTTAATTGTAGAAGGTTGAAACAAGTACCATTTGATTGAACAGAAAATTTTCTATCAAATACATCTTACTTTTATAACGTTTCAATAATGTAAATATAAAAAAAATTAAAAAAATACGCAAGTTTAAATATAGTCGTTATTCCTTGATAAATACCCATTTCAAACTTCATTCTTAAGCTTGCTATTAATTCTAGAAGGTTGAAACAAATAATAGTCGATTGAGCAGCTAATTTTCTATCAAATACGTTCTACTTTTATAACGTTTTAATAATGTAAATATAAAAAAAATTAGAAAAATACGCAAGTTTAAAGTAAGTCGTTATTCCTTGATAAATACCAATTTCAAACTTAATTCTTGAGCTTGCTATTTATTGTAGAAAGTTGAAGCAAGTACCATTTGACTGAGCAGAAAATTTTCTATCAAACGCATCCTACTTTTATAACGTTTTAGCAATGTAAATAAAAAAAATCAAAAAAATACGCATGTTTAAAGATAGTCGTTATTCCTTAATAAATACCAATTTCAAACTTCATTCTTGAGCTTGCTATTAATTGTAGAAGGTTGAAGCAAATACCATTTGACTGAACAGAAAATTTTCTATCAAATACATCATACTTTTATAACGTTTTAGCAATGTAAATAAAAAAAAATAAAAAAAATACGCAAATTTAAAGATAGTCGTTATTCCTTGATAAATACCAATTTCAAACTTCATTTTTGAGCTTGCTATTAATTGTAGAAGGTTGAAACAAATACTATTCAATTGAACAGGAAATTTTCTATCAAATACATCCTACTTTTATACCGTTTCAATAATGTAAATATAAAAAAAAATCAAAAAAATACGCAAGTTTCAAAATAGTCGTTATTCCTTGATAAATACCAATTTCAAACTTGATTCTTGAGCTTGCTATTAATTGTAGAAGGTTAAAACAAGTGCTATTTGATTAAACAGAAAATTTTCTATCAAATACATTCTATTTTTATAACGTTTCAATAATGTAAATATAAAAAAAAATTAAAAAAATACGCAAGTTTAAAGATAGTCGTTATTCCTTAATAAATACCAATTTCAAACTTCATTCTTGAGCTTGCTATTAATCGTAGAAGGTTGAAACAAGTACTATTTGATTGAACAAAAAATTTTCTATCAAATACATCCTACTTTTATAACGTTTTAGCAATGTAAATATAAAACAAATCAAAAAAATTCGCAAGTTTAAAGATAGTCGTTATTCCTTGATAAATACCAATTTCAAACTTCATTCTTGAGCTTGCTATTAATTGTAGAAGGTTGAAACTAATACCGTTTGATTGAACAGAAAATTTTCTATCAAAAACATTTTACTTTTATAACGTTCTAGCAATGTAAATAAAAAAAATCAAAAAAATACGCAAGTTTAAAGATAGTCGTTATTCCTTAATAAATACCAAATTCAAACTTCATTCTTGAGCTTGCTATTAATTGTAAAAGGTTAAAACAAGTGCTATTTGATTAAACAGAAAATTTTCTATCAAATACATCCTATTTTTATAACGTTTCAATAATGTAAATATAAAAAAAATCAAAAAAATACGCAAGTTTAAAGATAGTCGTTATGCCGTGATAAATACCAAATTCAAACTTCATTCTTGAGCTTGCTTTTAACTGCAGAAGGTTGAAACCAACACTATTCGATTGAGCAGGAAATTTTCTATCAAACACATTCTACTTTTATAACGTTTTAGCAATGTAAATATGAAAAAAATCAAAAAAATACGCAAGTTTAAATATAGTCGTTATTCCTTGATAAATACCAATTTCAAACTTCATTCTTGAGCTTGCTATTAATTGTAGAAGGTTGAAACTAATACCGTTTGATTGAACCGAAAATTTTCTATCAAAAACATTTTACTTTTATAACGTTCTAGCAATGTAAATAAAAAAAATCAAAAAAATACGCAAGTTTAAAGATAGTCGTTATTCCTTAATAAATACCAAATTCAAACTTCATTCTTGAGCTTGCTATTAATTGTAAAAGGTTAAAACAAGTGCTATTTGATTAAACAGAAAATTTTCTATCAAATACATCCTATTTTTATAACGTTTCAATAATGTAAATATAAAAAAAATCAAAAAAATACGCAAGTTTAAAGATAGTCGTTATGCCGTGATAAATACCAAATTCAAACTTCATTCTAGAGCTTGCTTTTAACTGCAGAAGGTTGAAACCAACACTATTCGATTGAGCAGGAAATTTTCTATCAAACACGTTCTACTTTTATAACGTTTTAGCAATGTAAATATGAAAAAAATCAAAAAAATACGCAAGTTTAAATATAGTCGTTATTCTTTGATAAATACCAATTTCAAACTTCATTCTTGAGCTTGCTATTAATTGTAGAAGGTTGAAACCAATACCATTTGATTGAACAAAAAATTTTCTATCAAATACATCCTACTTTTATAACGTTTCAATAATGTAAATATAAAAAAAAATTAAAAAAATACGCAAGTTTAAAGGTAGTCGTTGTTCCTTAATAAATACCAATTTCAAACTTCATTCTTGAGCTTGCTGTTAATCGTAGAAGGTTGAAACAAGTACCATTTGATTGAACAAAAAATTTTCTATCAAATACATCCTACTTTTATAACGTTTCAATATTGTAAATATAAAAAAAATTAAAAAAATACGCAAGTTTAAAGATAGTCGTTATTCCTTAATAAATACCAATTTCAAACTTCATTCTTGAGCTTGCTATTAATTGTAGAAAATTAAAACAAGCACCACTTGATTAACCAAAAAATTTTCTATTAAATACATCCTACTTATTATAACGTTTCAATAATGTAAATATAAAAAAAAATTAAAAAAATACGCAAGTTTAAAGATAGTCGTTATTCCTTAATAAATACCAACTTCAAACTTCATTCTTGAGCTTGCTATTAATCGTAGAAGG
Organism: Tribolium confusum; assembly: GCA_029207805.1. Taxonomy (NCBI): domain Eukaryota; kingdom Metazoa; phylum Arthropoda; class Insecta; order Coleoptera; family Tenebrionidae; genus Tribolium; species Tribolium confusum. Next base: position 24,141,191 of record JALGAY010000008.1, on the reverse strand, counting down.
TTGAAACAAGTACCATTTGATTGAGCAGAACATTTTCTATCAAATAAATCCTACCTTTATAACGTTTTAGTAATGTAAATATAAAAAAAATTAAAAAAATACGCAAGTTTAAATATAGTCGTTATTCCTTGATAAATACCCATTTCAAACTTCATTCTTAAGCTTGCTATTAATTCTAGAAGGTTGAAACAAATACTAGTCGATTGAGCAAGTAATTTTCTATCAAATACGTTCTACTTTTGTAACGTTTTAATAATGTAAATATAAAAAAATTAGAAAAATACGCAAGTTTAAAGTAAGTCGTTATTCCTTGATAAATACCAATTTCAAACTTAATTCTTGAGCTTGCTATTAATCGTAGAAGGTTGAAACAAGTACCATTTGATTGAACAAAAAATTTTCTATCAAATACATCCTACTTTTATAACGTTTCAATATTGTAAATATAAAAAAAATTAAAAAAATACGCAAGTTTAAAGATAGTCGTTATTCCTTAATAAATACCAATTTCAAACTTCATTCTTGAGCTTGCTGTTAATTGTAGAAGGTTGAAACAAGTGCCGTTTGATTGAACAGAAAATTTTCTATCAAATACATTTTACTTTTATAACGTTTCAATAATGTAAATATAAAAAAAATTAAAAAAATACGCAAGTTTAAATATAGTCGTTATTCCTTGATAAATACCCATTTCAAACTTCATTCTTAAGCTTGCTATTAATTCTAGAAGATTGAAACAAATACTAGTCGATTGAGCAGGTAATTTTCTATCAAATACGTTCTACTTTTATAACGTTTTAATAATGTAAATATAAAAAAAATTAGAAAAATACGCAAGTTTAAAGTAAGTCGTTATTCCTTGATAAATACCAATTTCAAACTTAATTCTTGAGCTTGCTATTTATTGTAGATATTTGAAGCAAGTACCATTTGACTGAACAGAAAATTTTCTATCAAACACATCCTACTTTTATAACGTTTTAGCAATGTAAATAAAAAAAAATCAAAAAAATACGCATGTTTAAAGATAGTCGTTATTCCTTAATAAATACCAATTTCAAACTTCAATCTTGAGCTTGCTATTAATTGTAGAAGGTTGAAGCAAGTACCATTTGACTGAACAGAAAATTTTCTATCAAATACATCCTACTTTTATAACGTTTCAATATTGTAAATATAAAAAAAATTAAAAAAATACGCAAGTTTAAAGATAGTCGTTATTCCTTAATAAATACCAATTTCAAACTTTATTCTTGAGCTTGCTATTAATTGTAGAAAATTAAAACAAGCACCACTTGATTAACCAAAAAATTTTCTATTAAATACATCCTACTTTTATAACGTTATATAAAAAAAAATTAAAAAAATACGCAAGTTTAAAGATAGTCGTTATTCCTTAATAAATACCAATTTCAAACTTTATTCTTGAGCTTGCTATTAATCGTAGAAGGTTGAAACAAGTACCATTTGATTGAACAAAAAATTTTCTATCAAATACGTCCTACTTTTATAACGTTTCTATATTGTAAATATAAAAAAAATTAAAAAAATACGCAAGTTTAAAGATAGTCGTTATTCCTTAATAAATACCAATTTCAAACTTTATTCTTGAGCTTGCTATTAATTGTAGAAAGTTGAAACAAGCACCACTCGATTAAGCAAAAAATTTTCTATCATATACAATCTACTTTTATAACGTTTTAGCAATGTAAATATAAAAAAAATTAAAAAAATACGCAAGTTTAAAGATAGTCGTTATTCCTTAATAAATACCAATTTCAAACTTCGTTCTTGAGCTTGCTATTAATTGTAGAAAATTAAAACAAGCACCACTTGATTAACCAAAAAATTATCTATCAAATAAATCCTACCTTTATAACGTTTAGGCAATGTAAATATAAAAAAAATCAAAAAAATACGCAAGTTTAAAGATAGTCGTTATTCCTTAATAAATACCAATTTCAAACTTCATTCTTGAGCTTGCTGTTAATTGTAGAAGGTTGAAACAAGTACCATTTGATTGAGCAGAAAATTTTCTATCAAATACATTTTACTTTTATAACGTTTCAATAATGTAAATATAAAAAAAATTAAAAAAATACGCAAGTTTAAATATAGTCGTTATTCCTTGATAAATACCCATTTCAAACTTCATTCTTAAGCTTGCTATTAATTCTAGAAGGTTGAAACAAATACTAGTCGATTGAGCAGGTAATTTTCTATCAAATACATCCTACTTTTATAACGTTTTAGCAATGTAAATATAAAAAAAATCAAAAAAATACGCAAGTTTAAAGATAGTCGTTATGCCGTGATAAATACCAAATTCAAACTTCATTCTTGAGCTTGCTATTAATTGCAGAAGGTTGAAACCAACACTATTCGATTGAGCAGGAAATTTTCTATCAAACACATTCTACTTTTATAACGTTTTAGCAATGTAAATATGAAAAAAATCAAAAAAATACGCAAGTTTAAATATAGTCGTTATTCCTTGATAAATACCAATTTCAAACTTCATTCTTGAGCTTGCTATTAATTGTAGAAGGTTGAAACTAATACTAGTCGATTGAGCAGGTAATTTTCTATCAAATACGTTCTACTTTTATAACGTTTTAATAATGTAAATATAAAAAAAATTAGAAAAATACGCAAGTTTAAAGTAAGTCGTTATTCCTTGATAAATACCAATTTCAAACTTAATTCTTGAGCTTGCTATTTATTGTAGAAAGTTGAAGCAAGTACCATTTGACTGAACAGAAAATTTTCTATCAAACACATCCTACTTTTATAACGTTTTAGCAATGTAAATAAAAAAAATAAAAAAAATACGCAAATTTAAAGATAGTCGTTATTCCTAGATAAATACCAATTTCAAACTTCATTTTTGAGCTTGCTATTAATTGTAGAAGGTTGAAACAAGTACCATTTGATTGAGCAGAAAATTTTCTATCAAATAAATGCTACTTTTATAACGTTTTAGCAATGTAAATATAAAAAAAATCAAAAAATTCGCAAGTTTAAAGATAGTCGTTATTCCTTAATAAATACCAATTTCAAACTTCATTCTTAAGCTTGCTATTAATTGTATAAAGTTGAAACAAGACCACTCGATTAAGCAAAAAATTTTATATCATATACAATTTACTTTTATAACGTTTTAGCAATGTAAATATAAAAAAAATCAAAAAAATACGCAAGTTTAAAGATAGTCGGTATTCCTTAATAAATAACAATTTCTAACTTCATTCTTGAGCTTGCTATTAATTGTAGAAGGTTGAAACAAGTACCATTTGATTGAGCAGAACATTTTCTATCAAATAAATCCTACCTTTATAACGTTTAGGCAATGTAAATATAAAAAAAATCAACAAAATACGCAAGTTTAAAGATAGTTGTTATTCCTTAATAAATACCAACTTCAAACTTTATTCTTGAGCTTGCTATTAATCGTAGAAGGTTGAAACAAGCACCATTTGATTGAACAAAAAATTTTCTATCAAATACATCCTACTCCTATAACGTTTCTATATTGTAAATATAAAAAAAATTAAAAAAATACGCAAGTTTAAAGATAGTCGTTATTCCTTAATAAATACCAATTTCAAACTTTATTCTTGAGCTTGCTATTAATTGTAGAAAGTTGAAACAAGCACCACTCGATTAAGCAAAAAATTTTCTATCATATACAATCTACTTTTATAACGTTTTAGCAATGTAAATATAAAAAAAATTAAAAAAATACGCAAGTTTAAAGATAGTCGTTATTCCTTAATAAATACCAATTTCAAACTTCGTTCTTGAGCTTGCTATTAATTGTAGAAAATTAAAACAAGCACCACTTGATTAACCAAAAAATTTTCTATCAAATAAATCCTACCTTTATAACGTTTAGGCAATGTAAATATAAAAAAAATCAAAAAAATACGCAAGTTTAAAGATAGTCGTTATTCCTTAATAAATACCAATTTCAAACTTCATTCTTGAGCTTGCTGTTAATTGTAGAAGGTTGAAACTAATACTAGTCGATTGAGCAGGTAATTTTCTATCAAATACGTTCTACTTTTATAACGTTTTAATAATGTAAATATAAAAAAAATTAGAAAAATACGCAAGTTTAAAATAAGTCGTTATTCCTTGATAAATACCAATTTCAAACTTAATTCTTGAGCTTGCTATTTATTGTAGAAAGTTGAAGCAAGTACCATTTGACTGAACAGAAAATTTTCTATCAAACACATCCTACTTTTATAACGTTTTAGCAATGTAAATAAAAAAAAATAAAAAAAATACGCAAATTTAAAGATAGTCGTTATTCCTTGATAAATACCCATTTCAAACTTCATTCTTAAGCTTGCTATTAATTCTAGAAGGTTGAAACAAATACTAGTCGATTGAGCAGGTAATTTTCTATCAAATGCATCCTACTTTTATAACGTTTTAGCAATGTAAATATAAAAAAAATCAAAAAAATACGCAAGTTTAAAGATAGTCGTTATGCCGTGATAAATACCAAATTCAAACTTCATTCTTGAGCTTGCTATTAATTGCAGAAGGTTGAAACCAACACTATTCGATTGAGCAGGAAATTTTCTATCAAACACATTCTACTTTTATAACGTTTTAGCAATGTAAATATGAAAAAAATCAAAAAAATACGCAAGTTTAAATATAGTCGTTATTCCTTGATAAATACCAATTTCAAACTTCATTCTTGAGCTTGCTATTAATTGTACAAGGTTGAAACTAATACTAGTCGATTGAGCAGGTAATTTTCTATCAAATACGTTCTACTTTTATAACGTTTTAATAATGTAAATATAAAAAAAATTAGAAAAATACGCAAGTTTAAAGTAAGTCGTTATTCCTTGATAAATACCAATTTCAAACTTAATTCTTGAGCTTGCTATTTATTGTAGAAAGTTGAAGCAAGTACCATTTGACTGAACAGAAAATTTTCTATCAAAAACATTTTACTTTTATAACGTTTTAGCAATGTAAATAAAAAAAAATCAAAAAAATACGCAAGTTTAAAAATAGTCGTTATTCCTTAATAAATACCAAATTCAAACTTCATTCTTGAGCTTGCTATTAATTGTAAATGGTTAAAACAAGTGCTATTTGATTAAACAGAAAATTTTCTATCAAATACATCCTATTTTTATAACGTTTCAATAATGTAAATATAAAAAAAATCAAAAAAATACGCAAGTTTAAAGATAGTCGTTATGCCGTGATAAATACCAAATTCAAACTTCATTCTTGAGCTTGCTATTAATTGTAGAAGGTTGAAACAAGTACCATTTGATTGAGCAGAACATTTTCTATCAAATAAATCCTACCTTTATAACGTTTAGGCAATGTAAATATAAAAAAAATCAACAAAATACGCAAGTTTAAAGATAGTTGTTATTCCTTAATAAATACCAATTTCAAACTTTATTCTTGAGCTTGCTATTAATCGTAGAAGGTTGAGACAAGCACCATTTGATTGAACAAAAAATTTTCTATCAAATACATCCTACTCTTATAACGTTTCTATATTGTAAATATAAAAAAAATTAAAAAAATACGCAAGTTTAAAGATAGTCGTTATTCCTTAATAAATACCAATTTCAAACTTTATTCTTGAGCTTGCTATTAATTGTAGGAAGTTGAAACAAGCACCACTCGATTAAGCAAAAAATTTTCTATCATATAGAATCTACTTTTATAACGTTTTAGCAATGTAAATATAAAAAAAATTAAAAAAATACGCAAGTTTAAAGATAGTCGTTATTCCTTAATAAATACCAATTTCAAACTTCGTTCTTGAGCTTGCTATTAATTGTAGAAAATTAAAACAAGCACCACTTGATTAACCAAAAAATTTTCTATCAAATAAATCCTACCTTTATAACGTTTAGGCAATGTAAATATAAAAAAAATCAAAAAAATACGCAAGTTTAAATATAGTCGTTATTCCTTGATAAATACCCATTTCAAACTTCATTCTTAAGCTTGCTATTAATTCTAGAAGGTTGAAACAAATACTAGTCGATTGAGCAGGTAATTTTCTATCAAATACGTTCTACTTTTATAACGTTTTAATAATGTAAATATAAAAAAAATTAGAAAAATACGCAAGTTTAAAGTAAGTCGTTATTCCTTGATAAATACCAATTTCAAACTTAATACTTGAGCTTGCTATTTATTGTAGAAAGTTGAAGCAAGTACCATTTGACTGAACAGAAAATTTTCTATCAAACACATCCTACTTTTATAACGTTTTAGCAATGTAAATAAAAAAAAAATCAAAAAAATACGCATGTTTAAAGATAGTCGTTATTCCTTAATAAATACCAATTTCAAACTTCATTCTTGAGCTTGCTATTAATTGTTGAAGGTTGAAGCAAGTACCATTTGACTGAACAGAAAATTTTCTATCAAATACATCCTACTTTTATAACGTTTTAGCAATGTAAATAAAAAAAAATAAAAAAAATACGCAAATTTAAAGATAGTCGTTATTCCTTGATAAATACCAATTTCAAACTTCATTTTTGAGCTTGCTATTAATTGTAGAAGGTTGAAACAAATACTATTCAATTGAACAGGAAATTTTCTATCAAATACATCCTACTTTTATACCGTTTCAATAATGTAAATATAAAAAAAATCAAAAAAATACGCAAGTTTAAAGATAGTCGTTATTCCTTGATAAATACCAATTTCAAACTTGATTCTTGAGCTTGCTATTAATTGTAGAAGGATAGAACAAGTGCTATTTGATTAAGCAGAAAATTTTCTACTTTTACACATTCTACTTTTATAACGTTTTAGCAATGTAAATAAAAAAAAATCAAAAAAATACGCAAGTTTAAAGATAGTCGTTATTCCTTAATAAATACCAAATTCAAACTTCATTCTTAAGCTTGCTATTAATTGTAAAAGGTTAAAAAAGTGCTATTTGATTAAACAGAAAATTTTCTATCAAATACATCCTATTTTTATAACGTTTCAATAATGTAAATATAAAAAAAATCAAAAAAATACCCAAGTTTACAGATAGTCGTTATTTCTTGATAAGTACCAATTTCAAACTTGATTTTTAAGCTTGATATCGACTGCAGAAGGTTAAAACAAGTACCATTCGATTGAGCAGAAAATTTTCTATCAAATAAATGCTACTTTTATAACGTTTTAGTAATGTAAATATAAAAAAAATCAAAAAAATACGCAAGTTTAAAGATAGTCGTTATGCCTTGATAAATACCAATTTCAAACTTGATTCTTGAGCTTGCTATTAACTGTAGAAGGTTGAAACAAGTACCATTTGATTAAACAGAAAATTTTCTATCAAATAAATCCTACCTTTATAACGTTTAGGCAATGTAAATATAAAAAAAATGAAAAAAATACGCAAGTTTAAAGATAGTCGTTATTCCTTAATAAATACCAATTTCAAACTTCATTCTTGAGCTTGCTGTTAATTGTAGAAGGTTGAAACAAGTACCATTTGATTAAACAGAAAATTTTCTATCAAATAAATCCTACCTTTATAACGTTTAGGCAATGTAAATATAAAAAAAATGAAAAAAATACGCAAGTTTAAAGATAGTCGTTATTCCTTAATAAATACCAATTTCAAACTTCATTCTTGAGCTTGCTATTAATTGTAGAAGGTTGAAACAAGTACCATTTGATTAAACAGAAAATTTTCTATCAAATAAATCCTACCTTTATAACGTTTAGGCAATGTAAATATAAAAAAAATGAAAAAAATACGCAAGTTTAAAGATAGTCGTTATTCCTTAATAAATACCAATTTCAAACTTCATTCTTGAGCTTGCTGTTAATTGTAGAAGGTTGAAACAAGTACCATTTGATTGAACAGAAAATTTTCTATCAAATACATTTTACTTTTATAACGTTTCAATAATGTAAATATAAAAAAAACTAAAAAAATACGCAAGTTTAAATATAGTCGTTATTCCTTGATAAATACCCATTTCAAACTTCATTCTTAAGCTTGCTATTAACTCTAGAAGGTTGAAACAAATACTAGTCGATTGAGCAGGTAATTTTCTATCAAATACGTTCTACTTTTATAACGTTTTAATAATGTAAATATATAAAAAATTAGAAAAATACGCAAGTTTAAGGTAAGTCGTTATTCCTTGATAAATACCAATTTCAAACTTAATTCTTGAGCTTGCTATTTATTGTAGAAAGTTGAAGCAAGTACCATTTGACTGAACAGAAAATTTTCTATCAAACACATCCTACTTTTATAACGTTTTAGCAATGTAAATAAAAAAAAAATCAAAAAAATACGCATGTTTAAAGATAGTCGTTATTCCTTAATAAATACCAATTTCAAACTTCATTCTTGAGCTTGCTATTAATTGTAGAAGGTTGAAGCAAGTACCATTTGACTGAACAGAAAATTTTCTATCAAATACATCCTACTTTTATAACGTTTCAATATTGTAAATATAAAAAAAATTAAAAAAATACGCAAGTTTAAAGATAGTCGTTATTCCTTAATAAATACCAATTTCAAACTTCATTCTTGAGCTTGCTATTAATTGCAGAAAATTAAAACAAGCACCACTTGATTAACCAAAAAATTTTCTATTAAATACATCCTACTTTTATAACGTTATATAAAAAAAAATTTAAAAAATACGCAAGTATAAAGATAGTCGTTATTCCTTAATAAATACCAATTTCAAACTTTATTCTTGAGCTTGCTATTAATCGTAGAAGGTTGAAACAAGTACCATTTGATTGAACAAAAAATTTTCTATCAAATACATCCTACTTTTATAACGTTTCTATATTGTAAATATAAAAAAAATTAAAAAAATACGCATGTTTAAAAATAGTAGTTATTCCTTAATAAATACCAATTTCAAACTTTATTCTTGAGCTTGCTATTAATTGTAGAAAGTTGAAACAAGCACCACTCGATTAAGCAAAAAATTTTCTATCATATACAATCTACTTTTATAACGTCTTAGCAATGTAAATATAAAAAAAATTAAAAAAATACGCAAGTTTAAAGATAGTCGTTATTCCTTAATAAATACCAACTTCAAACTTCGTTCTTGAGCTTGCTGTTAATTGTAGAAAATTAAAACAAGCACCACTTGATTAACCAAAAAATTTTCTATCAAATAAATCCTACCTTTATAACGTTTATAATTAGGCAATGTAAATATAAAAAAGATCAAAAAAATACCCAAGTTTAAAGATAGTCGTTATTCCTTAATAAATACCAATTTCAAACTTCATTCTTGAGCTTGCTGTTAATTGTAGAAGGTTGAAACAAGTACCATTTGATTGAACAGAAAATTTTCTATCAAATACATTTTACTTTTATAACGTTTCAATAATGTAAATATAAAAAAATTAAAAAAATATGCAAGTTTAAATATAGTCGTTATTCCTTGATAAATACCCATTTCAAACTTCATTCTTGAGCTTGCTATTAATTGTAGAAGGTTGAAACAAGTACCATTTGATTAAACAGAAAATTTTCTATCAAATAAATCCTACCTTTATAACGTTTAGGCAATGTAAATATAAAAAAAATGAAAAAAATACGCAAGTTTAAAGATAGTCGTTATTCCTTAATAAATACCAATTTCAAACTTCATTCTTAAGCTTGCTATTAATTCTAGAAGGTTGAAACAAATACTAGTCGATTGAGCAGGTAATTTTCTATCAAATACGTTCTACCTTTATAACGTTTTAATAATGTAAATATAAAAAAAATTAGAAAAATACGCAAGTTTAAAGTAAGTCGTTATTCCTTGATAAATACCAATTTCAAACTTAATTCTTGAGCTTGCTATTTATTGTAGAAAGTTGAAGCAAGTACCATTTGACTGAACAGAAAATTTTCTATCAAACACATCCTACTTTTATAACGTTTTAGCAATGTAAATAAAAAAAAATCAAAAAAATACGCATGTTTAAAGATAGTCGTTATTCCTTAATAAATACCAATTTCAAACTCCATTCTTGAGCTTGCTATTAATTGTAGAAGGTTGAAGCAAGTACCATTTGACTGAACAGAAAATTTTCTATCAAATACATCCTACTTTTATAACGTTTTAGCAATGTAAATAAAAAAAATAAAAAAAATACGCAAATTTAAAGATAGTCGTTATTCCTTGATAAATACCAATTTCAAACTTCATTTTTGAGCTTGCTATTAATTGTAGAAGGTTGAAACTAATATTATTCGATTGAGCAGGAAATTTTCTATCAAATACATCCTACTTTTATAACGTTTTAGCAATGTAAATATAAAAAAAATCAAAAAAATACGCAAGTTTAAAGATAGTCGTTATGCCGTGATAAATACCAAATTCAAACTTCATTCTTGAGCTTGCTATTAATTGCAGAAGGTTGAAACCAACACTATTCGATTGAGCAGGAAATTTTCTATTAAACACATTCTACTTTTATAACGTTTTAGCAATGTAAATATGAAAAAAATCAAAAAAATACCCAAGTTTACAGATAGTCGTTATTTCTTGATAAGTACCAATTTCAAACTTGATTTTTAAGCTTGATATCGACTGCAGAAGGTTAAAACAAGTACCATTCGATTGAGCAGAAAATTTTCTATCAAATAAATGCTACTCTTATAACGTTTTAGTAATGTAAATATAAAAAAAATCAAAAAAATACGCAAGTTTAAAGATAGTCGTTATGCCTTGATAGATACCAATTTCAAACTTGATTCTTGAGCATGCTATTAACTGTAGAAGGTTAAAACAAGTCCTATTTGAATAAACAGAAAATTTTCTATCAAATACATTCTATTTTTATAACGTTTCAATAATGTAAATATAAAAAAAAATTAAAAAAATACGCATGTTTAAAGATAGTCGTTATTCCTTAATAAATACCAATTTCAAACTTCATTCTTGAGCTTGCTATTAATCGTAGAAGGTTGAAGCAAGTACCATTTGATTGAACAAAAAATTTTCTATCAAATACATCCTACTTTTATAACGTTTCAATATTGTAAATATAAAAAAAATTAAAAAAATACGCAAGTTTAAAGATAGTCGTTATTCCTTAATAAATACCAATTTCAAACTTCATTCTTGAGCTTGCTATTAATTGTAGAAAATTAAAACAAGCACCACTTGATTAAAGAAAAAATTTTCTATTAAATACATCCTACTTTTATAACGTTTCAATAATGTAAATATAAAAAAAATTAAAAAAATACGCAAGTTTAAAGATAGTCGTTATTCCTTAATAAATACCAATTTCAAACTTCATTCTTGAGCTTGCTATTAATTGTAGAAAATTAAAACAAGCACCACTTGATTAACCAAAAAATTTTCTATTAAATACATCTTACTTTTATAACGTTTCAATAATGTAAATATAAAAAAAAATTAAAAAAATACGCAAGTTTAAAGGTAGTCGTCATTCCTTAATAAATACCAATTTCAAACTTCATTCTTGAGCTTGCTATTAATTGTAGAAGGTTGAAACAAGTACCATTTGATTAAACAGAAAATTTTCTATCAAATAAATCCTACCTTTACAACGTTTAGGCAATGTAAATATAAAAAAAATCAAAAAAATACGCAAGTTTAAATATAGTGGTTATTCCTTAATAAATACCAATTTCAAACTTCATTCTTGAGCTTGCTGTTAATTGTAGAAGGTTGAAACAAGTACCATTTGATTGAACAGAAAATTTTCTATCAAATACATTTTACTTTTATAACGTTCCAATAATGTAAATATAAAAAAAATTAAAAAAATACGCAAGTTTAAATTTAGTCGTTATTCCTTGATAAATACCCATTTCAAACTTCATTCTTAAGCTTGCTGTTAATTCTAGAAGGTTGAAACAAATACTATTCAATTGAACAGGAAATTTTCTATCAAATACATCCTACTTTTATACCGTGCCAATAATGTAAATATAAAAAAAATCAAAAAAATACGCAAGTTTAAAGATAGTCGTTATTCCTTGATAAATACCAATTTCAAACTTAATTCTTGAGCTTGCTATTTATTGTAGAAAGTTGAAGCAAGTACCATTTGACTGAACAGAAAATTTATTATCAAACACATCCTACTTTTATAACGTTTTAGCAATGTAAATAAAAAAAAAAATCAAAAAAATACGCATGTTTAAATATAGTCGTTATTCCTTGATAAATACCAATTTCAAACTTCATTTTTGAGCTTGCTATTAATTGTAGAAGGTTGAAACAAATACTATTCAATTGAACAGGAAATTTTCTATCAAATACATCCTACTTTTATACCGTGCCAATAATGTAAATATAAAAAAAATCAAAAAAATACGCAAGTTTAAAGATAGTCGTTATTCCTTGATAAATACCAATTTCAAACTTCATTCTTGAGCTTGCTATTGATTGTAGAAGGTTGAAACTAATATTATTCGATTGAGCAGGAAATTTTCAATCAAATACATCCTACTTTTATAACGTTTTAGCAATGTAAATATAAAAAAAATCAAAAAAATACGCAAGTTTAAAGATAGTCGTTATGCCTTGATAAATACCAAATTCAAACTTCATTCTTGAGCTTGCTATTAATTGCAGAAGGTTGAAACCAACACTATTCGATTGAGCAGGAAATTTTCTATCAAACACATTCTACTTTGATAACGTTTTAGCAATGTAAATATGAAAAAAATCAAAAAAATACGCAAGTTTAAATATAGTCGTTATTCCTTGATAAATACCAATTTCAAACTTCATTCTTGAGCTTGCTATTAATTGTAGAAGGTTGAAACCAATACCATTTGATTGAACAGAAAATTTTCTATTAAATACATTTTACTTTTATAACGTTTTAGCAATGTAAATAAAAAAAAATCAAAAAAATACGCAAGTTTAAAGATAGTCGTTATTCCTTAATAAATACCAAATTCAAACTTCATTCTTGAGCTTGCTATTAATTGTAAAAGGTTAAAACAAGTGCTATTTGATTAAACAGAAAATTTTCCAAATACATCCTATTTTTATAACGTTTCAATAATATAAATATAAAAAAAATCAATAAATACCCAAGTTTACAGATAGTCGTTATTTCTTGATAAGTACCAATTTCAAACTTGATTTTTAAGCTTGATATCGACTGCAGAAGGTTAAAACAAGTACCATTCGATTGAGCAGAAAATTTTCTATCAAATAGATGCTACTTTTATAACGTTTTAGTAATGTAAATATAAAAAAAATCAAAAAAATACGCAAGTTTAAAGATAGTCGTTATGCCTTGATAAATACCAATTTCAAACTTGATTCTTGAGCTTGCTATTAACTGTAGAAGGTTAAAACAAGTGCTATTTGATTAAACAGAAAATTTTCTATCAAATACATTCTATTTTTATAACGTTTCAATAATGTAAATATAAAAAAAAATTAAAAAAATACGCATGTTTAAAGATAGTCGTTATTCCTTAATAAATACCAATTTCAAACTTCATTCTTGAGCTTGCTATTAATCGTGGAAGGTTGAAGCAAGTACCATTTGATTGAACAAAAAATTTTCTATCAAATACATTTTACTTTTATAACGTTTCAATAATGTAAATATAAAAAAAATTAAAAAAATACGCATGTTTAAAGATAGTCGTTATTCCTTAATAAATACCAATTTCAAACTTCATTCTTGAGCTTGCTATTAATCGTAGAAGGTTGAAGCAAGTACCATTTGACTGAACAGAAAATTTTCTATCAAACACATCCTACCTTTATAACGTTTTAGCAATGTAAATAAAAAAAAATCAAAAAAATACGCAAGTTTAAATATAGTGGTTATTCCTTAATAAATACCAATTTTAAACTTCATTCTTGAGCTTGCTATTAATTGTAGAAAGTTGAAACAAATACTAGTCGATTGAGCAGTTAATCTTCTATCAAATACGTTCTACTTTTATAACGTTTTAATAATGTAAATATAAAAAAATTTAGAAAAATACGCAAGTTTAAAGTAAGTCGTTATTCCTTGATAAATACCAATTTCAAACTTAATTCTTGAGCTTGCTATTTATTGTAGAACGTTGAAGCAAGTACCATTTGACTGAACAGAAAATTTTCTATCAAACACATCCTACTTTTATAACGTTTTAGCAATGTAAATAAAAAAAAATCAAAAAAATACGCAAGTTTAAAGATAGTCGTTATTCCTTAATAAATACCAATTTCAAACTTGATCCTTGAGCTTGCTATTAATTGTAGAAGGTTAAAACAAGTGCTATTTGATTAAACAGAAAATTTTCTATCAAATACATTCTATTTTTATAACGTTTCAATAATGTAAATATAAAAAAAATTAAAAAAATACGCAAATTTAAAGATAGTCGTTATTCCTTAATAAATACCAATTTCAAACTTCATTCTTGAGCTTGCTATTAATCGTAGAAAGTTGAAACAAGTACCATTTGATTGAACAAAAAATTTTCTATCAAATACATCCTACTTTTATAACGTTTCAGTAATGCAAATATAAAAAAAAATTAAAAAAATACGCAAGTTTAAAGATAGTCGTTATTCCTTAATAAATACCAATTTCAAACTTCATTCTTGAGCTTGCTATTAATTGTAGAAGGTTGAAGCAAGTTCCATTTGACTGAACAGAAAATTTTCTATCAAATACATCCTACTTTTATAACGTTTTAGCAATGTAAATAAAATAAAAATAAAAAAAATACGCAAATTTAAAGATAGTCGTTATTCCTTGATAAATACCAATTTCAAACTTCATTTTTGAGCTTGCTATTAATTGTAGAAGGTTGAAACAAATACTATTCAATTGAACAGGAAATTTTCTATCAAATACATCCTACCCTTATACCGTTTCAATAATGTAAATATAAAAAAAATTAAAAAAATACGCAAGTTTAAAGATAGTCGTTATTCCTTAATAAATACCAATTTCAAACTTCATTCTTGAGCTTGCTATTAATCGTAGAAAGTTGAAGCAAGTACCGTTTGATTGAACAGAAAATTTTCTATCAAATACATTTTACTTTTATAACGTTTCAATAATGTAAATATAAAAAAAATTAAAAAAATACGCAAGTTTAAAGATAGTCGTTATTCCTTAATAAATACCAATTTCTAACTTTATTCTTGAGCTTGTTATTAATTGTAGAAAATTGAAACAAGCACCACTTGATTAACCAAAAAATTTTCTATTAAATACATCCTACTTTTATAACGTTTCAATAATGTAAATATAAAAAAAAATTAAAAAAATACGCAAGTTTAAAGATAGTCGTTATTCCTTAATAAATACCAATTTCAAACTTTATTCTTGAGCTTGCTATTAATCGTAGAAGGTTGAAACAAGTACCATTTGATTGAGCAGAAAATTTTCTATCAAATGATTCCTACCTTTATAACGTTTAGGCAATGTAAATATAAAAAAAATTTAAAAAATACGCAAGTTTAAAGATAGTCGTTATTCCTTAATAAATACCAATTTCAAACTTCATTCTTGAGCTTGCTATTAATTGTAGAAAATTAAAACAAGCACCGCTTGATTAACAAAAAAATTTTCTATTAAATACATCCTACTTTTATAACGTTTCAATAATGTAAATATAAAAAAAAATTAAAAAAATACGCAAGTTTAAAGATAGTCGTTATTCCTTAATAAATACCAATTTCAAACTTCATTCTTGAGCTTGCTATTAATTGTAGAAGCTTGAAACAAGTACCATTTGATTAAACAGAAAATTTTCTATTAAATAAATCCTACCTTTATAACGTTTAGGCAATGTAAATATAAAAAAAATCAAAAAAATACGCAAGTTTAAAGATAGTCGTTATTCCTTAATAAATACCAATTTTAAACTACATTCATGAGCTTGCTATTAATTGTAGAAAATTGAAACAAGCACCACTTACTTGATTAACAAAAAAATTTTCTATTAAATACATCCTACTTTTATAACGTTTTAGCAATGTAAATATAAAAAAAATCAAAAAAATACGCAAGTTTAAAGATAGTCCTTATTCCTTAATAAATACCAATTTCAAACTTCATTCTTGAGCTTGCTATTAATTGTAGAAGGTTGAAAAATTTTCTATCAAATAAATGCTACTTTTATAACGTTTTAGCAATGTAAATATAAAAAAAATCAAAAAAATTCGCAAGTTAAAAATAGTCGTTATTCCTTAATAAATACCAATTTCAAACTTCATTCTTAAGCTTGCTATTAATTGTAGAAAGTTGAAACAAGCACCACTCGATTAAGCAAAAAATTTTCTATCATATACAATCTACTTTTATAACGTTTTAGCAATGTAAATATAAAAAAAATCAAAAAAATACGCAAGTTTAAAGATAGTCGGTATTCCTTGATAAATATCAATTTCTAACTTCATTCTTGAGCTTGCTATTAATTGTAGAAGGTTGAAACAAGCACCACTTGATTAACCAAAAAATTTTCTATTAAATACATCCTACTTTTATAACGTTTCAATAATGTAAATATAAAAAAAAATTAAAAAAATACGCAAGTTTAAAGATAGTCGTTATTCCTTAATAAATACCAATTTCAAACTTTATTCTTGAGCTTGCTATTAATCGTAGAAGGTTGAAACAAGTACCATT
Source organism: Tribolium confusum (assembly GCA_029207805.1). Classification (NCBI taxonomy): domain Eukaryota; kingdom Metazoa; phylum Arthropoda; class Insecta; order Coleoptera; family Tenebrionidae; genus Tribolium; species Tribolium confusum. The sequence continues at coordinate 24,124,571 of JALGAY010000008.1, read as the reverse complement.
TGATTGAGCAGAAAATTTTCTATCAAATGAATCCTACCTTTATAACGTTTAGGCAATGTAAATATAAAAAAAATTAAAAAAATACGCAAGTTTAAAGATAGTCGTTATTCCTTAATAAATACCAATTTCAAACTTCATTCTTGAGCTTGCTATTAATTGTAGAAAATTAAAACAAGCACCACTTGATTAAGCAAAAAATTTTCTATTAAATACATTCTACTTTTATAACGATTTAACAATGTAAATATAAGAAAAATCAAAAAAATACGCAAGTTTAAAGATAGTCGTTATTCTTTAATAAATACCAACTTCAAACTTCATTCTTGAGCTTGTTATTCATCGTAGAAGGTTGAAACAAGTACCATTTGATTGAACAAAAAATTTTCTATCAATTACATCCTACTTTTATAACGTTTCAATATTGTAAATATAAAAAAAATTTAAAAAATACGCAAGTTTAAAGATAGTCGTTATTCCTTAATAAATACCAATTTCAAACTTCATTCTTGAGCTTGCTATTAATTGTAGAAGCTTGAAACAAGTACCATTTGATTAAACAGAAAATTTCATATTAAATAAATCCTACCTTTATAACGTTTAGGCAATGTAAATATAAAAAAAATCAAAAAAATACGCAAGTTTAAAGATAGTCGTTATTCCTTAATAAATACCAATTTTAAACTACATTCTTGAGCTTGCTATTAATTGTAGAAAATTGAAACAAGCACCACTTGATTAACAAAAAAATTTTCTATTAAATACGTCCTACTTTTATAACGTTTTAGCAATGTAAATATAAAAAAAATCAAAAAAATACGCAAGTTTAAAGATAGTCGTTATTCCTTAATAAATACCAATTTCTAACTTCATTCTTGAGCTTGCTATTAATTGTAGAAGGTTGAAACAAGTACCATTTGATTGAACAGAAAATTTTCTATCAAATAAATTCTACCTTTATAACGTTTAGGCAATGTAAATATAAAAAAAATCAAAAAAATACGCAAGTTTAAAGATAGTCGTTATTCCTTAATAAATACCAATTTCAAACTTTATTCTTGAGCTTGCTGTTAATTGTAGAAGGTTGAAACAAGCACCGCTCGATTGAGCAGGAAATTTTCTATCAAATGCGTTTTATTTTTATAACGTTTCAGCAATGTAAATATATAAAAAATCAAAAAAATACGCAAATTTAAAGATAGTCGTTATTCCTTAATAAGTACCAATTTCAAACTTTATTTTTGAGCTTATTATTAATTGTAAAAGGTTTAAGCAAGTACTATTCGATTAAACAAAAAAATTTTTATCAAATGCATTTTACTTTTGTAACGTTTCAGCAATGTAAATATAAAAAAAATCAAAAAAATACGCAAGATTAAAGATAGTCGTTATTCCTTGATAAAAACCAATTTAAAACTTCATTCTTGAGCTTGCTATTAACTGCAGAAGGTTGAAACAAATACCATTTGATTGAACAGGAAATTTTCTATCAAATACATTTTACTATTATAACGTTCCAATAATGTATATATAAAAAAAATCAAAAAAATACGCAAGTTTAAAGATAGTCGTTATTCCTTAATAAATACCAATTTCAAACTTCATTCTTGAGCTTGCTATTAACTGTAGAAGGTTGAAGCAAATACTATTCGATTAAGCAGGAAATTTTCTATCAAATACATCTTACCTTCATAACGTTTCAATAATATAAATATAAAAAAAATTAAAAAAATACGCAAATTTAAATATAGTCGTTATTCCTTCATAAATACCAATTTCAAACTTTATTTTTGAGCTTGCTGTTGACTTTAAAAGGTTCAAACAAGTACTATTCAATTGAACAGAATATTTTCTATAAAATGCATTTTACTTTTGTAACGTTTCAACAATGTAAATATAAAAAAAATCAAAAAAATACCCAAGTTTAAAGATAGTCGTTATTCCTTAATAAATACCAATTTCAAACTTTATTCTTGAGCTCGCTGTTAGTTGTAGAAGGTTGAAACAAGCACCACTCGATTGAGCAGGAAATTTTCTATCAAATGCGTTTTACTTTTATAACGTTTCAGCAATGTAAATATAGAAAAAATCAAAAAAATACGCAAGTTTAAAGATAGTCGTTATTCCTTGATAAATACCAAATTCAAACTTCATTCTTGAGCTTGCTATTAATTGTAGAAGGTTGAAACAAGTGCTATTTGATTAAACAAAAAATTTTCTACCAAATAAATCCTACTTTTATAACGTTTCAATGATGTAAATATAAAAAAAATCAAAAAAATACCCAAGTTTAAAGATAGTCGTTATTCCTTAATAAGTACCAATTTCAAACTTTATTTTTGAGCTTGCTAGTAATTGTAAAAGGTTTAAGCAAGTACTATTCGATTAAACAAAAAATTTTTTATCAAATGCATTTTACTTTTGTAACGTTTCAGCAATGTAAATATAAAAAAAATACGCAAGATTAAAGCTAGTCGTTATTCCTTGATAAATTTCAAACCTTATTCTTGAGCTTGCTATTAATCGTAGAAAGTTGAAGCAAACACTATTTGATTAAGCGAAAAATTTTCTGTCAAAGGCATCCTACCTTTGCAACGTCTCAGCAATGTAAATATAAAAAAAAAATCAAAAAAATACGCAAGTTTAAATATAGTCGTTATTCCTTAATAAATACCAATTTAAAACTTCATTCTTGAGCTTGCTATTAACTGCAGAAGGTTGAAGCAAATACTATTCGATTAAACGGGAAATTTTCTATCAAATTCATTTTACTTTTATAACGTTTTAATAATGTAAATATAAAAAAAATCAAAAAAATACGCAAGTTTAAAGATAGTCGTTATTCCTTAATAAATACCAATTTCAAACTTCATTCTTGAGCTTGCCATTAATTGTAGAAGTTTGAAACAAATACTATTCGATTGAGCGGGAAATTTTCTATCAAGTACATTCTACTTTTGTAACGTTTCGATAATGTAAATATAAAAAAAAATCAAAAAAATTCGCAAGTTTAAAGATAGTCGTTATTTCTTAATAAATACCAATTTCAAACTTCATTCTTGAGCTTGCTATTAATCGTAGAAAGTTGATGTGAGCACCACTCGATTAAGCAAAAAATTTTCTATCAAATACATTCTACTTTTATAACGTTTTAGCAATGTTAATATAAAAAAAATTAAAAAAATACGCAAGTTTAAAGATAGTCGTTATTCCTTGATAAATACCAATTTCAAACCTCATTCTTGAGCTTGCTATTATATGTAGAAGGTAGAAACAAGTACCATTTGATTGAACAGAAATTTTTCTATCAAATACATCCTACTTTGATAACGTTTTAGCAATGTAAATATAAAAAAAATCAAAAAAATACGCAAGTTTAAAGATAGTCGTTATTTCTTGATAAATACCAATTTCAAACTTCATTCTTGAGCTTGCTATTAATTGTAGAAGGTTGAAACAAGTGCTATTTAATTAAACAGAAAATTTTCTATCAAATAAATCCTACTTTTATAGCGTTTCTATAATGTAAATATAAAAAAAATCAAAAAAATACGCAAGTTTACAGATAGTCGTTATTCCTTGATAAGTACCAATTTTAAACTTGATTTTTAAGCTTGCTATTGATTGCAGAAGGTTAAAACAAGCACCACTCGATTAAGCAAAAAATTTTCTATCAAATACATCCTACTTTTATAACGTTTTGGCAATGTAAATATAAAAAAAAATCAAAAAAATTCGCAAGTTTAAAGATAGTCGTTATTCCTTAATAAATACCAATTTCAAACTTCATTCTTAAGCTTGCTATTAATTGTAGAAAGTTGAAACAAGCACCACTCGATTAAGCAAAAAATTTTCTATCATATACAATTTACTTTTATAACGTTTTAGCAATGTAAATATAAAAAAAGTCAAAAAAATACGCAAGTTTAAAGATAGTCGGTATTCCTTGATAAATACCAATTTCTAACTTCATTCTTGAGCTTGCTATTAATTGTAGAAGGTTGAAACAAGTACCATTTGATTGAACAGAAAATTTTCTATCAAATAAATTCTACCTTTATAACGTTTAGGCAATGTAAATATAAAAAAATCAAAAAAATACGCAAGTTTAAAGATAGTCGTTATTCCTTAATAAATACCAATTTCAAACTTCATTCTTGAGCTTGCTATTAATTGTAGAAGGTTGAAACAAATACCATTTGATTGAACAAAAAATTTTCTATCAAATACATTCTACTTTTATAACGTTTCAATATTGTAAATAAAAAAAAATTAAAAAAATACGCAAGTTTAAAGATAGTCGTTATTCCTTGATAAATACCAATTTCAAACTTTATTCTTAAGCTTGCTATTGATCCTAGAAGGTTAAAAAAATACTATTCGATTGAGCATGAAATTTTCTATTAAATACATTCTACTTTTGTAGCGTTTCAATAATGTAAATATAAAAAAAATTAAAAAAACACGCAAGTTTAAAGATAGTCGTTATGCCGTGATAAATACCAATTTCAAACTTCATTCTTGAGCTTACTATTAATCGTAGAAAGTTGAAACAAGCACCACTTGATTAAGCAAAAAATTTTCTATCAAATACATTCTACTCTTATAACGTTTTAGCAATGTAAATATAAAAAAAAAATCAAAAAAATACGCAAGTTTAAAGATAGTCGTTATTCCTTAATAAATACCAATTTCAAACTTCATTCTTGAGCTTACTATTAATCGTAGAAAGTTGAAACAAGCACCACTTGATTAAGCAAAAAATTTTCTATCAAATACATTCTAGTTTTATAACGTTTTAGCAATGTAAATTTAAAAGATCAAAAAAATACGCAAGTTTAAAGATGGTTGTTATTCCTTGATAAATACCAATTTCAAACTTTATTCATGAGCTTGCTCTTTATCGTAAAAGGTTAAAAGTAGTACCGTTTGATTGAGCGGAAAAATTTCTATTAAATACATCTTACTTTTATAACGTTTCAGCAATGTAAATATAAAAAAATTAAAAAAATTCGCAAGTTTAAAGGTAGTCGTTATTCCTTGATAAATACCAATTTCAAACTTCATTCTTGAGCTTGCTATTAATCGTAGAAAGTTGAAACAAACACCATTCAATTGAACAGAAAAATTCTTATCAAACACATTTTACTTTTATAACGTTTCAGCAATGTAAGTAAAAAAAAATCAAAAAAATACGCAAGTTTAAAAATGGTTGTTATTCCTTGATAAATACCAATTTCAAACTTTATTCTTAAGCTTGCTGTTAATTGTAGAAGGTTGAAACAAGCACCACTCGATTGAGCAGGAAATTTTCTATCAAATGCGTTTTACTTTTATAACGTTTCAGCAATAAAAATATAAAAAAAAAATCAAAAAAATACGCAAGTTTAAAGACAGTCGTTATTCCTTGATAAATACCAATTTCAAACTTCATTTTTGAGCTTGCTATTAATTGTAGAAGGTTAAAACAAATACTATTCGATTAAGCAGGAAATTTTCTATCAAACACATCTTACTTTTATAACGTTTCAATAATATAAATATAAAAAAATTAAAAAAATACGCAAATTTAAAGATAGAAGTTATTCCTTGATAAATACCAATTTCAAACTTTATTTTTGAGCTTGCTATTGATTTTAAAAAGTTCAAACAAGTACTATTCGATTGAACAGAATATTTTCTATGAAATGCATTTTACTCTTGTAACGTTTCAACAATGTAAATATAAAAAAAATCAAAAAATTACCCAAGTTTAAAGATAGTCGTTATTCCTTAATAAATACCAATTTCAAACTTTATTCTTGAGCTTGCTGTTAATTGTAGAAGGTTGAAACAAGCACCACTCGATTGAGCGGGAAATTTTCTATCAAATGCGTTTTACTTTTATAACGTTTCAGCAATGTAAATATATAAAAAATCAAAAAAATACGCAAATTTAAAGATAGTCGTTATTCCTTAATAAGTACCAATTTCAAACTTTATTTTTGAGCTTGCTATTAATTGTAAAAGGTTTAAGCAAGTACTATTCGATTAAACAAAAAATTTTTTATCAAATGCATTTTACTTTTGTAACGTTTCAGCAATGTAAATATAAAAAAAATCAAAAAAATACGCAAGATTAAAGATAGTCGTTATTCCTTGATAAAAACCAATTTAAAACTTCATTCTTGAGCTTGCTATTAACTGCAGAAGGTTGAAACAAATACCATTTGATTGAACAGTAAATTTTCTATCAAATACATTTTACTATTATAACGTTCCAATAATGTATATATAAAAAAAATCAAAAAAATACGCAAGTTTAAAGATAGTCGTTATTCCTTAATAAATACCAATTTCAAACTTCATTCTTGAGCTTGCTATTAACTGTAGAAGGTTGAAGCAAATACTATTCGATTAAGCGGGAAATTTTCTATCAAATACATTTTACTCTTATAACGTTTTAGCAATGCAAATATAAAAAAAATCAAAAAAATACGCAAGTTTAAAGATAGTCGTTATGCCTTGATAAATACCAATTTCAAACTTGATTCATGAGCTTGCTCTTTATCGTAAAAGGTTAAAAGTAGTACCGTTTGATTGAGCGGAAAAATTTCTATTAAATACATCCTACTTTTATAACGTTTCAGCAATGTAAATATAAAAAAAATCAAAAAAATTCGCAAGTTTAAAGGTAGTCGTTATTCCTTGATAAATACCAATTTCAAACTTCATTCTTGAGCTTGCTATTAACTGCAGAAGGTTGAAGCAAATACTATTCGATTAAACGGGAAATTTTCTATCAAATTCATTTTACTTTTATAACGTTTTAATAATGTAAATATAAAAAAAATCAAAAAAATACGCAAGTTTAAAGATAGTCGTTATTCCTTAATAAATACCAATTTCAAACTTCATTCTTGAGCTTGCCATTAATTGTAGAAGTTTGAAACAAATACTATTCGATTGAGCAGGAAATTTTCTATCAAGTACATTCTACTTTTGTAACGTTTCGATAATGTAAATATAAAAAAAAATCAAAAAAATTCGCAAGTTTAAAGATAGTCGTTATTTCTTAATAAATACCAATTTCAAACTTCATTCTTGAGCTTGCTATTAATCGTAGAAAGTTGATGTGAGCACCACTCGATTAAGCAAAAAATTTTCTATCAAATACATTCTACTTTCATAACGTTTTAGCAATGTTAATATAAAAAAAATTAAAAAAATACGCAAGTTTAAAGATAGTCGTTATTCCTTGATAAATACCAATTTCAAACCTCATTCTTGAGCTTGCTATTATATGTAGAAGGTAGAAACAAGTACCATTTGATTGAACAGAAATTTTTCTATCAAATACATCCTACTTTGATAACGTTTTAGCAATGTAAATATAAAAAAAATCAAAAAAATACGCAAGTTTAAAGATAGTCGTTATTTCTTGATAAATACCAATTTCAAACTTCATTCTTGAGCTTGCTATTAATTGTACAAGGTTGAAACAAGTGCTATTTAATTAAACAGAAAATTTTCTATCAAATAGATCCTACTTTTATAGCGTTTCTATAATGTAAATATAAAAAAAATCAAAAAAATACGCAAGTTTACAGATAGTCGTTATTCCTTGATAAGTACCAACTTTAAACTTGATTTTTAAGCTTGCTATTGATTGCAGAAGGTTAAAACAAGCACCACTCGATTAAGCAAAAAATTTTCTATCAAATACATCCTACTTTTATAACGTTTTGGCAATGTAAATATAAAAAAAAATCAAAAAAATACGCAAGTTTAAAGATAGTCGTTATTCCTTAATAAACACCAATTTCAAACTTCATTCTTGAGCTTGCTATTAATTGTAGAAGGTTGAAACAAGTGCTATTTAATTAAACAGAAAATTTTCTATCAAATAAATCCTACTTTTATAGCGTTTCTATAATGTAAATATAAAAAAAATCAAAAAAATACGCAAGTTTAAAGATAGTCGTTATTTCTTGATAAATACCAATTTCAAACTTCATTCTTGAGCTTGCTATTAATTGTAGAAGGTTGAAACAAGTGCTATTTAATTAAACAGAAAATTTTCTATCAAATAAATCCTACTTTTATAGCGTTTCTATAATGTAAATATAAAAAAAATCAAAAAAATACGCAAGTTTACAGATAGTCGTTATTCCTTGATAAGTACCAATTTTAAACTTGATTTTTAAGCTTGCTATTGATTGCAGAAGGTTAAAACAAGCACCACTCGATTAAGCAAAAAATTTTCTATCAAATACATCCTACTTTTATAACGTTTTGGCAATGTAAATATAAAAAAAAATCAAAAAAATTCGCAAGTTTAAAGATAGTCGTTATTCCTTAATAAATACCAATTTCAAACTTCATTCTTAAGCTTGCTATTAATTGTAGAAAGTTGAAACAAGCACCACTCGATTAAGCAAAAAATTTTCTATCATATACAATTTACTTTTATAACGTTTTAGCAATGTAAATATAAAAAAAGTCAAAAAAATACGCAAGTTTAAAGATAGTCGGTATTCCTTGATAAATACCAATTTCTAACTTCATCCTTGAGCTTGCTATTAATTGTAGAAGGTTGAAACAAGTACCATTTGATTGAACAGAAAATTTTCTATCAAATAAATTCTACCTTTATAACGTTTAGGCAATGTAAATATAAAAAAATCAAAAAAATACGCAAGTTTAAAGATAGTCGTTATTCCTTAATAAATACCAATTTCAAACTTCATTCTTGAGCTTGCTATTAATTGTAGAAAATTGAAACAAGCACCACTTGATTAACCAAAAAATTTTCTATTAAATACATCCTACTTTTATAACGTTTCAATAATGTAAATATAAAAAAAAATTAAAAAAATATGCAAGTTTAAGGATAGTCGTTATTCCTTAATAAATACCAATTTCAAACTTCATTCTTGAGCTTGCTGTTAATCGTAGAAGGTTGAAACAAATACCATTTGATTGAACAAAAAATTTTCTATCAAATACATTCTACTTTTATAACGTTTCAATATTGTAAATAAAAAAAAATTAAAAAAATACGCAAGTTTAAAGATAGTCGTTATTCCTTGATAAATACCAATTTCAAACTTTATTCTTAAGCTTGCTATTGATCGTAGAAGGTTAAAAAAATACTATTCGATTGAGCATGAAATTTTCTATTAAATACATTCTACTTTTGTAGCGTTTCAATAATGTAAATATAAAAAAAATTAAAAAAACACGCAAGTTTAAAGATAGTCGTTATGCCGTGATAAATACCAATTTCAAACTTCATTCTTTAGCTTACTATTAATCGTAGAAAATTGAAACAAGCACCACTTGATTAAGCAAAAAATTTTCTATCAAATACATTCTACTCTTATAACGTTTTAGCAATGTAAATATAAAAAAAAAATCAAAAAAATACGCAAGTTTAAAGATAGTCGTTATTCCTTAATAAATACCAATTTCAAACTTCATTCTTGAGCTTACTATTAATCGTAGAAAGTTGAAACAAGCACCACTTGATTAAGCAAAAAATTTTCTATCAAATACATTCTAGTTTTATAACGTTTTAGCAATGTAAATTTAAAAGATCAAAAAAATACGCAAGTTTAAAGATGGTTGTTATTCCTTGATAAATACCAATTTCAAACTTTATTCATGAGCTTGCTCTTTATCGTAAAAGGTTAAAAGTAGTACCGTTTGATTGAGCGGAAAAATTTCTATTAAATACATCTTACTTTTATAACGTTTCAGCAATGTAAATATAAAAAAATTAAAAAAATTCGCAAGTTTAAAGGTAGTCGTTATTCCTTGATAAATACCAATTTCAAACTTTATTCTTAAGCTTGCTGTTAATTGTAGAAGGTTGAAACAAGCACCACTCGATTGAGCAGGAAATTTTCTATCAAATGCGTTTTACTTTTATAACGTTTCAGCAATAAAAATATAAAAAAAAAATCAAAAAAATACGCAAGTTTAAAGACAGTCGTTATTCCTTGATAAATACCAATTTCAAACTTCATTTTTGAGCTTGCTATTAATTTGTAGAAGGTTAAAACAAATACTATTCGATTAAGCAGGAAATTTTCTATCAAACACATCTTACTTTTATAACGTTTCAATAATATAAATATAAAAAAATTAAAAAAATACGCAAATTTAAAGATAGAAGTTATTCCTTGATAAATATCAATTTCAAACTTTATTTTTAAGCTTGCTATTGATTTTAAAAAGTTCAAACAAGTACTATTCGATTGAACAGAATATTTTCTATGAAATGCATTTTACTCTTGTAACGTTTCAACAATGTAAATATAAAAAAAATCAAAAAAATACCCAAGTTTAAAGATAGTCGTTATTCCTTAATAAATACCAATTTCAAACTTTATTCTTGAGCTTGCTGTTAATTGTAGAAGGTTGAAACAAGCACCACTCGATTGAGCAGGAAATTTTCTATCAAATGCGTTTTACTTTTATAACGTTTCAGCAATGTAAATATATAAAAAATCAAAAAAATACGCAAATTTAAAGATAGTCGTTATTCCTTAATAAGTACCAATTTCAAACTTTATTTTTGAGCTTGCTATTAATTGTAAAAGGTTTAAGCAAGTACTATTCGATTAAACAAAAAATTTTTTATCAAATGCATTTTACTTTTGTAACGTTTCAGCAATGTAAATATAAAAAAAATCAAAAAAATACGCAAGATTAAAGATAGTCGTTATTCCTTGATAAAAACCAATTTAAAACTTCATTCTTGAGCTTGCTATTAACTGCAGAAGGTTGAAACAAATACCATTTGATTGAACAGGAAATTTTCTATCAAATACATTTTACTATTATAACGTTCCAATAATGTATATATAAAAAAAATCAAAAAAATACGCAAGTTTAAAGATAGTCGTTATTCCTTAATAAATACCAATTTCAAACTTCATTCTTGAGCTTGCTATTAACTGTAGAAGGTTGAAGCAAATACTATTCGATTAAGCGGGAAATTTTCTATCAAATACATTTTACTTTTATAACGTTTTAGCAATGCAAATATAAAAAAAATCAAAAAAATACGCAAGTTTAAAGATAGTCGTTATGCCTTGATAAATACCAATTTCAAACTTGATTCATGAGCTTGCTCTTTATCGTAAAAGGTTAAAAGTAGTACCGTTTGATTGAGCGGAAAAATTTCTATTAAATACATCCTACTTTTATAACGTTTCAGCAATGTAAATATAAAAAAAATCAAAAAAATTCGCAAGTTTAAAGGTAGTCGTTATTCCTTGATAAATACCAATTTCAAACTTCATTCTTGAGCTTGCTATTAATCGTAGAAAGTTGAAACAAACACCATTCAATTGAACAGAAAAATTCTTATCAAACACATTTTACTTTTATAACGTTTCAGCAATGTAAGTAAAAAAAAATCAAAAAAATACGCAAGTTTAAAGATGGTTGTTATTCCTTGATAAATACCAATTTCAAACTTTATTCTTGAGCTTGCTGTTAATTGTAGAAGGTTGAAACAAGCACCACTCGATTGAGCAGGAAGTTTTCTATCAAATGCGTTTTACTTTTATAACGTTTCAGCAATAAAAATATAAAAAAAATCAAAAAAATACGCAAGTTTAAAGACAGTCGTTATTCCTTGATAAATAACAATTTCAAACTTCATTTTTGAGCTTGCTATTAATTGTAGAAGGTTAAAACAAATACTATTCGATTTAGCAGGAAATTTTCTATCAAATACATCTTACCCTTATAACGTTTCAATAATATAAATATAAAAAAAATTAAAAAAATACGCAAATTTAAAGATAGTCGTTATTCCTTCATAAATACCAATTTCAAACTTTATTTTTGAGCTTGCTATTGATTTTAAAAGGTTCAAACAAGTACTATTCAATTGAACAGAATATTTTCTATGAAATGCATTTTACTTTTGTAACGTTTCAACAATGTAAATATAAAAAAAATCAAAAAAATACCCAAGTTTAAAGATAGTCGTTATTCCTTAATAAATACCAATTTCAAACTTTATTCTTGAGCTTGCTGTTACTTGTAGAAGGTTGAAACAAGCACCACTCGATTGAGCAGGAAATTTTCTATCAAATGCGTTTTACTTTTATAACGTTTCAGCAATGTAAATATAGAAAAAATCAAAAAAATACGCAAGTTTAAAGATAGTCGTTATTCCTTGATAAATACCAAATTCAAACTTCATTCTTGAGCTTGCTATTAATTGTAGAAGGTTGAAACAAGTGCTATTTGATTAAACAGAAAATTTTCTACCAAATAAATCCTACTTTTATAACGTTTCAATGATGTAAATATAAAAAAAATCAAAAAAATACCCAAGTTTAAAGATAGTCGTTATTCCTTAATAAGTACCAATTTCAAACTTTATTTTTGAGCTTGCTATTAATTGTAAAAGGTTTAAGCAAGTACTATTCGATTAAACAAAAAATTTTTTATCAAATGCATTTTACTTTTGTAACGTTTCAGCAATGTAAATATAAAAAAAATAAAAAAAATACGCAAGATTAAAGCTAGTCGTTATTCCTTGATAAATTTCAAACTTTATTCTTGAGCTTGCTATTAATCGTAGAAGGTTGAAACAAACACTATTTGATTAAGCGAAAAATTTTCTGTCAAAGGCATCCTACCTTTGTAACGTCTCAGCAATGTAAATATAAAAAAAAATCAAAAAAATACGCAAGTTTAAATATAGTCGTTATTCCTTAATAAATACCAATTTAAAACTTCATTCTTGAGCTTGCTATTAACTGCAGAAGGTTGAAGCAAATACTATTCGATTAAACGGGAAATTTTCTATCAAACTCATTTTACTTTTATAACGTTTTAATAATGTAAATATAAAAAAAATCAAAAAAATACGCAAGTTTAAAGATAGTCGTTATTCCTTAATAAATACCAATTTCAAACTTCATTCTTGAGCTTGCCATTAATTGTAGAAGGTTGAAACAAATACTATTCGATTGAGCAGGAAATTTTCTATCAAGTACATTCTACTTTTGTAACGTTTCGATAATGTAAATATAAAAAAAAATCAAAAAAATTCGCAAGTTTAAAGATAGTCGTTATTTCTTAATAAATACCAATTTCAAACTTCATTCTTGAGCTTGCTATTAACCGTAGAAAGTTGATGTAAGCACCACTCGATTAAGCAAAAAATTTCCTATCAAATACATTCTACTTTCATAACGTTTTAGCAATGTTAATATAAAAAAAATTAAAAAAATACGCAAGTTTAAAGATAGTCGTTATTCCTTGATAAATACCAATTTCAAACCTCATTCTTGAGCTTGCTATTATATCTAGAAGGTAGAAACAAATACCGTTTGATTGAACAGAAATTTTTCTATCAAATACATCCTACTTTGGTAACGTTTTAGCAATGTAAATATAAAAAAAATCAAAAAAATACGCAAGTTTAAAGATAGTCGTTATTTCTTGATAAATACCAATTTCAAACTTCATTCTTGAGCTTGCTATTAATTGTAGAAGGTTGAAACAAGTGCTATTTAATTAAACAGAAAATTTTCTATCAAATAAATCCTACTTTTATAGCGTTTCTATAATGCAAATATAAAAAAAATCAAAAAAATACGCATGTTTAAAGATAGTCTTTATTCTTTGATAAATACCAATTTCAAACTTTATTTTTAAGCTTGCTATTGATCGCAGAAGGTTGAAACAAATATTATTAGATTGAGTAAGTAATTTTCTATCAAAGACATCTTACTTTTATAACGTTTCAAAATGTAAATATAAAAAAAATCAAAAAAATACGCAAGTTTAAAGATAGTCGTTATTCCTTGATAAATACCAATTTCAAACTTTATTCTTAAGCTTGCTATTGATCGCAGAAGGTTGAAACTAATACTAGTTCATTGAGCAAGTAATTTTCTATCAAATATATCTTACTTTTATAACGTTTTAGCAATGTAAATATAAAAAAAATTAAAAGAATACCCAAGTTTAAAGATAGTCGTTATTCCTTGATAAGAATCAATTTCAAACTTTATTCTTGAGCTTGCTATTGATTGTAGAAGGATGAAACAAATACTATTTGATTAAGCAAGTAATTTTCTATCAAATACATTTTACTTTTAAAACGTTTTGACAATGTAAATATAAAAAAAATCAAAAAAATACTCAAGTTTAAAGATAGCCGTTATTTCTTGATAAATACCAAATTCAAACTTCATTCTTGAGCTTGCTATTGATCGCAGATAGTTGAAACGATTACTATTCGATTGAGCAGAAAATTTTCTATCAAAAACATCTTACTTTTATAACGTTTCAAAATGTAAATATAAAAAAAATCAAAAAAATACGCAAGTTTAAAGATAGTCGTTATTCCTTGATAAATACCAATTTCAAACTTTATTTTTAAGCTTGCTATTGATCGCAGAAGGTTGAAACAAATATTATTAGATTAAGCATATAATTTTCTATCAAAGACATCTTACTTTTGAAACGTTTTAGCAATGTAAATATAAAAAAATCAAAAAAATACGCATGTTTAAAGATAGTCGTTATTCCTTGATAAATACCAATTTCAAACTTTATTCTTAAGCTTGCTATTGATCGCAGAAGGTTGAAACAAATACTATTTGATTGAGCAAATAATTCTCTATCAAATACATTTTACTTTTATAACGTTTCAGCAATGTAAATATAAAAAAAATCAAAAAAATTCGCAAGTTTAAAGATAGTCGTTATTCCTTGATAAATACCAATTTCAAACTTTATTCTTAAGCTTGCTATTGATCGCAGAAGGTTGAAACAAATACTATTTGATTGAGCAAGTAATTTTCTATCAAAAACATTTAAAGATAGCCGTTATTTCTTGATAAATACCAAATTCAAACTTCATTCTTGAGCTTGCTATTAATCGTAAAAGGTTGAAGCAAGCACCACTCGATTAAGCATAAAATTTTTTATTAAGTACATTCTATTATTATAACGTTTTAGCAATGTAAATGTAAAAAAAATCAAAAAAATTCGCAAGTTTAAAGATAGCCGTTATTTCTTGATAAATACCAAATTCAAACTTCATTCTTGAGCTTGCTATTAATCGTAAAAGGTTGAAGCAAGCACCACTCGATTAAGCATAAAATTTTTTATTAAGTACATTCTATTATTATAACGTTTCAGCAATGTAAATATAAAAAAAATCAAAAAAATACGCAAGTTTAAAGATAGTCGTTATTCCTTGATAAGTACCAATTTCAAACTTTATTCTTAAGCTTGCTATTGATCGTAGAAGGTTGAAGCAAATACCGTTTGATTGAGCAAGTAATTTTCTATCAAAAACATTTTACTTTTATAACGTTTCAAAATGTAAATATAAAAAAAATCAAAAAAATACGCATGTTTAAAGATAGTCTTTATTCTTTGATAAATACCAATTTCAAACTTTATTCTTGAGCTTGCTATTAATCGTAAAAGGTTCAAGCAAGTACCGTTCGATTAAGCAAATAATTTTCTATCAAATACATCTTACTTTTATAACGTTTCAGCGATATAAATAAAAAAAAATGAAAAAAATACGCAAGTTTAAAGATAGTCGTTATTCCTTGATAAGTACCAATTTCAAACTTTATTCTTAAGCTTGCTATTGATCGTAGAAGGTTGAAACAAATACCATTTGATTGAGCAAGTAATTTTGTATCAAAAACATTTTACTTTTATGACGTTTCAAAATGTAAATATAAAAAAAATCAAAAAAATACGCATGTTTAAAGATAGTCTTTATTCTTTGATAAATACCGATTTCAAACTTTATTTTTAAGCTTGCTATTGATCGCAGAAGGTTGAAACAAATATTATTAGATTGAGCAAATAATTTTCTATCAAAGACATCTTACTTTTGAAACGTTTTAGCAATGTAAATATAAAAAAAATCAAAAAAATACGCATGTTTAAAGATAGTCGTTATTCCTTGATAAATACCAATTTCAAACTTTATTCTTAAGCTTGCTATTGATCGCAGAAGGTTGAAACAAATACTATTTCATTGAGCAAGTAATTTTCTATCAAATATATCTTACTTTTATAACGTTTTAGCAATGTAAATATAAAAAAAATTAAAAGAATACCCAAGTTTAAAGATAGTCGTTATTCCTTGATAAGTATCAATTTCAAACTTTATTCTTGAGCTTGCTATTGATTCTAGAAGGATGAAACAAATACTATTTGATTAAGCAAGTAATTTTCTATCAAATACATTTTACTTTTAAAACGTTTTAACAATGTAAATATAAAAAAAATCAAAAAAATACTCAAGTTTAAAGATAGCCGTTATTTCTTGATAAAAACCAAATTCAAACTTCATTCTTGAGCTTGCTATTGATCGCAGATAGTTGAAACAATTACTATTTGATTGAGCAGAAAATTTTCTATCAAAAACATCTTACTTTTATAACGTTTTAAAATGTAAATATAAAAAAAATCAAAAAAATACGCAAGTTTAAAGATAGTCGTTATTCCTTGATAAATACCAATTTCAAACTTTATTTTTAAGCTTGCTATTGATCGCAGAAGGTTGAAACAAATATTATTAGATTGAGCACATAATTTTCTATCAAAGACATCTTACTTTTGAAACGTTTTAGCAATGTAAATATAAAAAAAATCAAAAAAATACGCATGTTTAAAGATAGTCGTTATTCCTTGATAAATACCAATTTCAAACTTTATTCTTAAGCTTGCTATTGATCGCAGAAGGTTGAAACAAATACTATTTGATTGAGCAAATAATTCTCTATCAAATACATTTTACTTTTATAACGTTTCAGTAATGTAAATATAAAAAAAATCAAAAAAATTCGCAAGTTAAAAGATAGTCGTTATTCCTTGATAAATACCAATTTCAAACTTTATTCTTAAGCTTGCTATTGATCGCAGAAGGTTGAAACAAATACTATTTGATTGAGCAAGTAATTTTCTATCAAAAACATTTTACTTTTATAACGTCTCAAAATGTAAATATAAAAAAAATCAAAAAAATACGCATGTTTAAAAATAGTCTTTATTCTTTGATAAATACCAATTTCAAACTTTATTCTTAAACTTGCTATTGATTGTAGAAGGATGAAACAAATGCTATTTGATTGAGCAAGTAATTTTCTATCAAATACATCCTACTTTTATAACGTTTCAGCAATGTAAATATAAAAAAAATTAAAAAAATACGCAAGTTTAAAGATAGTCGTTATTCCTTGATAAGTACCAATTTCAAACTTTAATCTTAAGCTTGCTATTGATCGTAGAAGGTTGAAACAAATACCATTTGATTGAGCAAGTAATTTTCTATCAAAAACATTTTACTTTTATAACGTTTCAAAATGTAAATATAAAAAAAATCAAAAAAATTCGCATGTTTGAAGATAGTCTTTATTCTTTGATAAATAATAATTTCAAACTTTATTCTTAAACTTGCTATTGATTGTAGAAGGATGAAACAAATGCTATTTGATTGAGCAAGTAATTTTCTATCAAATACATCCTACTTTTATAACGTTTCAGCAATGTAAATATAAAAAAAATTAAAAAAATACGCAAGTTTAAAGATAGTCGCTATTCCTTGATAAATACCAATTTCAAACTTTATTCTTAAGCTTGCTATTGATTGTAGAAGGATGAAACAAATGCTATTTGATTGAGCAAGTAATTTTCTATCAAATACATCCTACTTTTATAACGTTTCAGCAATGTAAATATAAAAAAAATTAAAAAAATACGCAAGTTTAAAGATAGTCGTTATTCCTTGATAAGTACCAATTTCAAACTTTAATCTTAAGCTTGCTATTGATCGTAGAAGGTTGAAACAAATACCATTTGATTGAGCAAGTAATTTTCTATCAAAAACATTTTACTTTTATAACGTTTCAAAATGTAAATATAAAAAAAATCAAAAAAATACGCATGTTTGAAGATAGTCTTTATTCTTTGATAAATAATAATTTCAAACTTTATTCTTAAACTTGCTATTGATTGTAGAAGGATGAAACAAATGCTATTTGATTGAGCAAGTAATTTTCTATCAAATACATCCTACTTTTATAACGTTTCAGCAATGTAAATATAAAAAAAATTAAAAAAATACGCAAGTTTAAAGATAGTCGCTATTCCTTGATAAATACCAATTTCAAACTTTATTCTTAAGCTTGCTATTGATTGTAGAAGGATGAAACAAATGCTATTTGATTGAGCAAGTAATTTTCTATCAAATACATCCTACTTTTATAACGTTTCAGCAATGTAAATATAAAAAAAATTAAAAAAATACGCAAGTTTAAAGATAGTCGCTATTCCTTGATAAATACCAATTTCAAACTTTATTCTTAAGCTTGCTATTGATTGTAGAAGGATGAAACAAATGCTATTTGATTGAGCAAGTAATTTTCTATCAAATACATCCTACTTTTGTAACGTTTCAGCAATGTAAATATAAAAAAAATTAAAAAAATACGCAAGTTTAAAGATAGTCGCTATTCCTTGATAAATACCAATTTCAAACTTTATTCTTAAGCTTGCTATTGATTGTAGAAGGATGAAACAAATGCTATTTGATTGAGCAAGTAATTTTCTATCAAATACATCCTACTTTTATAACGTTTCAGCAATGTAAATATAAAAAAAATCAAAAAAATTCGCAAGTTTAAAGATAGCCGTTATTTCTTGATAAATACCAAATTCAAACTTCATTCTTGAGCTTGCTATTAATCGTAAAAGGTTGAAGCAAGCACCACTCGATTAAGCATAAAATTTTTTATTAAGTACATTCTATTATTATAACGTTTTAGCAATGTAAATGTAAAAAAAATCAAAAAAATTCGCAAGTTTAAAGATAGTCGTTATTCCTTGATAAATACCAATTTCAAACTTTATTCTTAAGCTTGCTATTGATCGTAGAAGGTTGAAACAAATACTATTTGATTGAGCAAATAATTTTCTATCAAATACATTCTACTTTTGTAACGTTTCAGCAATGTAAATATAAAAAAAATCAAAAAAATACTCAAGTTTAAAGATAGTCGTTATTCCTTGATAAATACCAATTTTAAACTTTATTCTTAAGCTTGCTATTGATCGTAGAAGGTTGAAACAAATACTATTTGATCGAGCAAATAATTTTCTATCAAATACATCCTACTTTTATAACGTTTCAGCAATGTAAATATAAAAAAAATCAAAAAAATTCGCAAGTTTAAAGATAGCCGTTATTTCTTGATAAATACCAAATTCAAACTTCATTCTTGAGCTTGCTATTAATCGTGAAAGGTTGAAGCAAGCACCACTCGATTAAGCATAAAATTTTTTATTAAGTACATTCTATTATTATAACGTTTTAGCAATGTAAATGTAAAAAAAATCAAAAAAATTCGCAAATTTAAAGATAGTCGTTATTCCTTGATAAATACCAATTTCAAACTTTATTCTTAAGCTTGCTATTGATCGTAGAAGGTTGAAACAAATACTATTTGATTGAGCAAATAATTTTCTATCAAATACATTTTACTTTTATAACGTTTCAGCAATGTAAATATAAAAAAAATCAAAAAAATACGCAAGTTTAAAGATAGTCGTTATTCCTTGATAAGTACCAATTTCAAACTTTATTCTTAAGCTTGCTATTGATCGTAGAAGGTTGAAGCAAATACCGTTTGATTGAGCAAGTCATTTTCTATCAAAAACATTTTACTTTTATAACGTTTCAAAATGTAAATATAAAAAAAATCAAAAAAATACGCATGTTTAAAGATAGTCTTTATTCTTTGATAAATACCAATTTCAAACTTTATTCTTGAGCTTGCTATTAATCGTAAAAGGTTCAAGCAAGTACCGTTCGATTAAGCAAATAATTTTCTATCAAATACATCTTACTTTTATAACGTTTCAGCAATATAAATAAAAAAAAATTAAAAAAATACGCAAGTTTAAAGATAGTCGTTATTCCTTGATAAGTACCAATTTCAAACTTTATTCTTAAGCTTGCTATTGATCGTAGAAGGTTGAAACAAATACCATTTGATTGAGCAAGTAATTTTCTATCAAAAACATTTTACTTTTATGACGTTTCAAAATGTAAATATAAAAAAAATCAAAAAAATACGCATGTTTAAAGATAGTCGTTATTCCTTGATAAATACCAATTTCAAACTTTACTCTTAAGCTTGCTATTGATCGCAGAAGGTTGAAACAAATACTATTTCATTGAGCAAGTAATTTTCTATCAAATATATCTTACTTTTATAACGTTTTAGCAATGTAAATATAAAAAAAATTAAAAGAATACCCAAGTTTAAAGATAGTCGTTATTCCTTGATAAGTATCAATTTCAAACTTTATTCTTGAGCTTGCTATTGATTGTAGAAGGATGAAACAAATACTATTTGATTAAGCAAGTAATTTTCTATCAAATACATTTTACTTTTAAAACGTTTTAACAATGTAAATATAAAAAAAATCAAAAAAATACTCAAGTTTAAAGATAGCCGTTATTTCTTGATAAATACCAAATTCAAACTTCATTCTTGAGCTTGCTATTGATCGCAGATAGTTGAAACAATTACTATTCGATTGAGCAGAAAATTTTCTATTAAAAACATCTTACTTTTATAACGTTTCAAAATGTAAATATAAAAAAAATCAAAAAAATACGCAAGTTTAAAGATAGTCGTTATTCCTTGATAAATACCAATTTCAAACTTTATTTTTAAGCTTGCTATTGATCGCAGAAGGTTGAAACAAATATTATTAGATTGAGCACATAATTTTCTATCAAAGACATCTTACTTTTGAAACGTTTTAGCAATGTAAATATAAAAAAAATCAAAAAAATACGCATGTTTAAAGATAGTCGTTATTCCTTGATAAATACCAATTTCAAACTTTATTTTTAAGCTTGCTATTGATCGCAGAAGGTTGAAACAAATACTATTTGATTGAGCAAGTAATTTTCTATCAAAAACATTTTACTTTTATAACGTTTCAAAATGTAAATATAAAAAAAATCAAAGAAATACGCATGTTTAAAGATAGTCTTTATTCTTTGATAAATACCAATTTCAAACTTTATTCTTAAACTTGCTATTGATTGTAGAAGGATGAAACAAATGCTATTTGATTGAGCAAGTAATTTTCTATCAAATACATCCTACTTTTATAACGTTTCAGCAATGTAAATATAAAAAAAATTAAAAAAATACGCAAGTTTAAAGATAGTCGTTATTCCTTGATAAGTACCAATTTCAAACTTTAATCTTAAGCTTGCTATTGATCGTAGAAGATTGAAACAAATACCATTTGATTGAGCAAGTAATTTTCTATCAAAAACATTTTACTTTTATAACGTTTCAAAATGTAAATATAAAAAAAATCAAAAAAATACGCATGTTTGAAGATAGTCTTTATTCTTTGATAAATAATAATTTCAAACTTTATTCTTAAACTTGCTATTGATTGTAGAAGGATGAAACAAATGCTATTTGATTGAGCAAGTAATTTTCTATCAAATACATCCTACTTTTATAACGTTTCAGCAATGTAAATATAAAAAAAATTAAAAAAATACGCAAGTTTAAAGATAGTCGCTATTCCTTGATAAATACCAATTTCAAACTTTATTCTTAAGCTTGCTATTGATTGTAGAAGGATGAAGCAAATACCATTTGATTGAGCAAGTAATTTTCTATCAGAAACATTTTACTTTTATAACGTTTCAAAATGTAAATATAAAAAAAATCAAAGAAATACGCATGTTTAAAGATAGTCTTTATTCTTTGATAAATACCAATTTCAAACTTTATTCTTAAACTTGCTATTGATTGTAGAAGGATGAAACAAATGCTATTTGATTGAGCAAGTAATTTTCTATCAAATACATCCTACTTTTATAACGTTTCAGCAATGTAAATATAAAAAAAATTAAAAAAATACGCAAGTTTAAAGATAGTCGTTATTCCTTGATAAGTACCAATTTCAAACTTTAATCTTAAGCTTGCTATTGATCGTAGAAGATTGAAACAAATACCATTTGATTGAGCAAGTAATTTTCTATCAAAAACATTTTACTTTTATAACGTTTCAAAATGTAAATATAAAAAAAATCAAAGAAATACGCATGTTTAAAGATAGTCTTTATTCTTTGATAAATACCAATTTCACACTTTATTCTTAAACTTGCTATTGATTGTAGAAGGATGAAACAAATGCTATTTGATTGAGCAAGTAATTTTCTATCAAATACATCCTACTTTTATAACGTTTCAGCAATGTAAATATAAAAAAAATTAAAAAAATACGCAAGTTTAAAGATATTCGTTATTCCTTGATAAGTACCAATTTCAAACTTTAATCTTAAGCTTGCTATTGATCGTAGAAGGTTGAAACAAATACCATTTGATTGAGCAAGTAATTTTCTATCAAAAACATTTTACTTTTATAACGTTTCAAAATGTAAATATAAAAAAAATCAAAAAAATACGCATGTTTGAAGATAGTCTTTATTCTTTGATAAATAATAATTTCAAACTTTATTCTTAAACTTGCTATTGATTGTAGAAGGATGAAACAAATGCTATTTGATTGAGCAAGTAATTTTCTATCAAATACATCCTACTTTTATAACGTTTCAGCAATGTAAATATAAAAAAAATTAAAAAAATACGCAAGTTTAAAGATAGTCGCTATTCCTTGATAAATACCAATTTCAAACTTTATTCTTAAGCTTGCTATTGATTGTAGAAGGATGAAACAAATGCTATTTGATTGAGCAAGTAATTTTCTATTAAATACATCCTACTTTTGTAACGTTTCAGCAATGTAAATATAAAAAAAATTAAAAAAATACGCAAGTTTAAAGATAGTCGCTATTCCTTGATAAATACACATTTCAAACTTTATTCTTAAGCTTGCTATTGATTGTAGAAGGTTGAAACAAATACTATTTGATTGAGCAAATAATTTTCTATCAAATACATCCTACTTTTATAACGTTTCAGCAATGTAAATATAAAAAAAATCAAAAAAATTCGCAAGTTTAAAGATAGCCGTTATTTCTTGATAAATACCAAATTCAAACTTCATTCTTGAGCTTGCTATTAATCGTAAAAGGTTGAAGCAAGCACCACTCGATTAAGCATAAAATTTTTTATTAAGTACATTCTATTATTATAACGTTTTAGCAATGTAAATGTAAAAAAAATCAAAAAAATTCGCAAATTTAAAGATAGTCGTTATTCCTTGATAAATACCAATTTCAAACTTTATTCTTAAGCTTGCTATTGATCGTAGAAGGTTGAAACAAATACTATTTGATTGAGCAAATAATTTTCTATCAAATACATCTTACTTTTATAACGTTTAAGCAATATAAATAAAAAAAAATGAAAAAAATACGCAAGTTTAAATATAGTCGTTATTCCTTGATAAGTACCAATTTCAAACTTTATTCTTAAGCTTGCTATTGATCGTAGAAGGTTGAAACAAATACCATTTGATTGCGCAAGTAATTTTTTATCAAAAACATTTTACTTTTATGACGTTTCAAAATGTAAATATAAAAAAAATCAAAAAAATACGCATGTTTAAAGATAGTCTTTATTCTTTGATAAATACCAATTTCAAACTTTATTTTTAAGCTTGCTATTAATCGCAGAAGGTTGAAACAAATATTATTAGATTGAGCAAATAATTTTCTATCAAAGACATCTTACTTTTGAAACGTTTTAGCAATGTAAATATAAAAAAAATCAAAAAAATACGCATGTTTAAAGATAGTCGTTATTCCTTGATAAATACCAATTTCAAACTTTATTCTTAAGCTTGCTATGGATCGCAGAAGGTTGAAACAAATACTATTTCATTGAGCAAGTAATTTTCTATTAAATATATCTTACTTTTATAACGTTTTAGCAATGTAAATATAAAAAAAATTAAAAGAATACCCAAGTTTAAAGATAGTCGTTATTCCTTGATAAGTATCAATTTCAAACTTTATTCTTGAGCTTGCTATTGATTGTAGAAGGATGAAACAAATACTATTTGATTAAGCAAGTAATTTTCTATCAAATACATTTTACTTTTAAAACGTTTTAACAATGTAAATATAAAAAAAATCAAAAAAATACTCAAGTTTAAAGATAGCCGTTATTTCTTGATAAATACCAAATTCAAACTTCATTCTTGAGCTTGCTATTGATCGCAGATAGTTGAAACAATTACTATTCGATTGAGCAGAAAATTTTCTATTAAAAACATCTTACTTTTATAACGTTTCAAAATGTAAATATAAAAAAAATCAAAAAAATACGCAAGTTTAAAGATAGTCGTTATTCCTTGATAAATACCAATTTCAAACTTTATTTTTAAGCTTGCTATTGATCGCAGAAGGTTGAAACAAATATTATTAGATTGAGCACATAATTTTCTATCAAAGACATCTTTCTTTTGAAACGTTTTAGCAATGTAAATATAAAAAAAATCAAAAAAATACGCATGTTTAAAGATAGTCGTTATTCCTTGATAAATACCAATTTCAAACTTTATTCTTAAGCTTGCTATTGATCGCAGAAGGTTGAAACAAATACTATTTGATTGAGCAAATAATTCTCTATCAAATACATTTTACTTTTATAACGTTTCAGCAATGTAAATATAAAAAAAATCAAAAAAATACGCAAGTTTAAAGATAGTCGTTATTCCTTGATAAATACCAATTTCAAACTTTATTCTTAAGCTTGCTATTGATCGCAGAAGGTTGAAACAAATACTATTTGATTGAGCAAGTAATTTTCTATCAAAAACATTTTACTTTTATAACGATTCAAAATGTAAATATAAAAAAAATCAAAGAAATACGCATGTTTAAAGATAGTCTTTATTCTTTGATAAATACCAATTTCAAACTTTATTCTTAAACTTGCTATTGATTGTAGAAGGATGAAACAAATGCTATTTGATTGAGCAAGTAATTTTCTATCAAATACATCCTACTTTTATAACGTTTCAGCAATGTAAATATAAAAAAAATTAAAAAAATACGCAAGTTTAAAGATAGTCGTTATTCCTTGATAAGTACCAATTTCAAACTTTAATCTTAAGCTTGCTATTGATCGTAGAAGATTGAAACAAATACCATTTGATTGAGCAAGTAATTTTCTATCAAAAACATTTTACTTTTATAACGTTTCAAAATGTAAATATAAAAAAAATCAAAAAAATACGCATGTTTGAAGATAGTCTTTATTCTTTGATAAATAATAATTTCAAACTTTATTCTTAAACTTGCTATTGATTGTAGAAGGATGAAACAAATGCTATTTGATTGAGCAAGTAATTTTCTATCAAATACATCCTACTTTTATAACGTTTCAGCAATGTAAATATAAAAAAAATTAAAAAAATACGCAAGTTTAAAGATAGTCGCTATTCCTTGATAAATACCAATTTCAAACTTTATTCTTAAGCTTGCTATTGATTGTAGAAGGATGAAACAAATGCTATTTGATTGAGCAAGTAATTTTCTATTAAATACATCCTACTTTTGTAACGTTTCAGCAATGTAAATATAAAAAAAATTAAAAAAATACGCAAGTTTAAAGATAGTCGCTATTCCTTGATAAATACCAATTTCAAACTTTATTCTTAAGCTTGTTATTGATTGTAGAAGGTTGAAACAAATACTATTTGATTGACCAAGTAATTTTCTATCAAATACATCCTACTTTTATAACGTTTCAGCAATGTAAATATAAAAAAAATCAAAAAAATTCGCAAGTTTAAAGATAGCCGTTATTTCTTGATAAATACCAAATTCAAACTTCATTCTTGAGCTTGCTATTAATCGTTAAAGGTTGAAGCAAGCACCACTCGATTAAGCATAAAATTTTTTATTAAGTACATTATTATAACGTTTTAGCAATGTAAATGTAAAAAAAATCAAAAAAATTCGCAAGTTTAAAGATAGTCGTTATTCCTTGATAAATACCAATTTCAAACTTTATTCTTAAGCTTGCTATTGATCGTAGAAGGTTGAAACAAATACTATTTGATTGAGCAAATAATTTTCTATCAAATACATTCTACTTTTGTAACGTTTCAGCAATGTAAATATAAAAAAAATCAAAAAAATACTCAAGTTTAAAGATAGTCGTTATTCCTTGATAAATACCAATTTTAAACTTTATTCTTAAGCTTGCTATTGATCGTAGAAGGTTGAAACAAATACCATTTGATTGAGCAAGTAATTTTCTATCAAAAACATTTTACTTTTATAACGTTTCAAAATGTAAATATAAAAAAAATCAAAAAAATACGCATGTTTGAAGATAGTCTTTATTCTTTGATAAATAATAATTTCAAACTTTATTCTTAAACTTGCTATTGATTGTAGAAGGATGAAACAAATGCTATTTGATTGAGCAAGTAATTTTCTATCAAATACATCCTACTTTTATAACGTTTCAGCAATGTAAATATAAAAAAAATTAAAAAAATACGCAAGTTTAAAGATAGTCGCTATTCCTTGATAAATACCAATTTCAAACTTTATTCTTAAGCTTGCTATTGATTGTAGAAGGATGAAACAAATGCTATTTGATTGAGCAAGTAATTTTCTATTAAATACATCCTACTTTTATAACGTTTCAAAATGTAAATATAAAAAAAATCAAAAAAATACGCAAGTTTAAAGATAGTCGTTATTCCTTGATAAATACCAATTTCAAACTTTATTTTTAAGCTTGCTATTGATCGCAGAAGGTTGAAACAAATATTATTAGATTGAGCACATAATTTTCTATCAAAGACATCTTTCTTTTGAAACGTTTTAGCAATGTAAATATAAAAAAAATCAAAAAAATACGCATGTTTAAAGATAGTCGTTATTCCTTGATAAATACCAATTTCAAACTTTATTCTTAAGCTTGCTATTGATCGCAGAAGGTTGAAACAAATACTATTTGATTGAGCAAATAATTCTCTATCAAATACATTTTACTTTTATAACGTTTCAGCAATGTAAATATAAAAAAAATCAAAAAAATACGCAAGTTTAAAGATAGTCGTTATTCCTTGATAAATACCAATTTCAAACTTTATTCTTAAGCTTGCTATTGATCGCAGAAGGTTGAAACAAATACTATTTGATTGAGCAAGTAATTTTCTATCAAAAACATTTTACTTTTATAACGATTCAAAATGTAAATATAAAAAAAATCAAAGAAATACGCATGTTTAAAGATAGTCTTTATTCTTTGATAAATACCAATTTCAAACTTTATTCTTAAACTTGCTATTGATTGTAGAAGGATGAAACAAATGCTATTTGATTGAGCAAGTAATTTTCTATCAAATACATCCTACTTTTATAACGTTTCAGCAATGTAAATATAAAAAAAATTAAAAAAATACGCAAGTTTAAAGATAGTCGTTATTCCTTGATAAGTACCAATTTCAAACTTTAATCTTAAGCTTGCTATTGATCGTAGAAGATTGAAACAAATACCATTTGATTGAGCAAGTAATTTTCTATCAAAAACATTTTACTTTTATAACGTTTCAAAATGTAAATATAAAAAAAATCAAAAAAATACGCATGTTTGAAGATAGTCTTTATTCTTTGATAAATAATAATTTCAAACTTTATTCTTAAACTTGCTATTGATTGTAGAAGGATGAAACAAATGCTATTTGATTGAGCAAGTAATTTTCTATCAAATACATCCTACTTTTATAACGTTTCAGCAATGTAAATATAAAAAAAATTAAAAAAATACGCAAGTTTAAAGATAGTCGCTATTCCTTGATAAATACCAATTTCAAACTTTATTCTTAAGCTTGCTATTGATTGTAGAAGGATGAAACAAATGCTATTTGATTGAGCAAGTAATTTTCTATTAAATACATCCTACTTTTGTAACGTTTCAGCAATGTAAATATAAAAAAAATTAAAAAAATACG
This sequence comes from Tribolium confusum, assembly GCA_029207805.1. Classification (NCBI taxonomy): domain Eukaryota; kingdom Metazoa; phylum Arthropoda; class Insecta; order Coleoptera; family Tenebrionidae; genus Tribolium; species Tribolium confusum. The sequence goes on along the minus strand of JALGAY010000008.1, from coordinate 24,096,596 downwards.
CAAGTTTAAAGATAGTCGCTATTCCTTGATAAATACCAATTTCAAACTTTATTCTTAAGCTTGTTATTGATTGTAGAAGGTTGAAACAAATACTATTTGATTGACCAAGTAATTTTCTATCAAATACATCCTACTTTTATAACGTTTCAGCAATGTAAATATAAAAAAAATCAAAAAAATTCGCAAGTTTAAAGATAGCCGTTATTTCTTGATAAATACCAAATTCAAACTTCATTCTTGAGCTTGCTATTAATCGTTAAAGGTTGAAGCAAGCACCACTCGATTAAGCATAAAATTTTTTATTAAGTACATTATTATAACGTTTTAGCAATGTAAATGTAAAAAAAATCAAAAAAATTCGCAAGTTTAAAGATAGTCGTTATTCCTTGATAAATACCAATTTCAAACTTTATTCTTAAGCTTGCTATTGATCGTAGAAGGTTGAAACAAATACTATTTGATTGAGCAAATAATTTTCTATCAAATACATTCTACTTTTGTAACGTTTCAGCAATGTAAATATAAAAAAAATCAAAAAAATACTCAAGTTTAAAGATAGTCGTTATTCCTTGATAAATACCAATTTTAAACTTTATTCTTAAGCTTGCTATTGATCGTAGAAGGTTGAAACAAATACCATTTGATTGAGCAAGTAATTTTCTATCAAAAACATTTTACTTTTATAACGTTTCAAAATGTAAATATAAAAAAAATCAAAAAAATACGCATGTTTGAAGATAGTCTTTATTCTTTGATAAATAATAATTTCAAACTTTATTCTTAAACTTGCTATTGATTGTAGAAGGATGAAACAAATGCTATTTGATTGAGCAAGTAATTTTCTATCAAATACATCCTACTTTTATAACGTTTCAGCAATGTAAATATAAAAAAAATTAAAAAAATACGCAAGTTTAAAGATAGTCGCTATTCCTTGATAAATACCAATTTCAAACTTTATTCTTAAGCTTGCTATTGATTGTAGAAGGATGAAACAAATGCTATTTGATTGAGCAAGTAATTTTCTATTAAATACATCCTACTTTTGTAACGTTTCAGCAATGTAAATATAAAAAAAATTAAAAAAATACGCAAGTTTAAAGATAGTCGCTATTCCTTGATAAATACACATTTCAAACTTTATTCTTAAGCTTGCTATTGATTGTAGAAGGTTGAAACAAATACTATTTGATTGACCAAGTAATTTTCTATCAAATACATCCTACTTTTATAACGTTTCAGCAATGTAAATATAAAAAAAATCAAAAAAATTCGCAAGTTTAAAGATAGCCGTTATTTCTTGATAAATACCAAATTCAAACTTCATTCTTGAGCTTGCTATTAATCGTAAAAGGTTGAAGCAAGCACCACTCGATTAAGCATAAAATTTTTTATTAAGTACATTCTATTATTATAACGTTTTAGCAATGTAAATGTAAAAAAAATCAAAAAAATTCGCAAATTTAAAGATAGTCGTTATTCCTTGATAAATACCAATTTCAAACTTTATTCTTAAGCTTGCTATTGATCGTAGAAGGTTGAAACAAATACTATTTGATTGAGCAAATAATTTTCTATCAAATACATTTTACTTTTATAACGTTTCAGCAATGTAAATATAAAAAAAATCAAAAAAATACGCAAGTTTAAAGATAGTCGTTATTCCTTGATAAGTACCAATTTCAAAATTTATTCTTAAGCTTGCTATTGATCGTAGAAGGTTGAAGCAAATACCGTTTGATTGAGCAAGTCATTTTCTATCAAAAATATTTTACTTTTATAACGTTTCAAAATGTAAATATAAAAAAAATCAAAAAAATACGCATGTTTAAAGATAGTCTTTATTCTTTGATAAATACCAATTTCAAACTTTATTCTTGAGCTTGCTATTAATCGTAAAAGGTTCAAGCAAGTACCGTTCGATTAAGCAAATAATTTTCTATCAAATACATCTTACTTTTATAACGTTTCAGCAATATAAATAAAAAAAAATGAAAAAAATACGCAAGTTTAAATATAGTCGTTATTCCTTGATAAGTACCAATTTCAAACTTTATTCTTAAGCTTGCTATTGATCGTAGAAGGTTGAAACAAATACCATTTGATTGAGCAAGTAATTTTCTATCAAAAACATTTTACTTTTATGACGTTTCAAAATGTAAATATAAAAAAAATCAAAAAAATACGCATGTTTAAAGATAGTCTTTATTCTTTGATAAATACCAATTTCAAACTTTATTTTTAAGCTTGCTATTAATCGCAGAAGGTTGAAACAAATATTATTAGATTGAGCAAATAATTTTCTATCAAAGACATCTTACTTTTGAAACGTTTTAGCAATGTAAATATAAAAAAAATCAAAAAAATACGCATGTTTAAAGATAGTCGTTATTCCTTGATAAATACCAATTTCAAACTTTATTCTTAAGCTTGCTATTGATCGCAGAAGGTTGAAACAAATACTATTTCATTGAGCAAGTAATTTTCTATCAAATATATCTTACTTTTATAACGTTTTAGCAATGTAAATATAAAAAAAATTAAAAGAATACCCAAGTTTAAAGATAGTCGTTATTCCTTGATAAGTATCAATTTCAAACTTTATTCTTGAGCTTGCTATTGATTGTAGAAGGATGAAACAAATACTATTTGATTAAGCAAGTAATTTTGTATCAAATACATTTTACTTTTAAAACGTCTTAACAATGTAAATATAAAAAAAATCAAAAAAATACTCAAGTTTAAAGATAGCCGTTATTTCTTGATAAATACCAAATTCAAACTTCATTCTTGAGCTTGCTATTGATCGCAGATAGTTGAAACAATTACTATTCGATTGAGCAGAAAATTTTCTATTAAAAACATCTTACTTTTATAACGTTTCAAAATGTAAATATAAAAAAAATCAAAAAAATACGCAAGTTTAAAGATAGTCGTTATTCCTTGATAAATACCAATTTCAAACTTTATTTTTAAGCTTGCTATTGATCGCAGAAGGTTGAAACAAATATTATTAGATTGAGCACATAATTTTCTATCAAAGACATCTTACTTTTGAAACGTTTTAGCAATGTAAATATAAAAAAAATCAAAAAAATACGCATGTTTAAAGATAGTCGTTATTCCTTGATAAATACCAATTTCAAACTTTATTCTTAAGCTTGCTATTGATCGCAGAAGGTTGAAACAAATACTATTTGATTGAGCAAATAATTCTCTATCAAATACATTTTACTTTTATAACGTTTCAGCAATGTAAATATAAAAAAAATCAAAAAAATACGCAAGTTTAAAGATAGTCGTTATTCCTTGATAAATACCAATTTCAAACTTTATTCTTAAGCTTGCTATTGATCGCAGAAGGTTGAAACAAATACTATTTGATTGAGCAAGTAATTTTCTATCAAAAACATTTTACTTTTATAACGATTCAAAATGTAAATATAAAAAAAATCAAAGAAATACGCATGTTTAAAGATAGTCTTTATTCTTTGATAAATACCAATTTCAAACTTTATTCTTAAACTTGCTATTGATTGTAGAAGGATGAAACAAATGCTATTTGATTGAGCAAGTAATTTTCTATCAAATACATCCTACTTTTATAACGTTTCAGCAATGTAAATATAAAAAAAATTAAAAAAATACGCAAGTTTAAAGATAGTCGTTATTCCTTGATAAGTACCAATTTCAAACTTTAATCTTAAGCTTGCTATTGATCGTAGAAGATTGAAACAAATACCATTTGATTGAGCAAGTAATTTTCTATCAAAAACATTTTACTTTTATAACGTTTCAAAATGTAAATATAAAAAAAATCAAAAAAATACGCATGTTTGAAGATAGTCTTTATTCTTTGATAAATAATAATTTCAAACTTTATTCTTAAACTTGCTATTGATTGTAGAAGGATGAAACAAATGCTATTTGATTGAGCAAGTAATTTTCTATCAAATACATCCTACTTTTATAACGTTTCAGCAATGTAAATATAAAAAAAATTAAAAAAATACGCAAGTTTAAAGATAGTCGCTATTCCTTGATAAATACCAATTTCAAACTTTATTCTTAAGCTTGCTATTGATTGTAGAAGGATGAAACAAATGCTATTTGATTGAGCAAGTAATTTTCTATTAAATACATCCTACTTTTGTAACGTTTCAGCAATGTAAATATAAAAAAAATTAAAAAAATACGCAAGTTTAAAGATAGTCGCTATTCCTTGATAAATACCAATTTCAAACTTTATTCTTAAGCTTGCTATTGATTGTAGAAGGTTGAAACAAATACTATTTGATTGACCAAGTAATTTTCTATCAAATACATCCTACTTTTATAACGTTTCAGCAATGTAAATATAAAAAAAATCAAAAAAATTCGCAAGTTTAAAGATAGCCGTTATTTCTTGATAAATACCAAATTCAAACTTCATTCTTGAGCTTGCTATTAATCGTTAAAGGTTGAAGCAAGCACCACTCGATTAAGCATAAAATTTTTTATTAAGTACATTCTATTATTATAACGTTTTAGCAATGTAAATGTAAAAAAAATCAAAAAAATTCGCAAGTTTAAAGATAGTCGTTATTCCTTGATAAATACCAATTTCAAACTTTATTCTTAAGCTTGCTATTGATCGTAGAAGGTTGAAACAAATACTATTTGATTGAGCAAATAATTTTCTATCAAATACATTCTACTTTTGTAACGTTTCAGCAATGTAAATATAAAAAAAATCAAAAAAATACTCAAGTTTAAAGATAGTCGTTATTCCTTGATAAATACCAATTTTAAACTTTATTCTTAGGCTTGCTATTGATCGTAGAAGGTTGAAACAAATACTATTTGATTGAGCAAATAATTTTCTATCAAATACATCCTACTTTTATAACGTTTCAGCAATGTAAATATAAAAAAAATCAAAAAAATTCGCAAGTTTAAAGATAGCCGTTATTTCTTGATAAATACCAAATTCAAACTTCATTCTTGAGCTTGCTATTAATCGTAAAAGGTTGAAGCAAGCACCACTCGATTAAGCATAAAATTTTTTATTAAGTACATTCTATTATTATAACGTTTTAGCAATGTAAATGTAAAAAAAATCAAAAAAATTCGCAAATTTAAAGATAGTCGTTATTCCTTGATAAATACCAATTTCAAACTTTATTCTTAAGCTTGCTATTGATCGTAGAAGGTTGAAACAAATACTATTTGATTGAGCAAATAATTTTCTATCAAATACATCTTACTTTTATAACGTTTCAGCAATATAAATAAAAAAAAATGAAAAAAATACGCAAGTTTAAATATAGTCGTTATTCCTTGATAAGTACCAATTTCAAACTTTATTCTTAAGCTTGCTATTGATCGTAGAAGGTTGAAACAAATACCATTTGATTGCGCAAGTAATTTTTTATCAAAAACATTTTACTTTTATGACGTTTCAAAATGTAAATATAAAAAAAATCAAAAAAATACGCATGTTTAAAGATAGTCTTTATTCTTTGATAAATACCAATTTCAAACTTTATTTTTAAGCTTGCTATTAATCGCAGAAGGTTGAAACAAATATTATTAGATTGAGCAAATAATTTTCTATCAAAGACATCTTACTTTTGAAACGTTTTAGCAATGTAAATATAAAAAAAATCAAAAAAATACGCATGTTTAAAGATAGTCGTTATTCCTTGATAAATACCAATTTCAAACTTTATTCTTAAGCTTGCTATTGATCGCAGAAGGTTGAAACAAATACTATTTCATTGAGCAAGTAATTTTCTATCAAATATATCTTACTTTTATAACGTTTTAGCAATGTAAATATAAAAAAAATTAAAAGAATACCCAAGTTTAAAGATAGTCGTTATTCCTTGATAAGTATCAATTTCAAACTTTATTCTTGAGCTTGCTATTGATTGTAGAAGGATGAAACAAATACTATTTGATTAAGCAAGTAATTTTCTATCAAATACATTTTACTTTTAAAACGTTTTAACAATGTAAATATAAAAAAAATCAAAAAAATACTCAAGTTTAAAGATAGCCGTTATTTCTTGATAAATACCAAATTCAAACTTCATTCTTGAGCTTGCTATTGATCGCAGATAGTTGAAACAATTACTATTCGATTGAGCAGAAAATTTTCTATTAAAAACATCTTACTTTTATAACGTTTCAAAATGTAAATATAAAAAAAATCAAAAAAATACGCAAGTTTAAAGATAGTCGTTATTCCTTGATAAATACCAATTTCAAACTTTATTTTTAAGCTTGCTATTGATCGCAGAAGGTTGAAACAAATATTATTAGATTGAGCACATAATTTTCTATCAAAGACATCTTTCTTTTGAAACGTTTTAGCAATGTAAATATAAAAAAAATCAAAAAAATACGCATGTTTAAAGATAGTCGTTATTCCTTGATAAATACCAATTTCAAACTTTATTCTTAAGCTTGCTATTGATCGCAGAAGGTTGAAACAAATACTATTTGATTGAGCAAATAATTCTCTATCAAATACATTTTACTTTTATAACGTTTCAGCAATGTAAATATAAAAAAAATCAAAAAAATACGCAAGTTTAAAGATAGTCGTTATTCCTTGATAAATACCAATTTCAAACTTTATTCTTAAGCTTGCTATTGATCGCAGAAGGTTGAAACAAATACTATTTGATTGAGCAAGTAATTTTCTATCAAAAACATTTTACTTTTATAACGATTCAAAATGTAAATATAAAAAAAATCAAAGAAATACGCATGTTTAAAGATAGTCTTTATTCTTTGATAAATACCAATTTCAAACTTTATTCTTAAACTTGCTATTGATTGTAGAAGGATGAAACAAATGCTATTTGATTGAGCAAGTAATTTTCTATCAAATACATCCTACTTTTATAACGTTTCAGCAATGTAAATATAAAAAAAATTAAAAAAATACGCAAGTTTAAAGATAGTCGTTATTCCTTGATAAGTACCAATTTCAAACTTTAATCTTAAGCTTGCTATTGATCGTAGAAGATTGAAACAAATACCATTTGATTGAGCAAGTAATTTTCTATCAAAAACATTTTACTTTTATAACGTTTCAAAATGTAAATATAAAAAAAATCAAAAAAATACGCATGTTTGAAGATAGTCTTTATTCTTTGATAAATAATAATTTCAAACTTTATTCTTAAACTTGCTATTGATTGTAGAAGGATGAAACAAATGCTATTTGATTGAGCAAGTAATTTTCTATGAAATACATCCTACTTTTATAACGTTTCAGCAATGTAAATATAAAAAAAATTAAAAAAATACGCAAGTTTAAAGATAGTCGCTATTCCTTGATAAATACCAATTTCAAACTTTATTCTTAAGCTTGCTATTGATTGTAGAAGGATGAAACAAATGCTATTTGATTGAGCAAGTAATTTTCTATTAAATACATCCTACTTTTGTAACGTTTCAGCAATGTAAATATAAAAAAAATTAAAAAAATACGCAAGTTTAAAGATAGTCGCTATTCCTTGATAAATACCAATTTCAAACTTTATTCTTAAGCTTGTTATTGATTGTAGAAGGTTGAAACAAATACTATTTGATTGACCAGGTAATTTTCTATCAAATACATCCTACTTTTATAACGTTTCAGCAATGTAAATATAAAAAAAATCAAAAAAATTCGCAAGTTTAAAGATAGCCGTTATTTCTTGATAAATACCAAATTCAAACTTCATTCTTGAGCTTGCTATTAATCGTTAAAGGTTGAAGCAAGCACCACTCGATTAAGCATAAAATTTTTTATTAAGTACATTATTATAACGTTTTAGCAATGTAAATGTAAAAAAAATCAAAAAAATTCGCAAGTTTAAAGATAGTCGTTATTCCTTGATAAATACCAATTTCAAACTTTATTCTTAAGCTTGCTATTGATCGTAGAAGGTTGAAACAAATACTATTTGATTGAGCAAATAATTTTCTATCAAATACATTCTACTTTTGTAACGTTTCAGCAATGTAAATATAAAAAAAATCAAAAAAATACTCAAGTTTAAAGATAGTCGTTATTCCTTGATAAATACCAATTTTAAACTTTATTCTTAAGCTTGCTATTGATCGTAGAAGGTTGAAACAAATACCATTTGATTGAGCAAGTAATTTTCTATCAAAAACATTTTACTTTTATGACGTTTCAAAATGTAAATATAAAAAAAATCAAAAAAATACGCATGTTTGAAGATAGTCTTTATTCTTTGATAAATAATAATTTCAAACTTTATTCTTAAACTTGCTATTGATTGTAGAAGGATGAAACAAATGCTATTTGATTGAGCAAGTAATTTTCTATCAAATACATCCTACTTTTATAACGTTTCAGCAATGTAAATATAAAAAAAATTAAAAAAATACGCAAGTTTAAAGATAGTCGCTATTCCTTGATAAATACCAATTTCAAACTTTATTCTTAAGCTTGCTATTGATTGTAGAAGGATGAAACAAATGCTATTTGATTGAGCAAGTAATTTTCTATTAAATACATCCTACTTTTGTAACGTTTCAGCAATGTAAATATAAAAAAAATTAAAAAAATACGCAAGTTTAAAGATAGTCGCTATTCCTTGATAAATACACATTTCAAACTTTATTCTTAAGCTTGCTATTGATTGTAGAAGGTTGAAACAAATACTATTTGATTGACCAAGTAATTTTCTATCAAATACATCCTACTTTTATAACGTTTCAGCAATGTAAATATAAAAAAAATCAAAAAAATTCGCAAGTTTAAAGATAGCCGTTATTTCTTGATAAATACCAAATTCAAACTTCATTCTTGAGCTTGCTATTAATCGTAAAAGGTTGAAGCAAGCACCACTCGATTAAGCATAAAATTTTTTATTAAGTACATTCTATTATTATAACGTTTTAGCAATGTAAATGTAAAAAAAATCAAAAAAATTCGCAAATTTAAAGATAGTCGTTATTCCTTGATAAATACCAATTTCAAACTTTATTCTTAAGCTTGCTATTGATCGTAGAAGGTTGAAACAAATACTATTTGATTGAGCAAATAATTTTCTATCAAATACATTTTACTTTTATAACGTTTCAGCAATGTAAATATAAAAAAAATCAAAAAAATACGCAAGTTTAAAGATAGTCGTTATTGCTTGATAAGTACCAATTTCAAAATTTATTCTTAAGCTTGCTATTGATCGTAGAAGGTTGAAGCAAATACCGTTTGATTGAGCAAGTCATTTTCTATCAAAAATATTTTACTTTTATAACGTTTCAAAATGTAAATATAAAAAAAATCAAAAAAATACGCATGTTTAAAGATAGTCTTTATTCTTTGATAAATACCAATTTCAAACTTTATTCTTGAGCTTGCTATTAATCGTAAAAGGTTCAAGCAAGTACCGTTCGATTAAGCAAATAATTTTCTATCAAATACATCTTACTTTTATAACGTTTCAGCAATATAAATAAAAAAAAATGAAAAAAATACGCAAGTTTAAATATAGTCGTTATTCCTTGATAAGTACCAATTTCAAACTTTATTCTTAAGCTTGCTATTGATCGTAGAAGGTTGAAACAAATACCATTTGATTGAGCAAGTAATTTTCTATCAAAAACATTTTACTTTTATGACGTTTCAAAATGTAAATATAAAAAAAATCAAAAAAATACGCATGTTTAAAGATAGTCTTTATTCTTTGATAAATACCAATTTCAAACTTTATTTTTAAGCTTGCTATTAATCGCAGAAGGTTGAAACAAATATTATTAGATTGAGCAAATAATTTTCTATCAAAGACATCTTACTTTTGAAACGTTTTAGCAATGTAAATATAAAAAAAATCAAAAAAATACGCATGTTTAAAGATAGTCGTTATTCCTTGATAAATACCAATTTCAAACTTTATTCTTAAGCTTGCTATTGATCGCAGAAGGTTGAAACAAATACTATTTCATTGAGCAAGTAATTTTCTATCAAATATATCTTACTTTTATAACGTTTTAGCAATGTAAATATAAAAAAAATTAAAAGAATACCCAAGTTTAAAGATAGTCGTTATTCCTTGATAAGTATCAATTTCAAACTTTATTTTTGAGCTTGCTATTGATTGTAGAAGGATGAAACAAATACTATTTGATTAAGCAAGTAATTTTGTATCAAATACATTTTACTTTTAAAACGTTTTAACAATGTAAATATAAAAAAAATCAAAAAAATACTCAAGTTTAAAGATAGCCGTTATTTCTTGATAAATACCAAATTCAAACTTCATTCTTGAGCTTGCTATTGATCGCAGATAGTTGAAACAATTACTATTCGATTGAGCAGAAAATTTTCTATTAAAAACATCTTACTTTTATAACGTTTCAAAATGTAAATATAAAAAAAATCAAAAAAATACGCAAGTTTAAAGATAGTCGTTATTCCTTGATAAATACCAATTTCAAACTTTATTTTTAAGCTTGCTATTGATCGCAGAAGGTTGAAACAAATATTATTAGATTGAGCACATAATTTTCTATCAAAGACATCTTACTTTTGAAACGTTTTAGCAATGTAAATATAAAAAAAATCAAAAAAATACGCATGTTTAAAGATAGTCGTTATTCCTTGATAAATACCAATTTCAAACTTTATTCTTAAGCTTGCTATTGATCGCAGAAGGTTGAAACAAATACTATTTGATTGAGCAAATAATTCTCTATCAAATACATTTTACTTTTATAACGTTTCAGCAATGTAAATATAAAAAAAATCAAAAAAATACGCAAGTTTAAAGATAGTCGTTATTCCTTGATAAATACCAATTTCAAACTTTATTCTTAAGCTTGCTATTGATCGCAGAAGGTTGAAACAAATACTATTTGATTGAGCAAGTAATTTTCTATCAAAAACATTTTACTTTTATAACGATTCAAAATGTAAATATAAAAAAAATCAAAGAAATACGCATGTTTAAAGATAGTCTTTATTCTTTGATAAATACCAATTTCAAACTTTATTCTTAAACTTGCTATTGATTGTAGAAGGATGAAACAAATGCTATTTGATTGAGCAAGTAATTTTCTATCAAATACATCCTACTTTTATAACGTTTCAGCAATGTAAATATAAAAAAAATTAAAAAAATACGCAAGTTTAAAGATAGTCGTTATTCCTTGATAAGTACCAATTTCAAACTTTAATCTTAAGCTTGCTATTGATCGTAGAAGGTTGAAACAAATACCATTTGATTGAGCAAGTAATTTTCTATCAAAAACATTTTACTTTTATAACGTTTCAAAATGTAAATATAAAAAAAATCAAAGAAATACGCATGTTTAAAGATAGTCGTTATTCCTTGATAAGTACCAATTTCAAACTTTAATCTTAAGCTTGCTATTGATCGTAGAAGGTTGAAACAAATACCATTTGATTGAGCAAGTAATTTTCTATCAAAAACATTTTACTTTTATAACGTTTCAAAATGTAAATATAAAAAAAATCAAAAAAATACGCATGTTTGAAGATAGTCTTTATTCTTTGATAAATAATAATTTCAAACTTTATTCTTAAACTTGCTATTGATTGTAGAAGGATGAAACAAATGCTATTTGATTGAGCAAGTAATTTTCTATCAAATACATCCTACTTTTATAACGTTTCAGCAATGTAAATATAAAAAAAATTAAAAAAATACGCAAGTTTAAAGATAGTCGCTATTCCTTGATAAATACCAATTTCAAACTTTATTCTTAAGCTTGCTATTGATTGTAGAAGGATGAAACAAATGCTATTTGATTGAGCAAGTAATTTTCTATCAAATACATCCTACTTTTATAACGTTTCAGCAATGTAAATATAAAAAAAATTAAAAAAATACGCAAGTTTAAAGATAGTCGCTTTTCCTTGATAAATACCAATTTCAAACTTTATTCTTAAGCTTGCTATTGATTGTAGAAGGTTGAAACAAATACTATTTGATTGACCAAGTAATTTTCTATCAAATACATCCTACTTTTATAACGTTTCAGCAATGTAAATATAAAAAAAATCAAAAAAATTCGCAAGTTTAAAGATAGCCGTTATTTCTTGATAAATACCAAATTCAAACTTCATTCTTGAGCTTGCTATTAATCGTAAAAGGTTGAGGCAAGCACCACTCGATTAAGCATAAAATTTTTTATTAAGTACATTCTATTATTATAACGTTTTAGCAATGTAAATGTAAAAAAAATCAAAAAAATTCGCAAGTTTAAAGATAGTCGTTATTCCTTGATAAATACCAATTTCAAACTTTATTCTTAAGCTTGCTATTGATCGTAGAAGGTTGAAACAAACACTATTTGATTGAGCAAATAATTTTCTATCAAATACATTCTACTTTTATAACGTTTCAGCAATGTAAATATAAAAAAAATCAAAAAAATACTCAAGTTTAAAGATAGTCGTTATTCCTTGATAAATACCAATTTCAAACTTTATTCTTAAGCTTGCTATTGATCGTAGAAGGTTGAAACAAATACTATTTGATTGAGCGAATAATTTTCTATCAAATACATCCTACTTTTATAACGTTTCAGCAATGTAAATATAAAAAAAATCAAAAAAATTCGCAAGTTTAAAGATAGCCGTTATTTCTTGATAAATACCAAATTCAAACTTCATTCTTGAGCTTGCTATTAATCGTAAAAGGTTGAAGCAAGCACCACTCGATTAAGCATAAAATTTTTTATTAAGTACATTCTATTATTATAACGTTTTAGCAATGTAAATGTAAAAAAAATCAAAAAAATTCGCAAGTTTAAAGATAGTCGTTATTCCTTGATAAATACCAATTTCAAACTTTATTCTTAAGCTTGCTATTTATCGTAGAAGGTTGAAACAAATACTATTTGATTGACCAAGTAATTTTCTATCAAATACATCCTACTTTTATAACGTTTCAGCAATGTAAATATAAAAAAAATCAAAAAAATTCGCAAGTTTAAAGATAGCCGTTATTTCTTGATAAATACCAAATTCAAACTTCATTCTTGAGCTTGCTATTAATTGTAGAAGGTTGAAACAAGTACCATTTGATTGAGCGGAAAATTTTCTATCAAACACATTCTACGGTCATAACGTTTTAGCATTGTGAATAAAAAAAAATCGAAAAAATACGCAAGTTTAAAGATAGTCGTTATGCCTTGATAAATACCAATTTCAAACTTCATTCTTGAGCATACTATTAATTGTAGAAAGTTAAAACAAGCACCGCTCGATCAAGCAAAAAATTTTCTATCAAATACATCCTACTTTTATAACGTTTTAGCAATGTAAATATAACAAAAATTAAAAAAATTCGCAAGTTAGAAGATAGTCGTTATTCCTTAATAAATACCAATTACAAACTTTATTTTTGAGCTTGGTATTAATCGTAGAAAGTTATAACAAGCACCACTTGGTTAAGCAAAAAATTTTCTATTAAATACATTCTACTTTTATAACGATTTAACAATGTAAATATAAGAAAAATCAAAAAAATACGCAAGTTTAAAGATAGTCGTTATTCTTTAATAAATACCAAATTCAAACTTCATTCTTGAGCTTGTTATTCATCGTAGAAGGTTGAAACAAGTACCATTTGATTGAACAAAAAATTTTCTATCAATTACATCCTACTTTTATAACGTTTCAATATTGTAAATATAAAAAAAATTTAAAAAATACGCAAGTTTAAATATAGTCGTTATTCCTTAATAAATACCAATTTCAAACTTCATTCTTGAGCTTGCTATTAATTGTAGAAGCTTGAAACAAGTACCATTTGATTAAACAGAAAATTTCCTATTAAATAAATCCTACCTTTATAACGTTTAGGCAATGTAAATATAAAAAAAATCAAAAAAATACGCAAGTTTAAAGATAGTCGTTATTCCTTAATAAATACCAATTTTAAACTACATTCTTGAGCTTGCTATTAATTGTAGAAAATTAAAACAAGCACCACTTGATTAACAAAAAAATTTTCTATTAAATACGTCCTACTTTTATAACGTTTTAGCAATGTAAATATAAAAAAAATCAAAAAAATACGCAAGTTTAAAGATAGTCGTTATTCCTTAATAAATACCAATTTCTAACTTCATTCTTGAGCTTGCTATTAATTGTAGAAGGTTGAAACAAGTACCATTTGATTGAACAGAAAATTTTCTATCAAATAAATTCTACCTTTATATCGTTTAGGCAATGTAAATATAAAAAAAATCAAAAAAATACGCAAGTTTAAAGATAGTCGTTATTCCTTAATAAATACCAATTTCAAACTTCATTCTTGAGCTTGCTATTAATTGTAGAAAATTGAAACAAGCACCACTTGATTAACCAAAAAATTTTCTATTAAATACATCCTACTTTTATAACGTTTCAATAATGTAAATATAAAAAAAAATTAAAAAATAGGTAAGTTTAAGGATAGTCGTTATTCCTTAATAAATACCAATTTCAAACTTCATTCTTGAGCTTGCTGTTAATCGTAGAAGGTTGAAACAAATACCATTTGATTGAACAAAAAATTTTCTATCAAATACATCCTACTTTTATAACGTTTCAATATTGTAAATAAAAAAAAATTAAAAAAATACGCAAGTTTAAAGATAGTCGTTATTCCTTGATAAATACCAATTTCAAACTTTATTCTTAAGCTTGCTATTGATCGTAGAAGGTTAAAAAAATACTATTCGATTGAGCATGAAATTTTCTATTAAATACATTCTACTTTTGTAGCGTTTCAATAATGTAAATATAAAAAAAATTAAAAAAACACGCAAGTTTAAAGATAGTCGTTATGCCGTGATAAATACCAATTTCAAACTTCATTCTGGAGCTTACTATTAATCCTAGAAAGTTGAAACAAGCACCACTTGATTAAGCAAAAAATTTTCTATCAAATACATTCTACTCTTATAACGTTTTAGCAATGTAAATATTAAAAAAAAATCAAAAAAATACGCAAGTTTAAAGATAGTCGTTATTCCTTAATAAATACCAATTTCAAACTTTATTCTTAAGCTTGCTGTTAATTGTAGAAGGTTGAAACAAGCACCACTCGATTGAGCAGGAAATTTTCTATCAAATGCGTTTTACTTTTATAACGTTTCAGCAATAAAAATATAAAAAAAAAATCAAAAAAATACGCAAGTTTAAAGACAGTCGTTATTCCTTGATAAATATCAATTTCAAACTTCATTTTTGAGCTTGCTATTAATTGTAGAAGGTTGAAACAAGCACCACTCGATTGAGCAGGAAATTTTCTATCAAATGCGTTTTATTTTTATAACGTTTCAGCAATGTAAATATATAAAAAATCAAAAAAATACGCAAATTTAAAGATAGTCGTTATTCCTTAATAAGTACCAATTTCAAACTTTATTTTTGAGCTTGCTATTAATTGTAAAAGGTTTAAGCAAGTACTATTCGATTAAACAAAAAAATTTTTATCAAATGCATTTTACTTTTGTAACGTTTCAGCAATGTAAATATAAAAAAAATCAAAAAAATACGCAAGATTAAAGATAGTCGTTATTCCTTGATAAAAACCAATTTAAAACTTCATTCTTGAGCTTGCTATTAACTGCAGAAGGTTGAAACAAATACCATTTGATTGAACAGGAAATTTTCTATCAAATACATTTTACTATTATAACGTTCCAATAATGTATATATAAAAAAAATCAAAAAAATACGCAAGTTTAAAGATAGTCGTTATTCCTTAATAAATACCAATTTCAAACTTCATTCTTGAGCTTGCTATTAACTGTAGAGGGTTGAAGCAAATACTATTCGATTAAGCGGGAAATTTTCTATCAAATACATTTTACTTTTATAACGTTTTAGCAATGAAAATATAAAAAAAATCAAAAAAATACCCAAGTTTAAAGACAGTCGTTATTCCTTGATAAATACCAAATTCAAACTTCATTCTTGAGCTTGCTATTAATTGTAGAAGGTCGAAACAAGTGCTATTTGATTAAACAAAAAATTTTCTACCAAATAAATCCTACTTTTATAACGTTTCAATGATGTAAATATAAAAAAAATCAAAAAAATACCCAAGTTTAAAGATAGTCGTTATTCCTTAATAAGTACCAATTTCAAACTTTATTTTTGAGCTTGCTAGTAATTGTAAAAGGTTTAAGCAAGTACTATTCGATTAAACAAAAAATTTTTTATCAAATGCATTTTACTTTTGTAACGTTTCAGCAATGTAAATATAAAAAAAATAAAAAAAATACGCAAGATTAAAGCTAGTCGTTATTCCTTGATAAATTTCAAACTTTATTCTTGAGCTTGCTATTAATCGTAGAAGGTTGAAACAAACACTATTTGATTAAGCGAAAAATTTTCTGTCAAAGGCATCCTACCTTTGTAACGTCTCAGCAATGTAAATATAAAAAAAAATCAAAAAAATACGCAAGTTTAAATATAGTCGTTATTCCTTAATAAATACCAATTTAAAACTTCATTCTTGAGCTTGATATTAACTGCAGAAGGTTGAAGCAAATACTATTCGATTAAACAGGAAATTTTCTATCAAATTCATTTTACTTTTATAACGTTTTAATAATGTAAATATAAAAAAAATCAAAAAAATACGCAAGTTTAAAGATAGTCGTTATTCCTTAATAAATACCAATTTCAAACTTCATTCTTGAGCTTGCCATTAATTGTAGAAGGTTGAAACAAATACTATTCGATTGAGCAGGAAATTTTCTATCAAGTACATTCTACTTTTGTAACGTTTCGATAATGTAAATATAAAAAAAAATCAAAAAAATACGCAAGTTTAAAGATAGTCGTTATTTCTTAATAAATACCAATTTCAAACTTCATTATTGAGCTTGCTATTAATCGTAGAAAGTTGATGTGAGCACCACTCGATTAAGCAAAAAATTTTCTATCAAATACATTCTACTTTCATAACGTTTTAGCAATGTTAATATAAAAAAAATTAAAAAAATACGCAAGTTTAAAGATAGTCGTTATTCCTTGATAAATACCAATTTCAAACCTCATTCTTGAGCTTGCTATTATATGTAGAAGGTAGAAACAAGTACCATTTGATTGAACAGAAATTTTTCTATCAAATACATCCTACTTTGATAACGTTTTAGCAATGTAAATATAAAAAAAATCAAAAAAATACGCAAGTTTAAAGATAGTCGTTATTTCTTGATAAATACCAATTTCAAACTTCATTCTTGAGCTTGCTATTAATTGTAGAAGGTTGAAACAAGTGCTATTTAATTAAACAGAAAATTTTCTATCAAATACATCCTACTTTTATAGCGTTTCTATAATGTAAATATAAAAAAAATCAAAAAAATTCGCAAGTTTAAAGATAGTCGTTATTCCTTAATAAATACCAATTTCAAACTTCATTCTTAAGCTTGCTATTAATTGTAGAAAGTTGAAACAAGCACCACTCGATTAAGCAAAAAATTTTCTATCATATACAATCTACTTTTATAACGTTTTAGCAATGTAAATATAAAAAAAGTCAAAAAAATACGCAAGTTTAAAGATAGTCGGTATTCCTTGATAAATACCAATTTCTAACTTCATTCTTGAGCTTGCTATTAATTGTAGAAGGTTGAAACAAGTACCATTTGATTGAACAGAAAATTTTCTATCAAATAAATTCTACCTTTATAACGTTTAGGCAATGTAAATATAAAAAAAATCAAAAAAATACGCAAGTTTAAATATAGTCGTTATTCCTTAATAAATACCAATTTCAAACTTCATTCTTGAGCTTGCTATTAATTGTAGAAAATTGAAACAAGCACCACTTGATTAACCAAAAAATTTTCTATTAAATACATCCTACTTTTATAACGTTTCAATAATGTAAATATAAAAAAAAATTAAAAAAATACGCAAGTTTAAGGATAGTCGTTATTCCTTAATAAATACCAATTTCAAACTTCATTCTTGAGCTTGCTGTTAATCGTAGAAGGTTGAAACAAATACCATTTGATTGAACAAAAAATTTTCTATCAAATACATCCTACTTTTATAACGTTTCAATATTGTAAATAAAAAAAAATTAAAAAAATACGCAAGTTTAAAGATAGTCGTTATTCCTTGATAAATACCAATTTCAAACTTTATTCTTAAGCTTGCTATTGATCGTAGAAGGTTAAAAAAATACTATTCGATTGAGCATGAAATTTTCTATTAAATACATTCTACTTTTGTAGCGTTTCAATAATGTAAATATAAAAAAAATTTAAAAAACACGCAAGTTTAAAGATAGTCGTTATGCCGTGATAAATACCAATTTCAAACTTCATTCTGGAGCTTACTATTAATCCTAGAAAGTTCAAACAAGCACCACTTGATTAAGCAAAAAATTTTCTATCAAATACATTCTACTCTTATAACGTTTTAGCAATGTAAATATTAAAAAAAAATCAAAAAAATACGCAAGTTTAAAGATAGTCGTTATTCCTTAATAAATACCAATTTCAAACTTTATTCTTAAGCTTGCTGTTAATTGTAGAAGGTTGAAACAAGCACCACTCGATTGAGCAGGAAATTTTCTATCAAATGCGTTTTACTTTTATAACGTTTCAGCAATAAAAATATAAAAAAAAAATCAAAAAAATACGCAAGTTTAAAGACAGTCGTTATTCCTTGATAAATATCAATTTCAAACTTCATTTTTGAGCTTGCTATTAATTGTAGAAGGTTGAAACAAGCACCACTCGATTGAGCATGAAATTTTCTATCAAATGCGTTTTATTTTTATAACGTTTCAGCAATGTAAATATATAAAAAATCAAAAAAATACGCAAATTTAAAGATAGTCGTTATTCCTTAATAAGTACCAATTTCAAACTTTATTTTTGAGCTTGCTATTAATTGTAAAAGGTTTAAGCAAGTACTATTCGATTAAACAAAAAAATTTTTATCAAATGCATTTTACTTTTGTAACGTTTCAGCAATGTAAATATAAAAAAAATCAAAAAAATACGCAAGATTAAAGATAGTCGTTATTCCTTGATAAAAACCAATTTAAAACTTCATTCTTGAGCTTGCTATTAACTGCAGAAGGTTGAAACAAATACCATTTGATTGAACAGGAAATTTTCTATCAAATACATTTTACTATTATAACGTTCCAATAATGTATATATAAAAAAAATCAAAAAAATACGCAAGTTTAAAGATAGTCGTTATTCCTTAATAAATACCAATTTCAAACTTCATTCTTGAGCTTGCTATTAACTGTAGAAGGTTGAAGCAAATACTATTCGATTAAGCGGGAAATTTTCTATCAAATACATTTTACTTTTATAACGTTTTAGCAATGAAAATATAAAAAAAATCAAAAAAATACGCAAGTTTAAAGATAGTCGTTATGCCGTGATAAATACCAATTTCAAACTTCATTCTTGAGCTTACTATTAATCGTAGAAAGTTGAAACAAGCACCACTTGATTAAGCAAAAAATTTTCTATCAAATACATTCTACTTTTATAACGTTTTAGCAATGTAAATTTAAAAGATCAAAAAAATACGCAAGTTTAAAGATGGTTGTTATTCCTTGATAAATACCAATTTCAAACTTTATTCTTAAGCTTGCTGTTAATTGTAGAAGGTTGAAACAAGCACCACTCGATTGAGCAGGAAATTTTCTATCAAATGCGTTTTACTTTTATAACGTTTCAGCAATAAAAATATAAAAAAAAATCAAAAAAATACGCAAGTTTAAAGACAGTCGTTATTCCTTGATAAATACCAATTTCAAACTTCATTTTTGAGCTTGCTATTAATTGTAGAAGGTTAAAGCAAATACTATTCGATTAAGCAGGAAATTTTCTATCAAATACATCTTACTTTTATAACGTTTCAATAATATAAATATAAAAAAATTAAAAAAATACGCAAATTTAAAGATAGTCGTTATTCCTTGATAAATACCAATTTCAAACTTTATTTTTGAGCTTGCTATTGATTTTAAAAAGTTCAAACAAGTACTATTCGATTGAACAGAATATTTTCTATGAAATGCATTTTACTTTTGTAACGTTTCAACAATGTAAATATAAAAAAAATCAAAAAAATACCCAAGTTTAAAGATAGTCGTTATTCCTTAATAAATACCAATTTCAAACTTTATTCTTGAGCTTGCTGTTAATTGTAGAAGGTTGAAACAAGCACCACTCGATTGAGCAGGAAATTTTCTATCAAATGCGTTTTATTTTTATAACGTTTCAGCAATGTAAATATATAAAAAATCAAAAAAATGCGCAAATTTAAAGATAGTCGTTATTCCTTAATAAGTACCAATTTCAAACTTTATTTTTGAGCTTGCTATTAATTGTAAAAGGTTTAAGCAAGTACTATTCGATTAAACAAAAAATTTTTTATCAAATGCATTTTACTTTTGTAACGTTTCAGCAATGTAAATATAAAAAAAATCAAAAAAATACGCAAGATTAAAGATAGTCGTTATTCCTTGATAAAAACCAATTTAAAACTTCATTCTTGAGCTTGCTATTAACTGCAGAAGGTTGAAACAAATACCATTTGATTGAACAGGAAATTTTCTATCAAATACATTTTACTATTATAACGTTCCAATAATGTATATATAAAAAAAATCAAAAAATACGCAAGTTTAAAGATAGTCGTTATTCCTTAATAAATACCTATTTCAAACTTCATTCTTGAGCTTGCTATTAACTGTAGAAGGTTGAAGCAAATACTATTCGATTAAGCGGGAAATTTTCTATCAAATACATTTTACTTTTATAACGTTTTAGCAATGCAAATATAAAAAAAATCAAAAAAATACGCAAGTTTAAAGATAGTCGTTATGTCTTGATAAATACCAATTTCAAACTTGATTCATGAGCTTGCTCTTTATCGTAAAAGGTTAAAAGAAGTACCGTTTGATTGAGCGGAAAAATTTCTATTAAATACATCTTACTTTTATAACGTTTCAGCAATGTAAATATAAAAAAATCAAAAAAATTCGCAAGTTTATAGATAGTCGTTATTTCTTAATAAATACCAATTTCAAACTTCATTCTTGAGCTTGCTATTAATCGTAGAAAGTTGATGTAAGCACCACTCGATTAAGCAAAAAATTTTCTATCAAATACATTCTACTTTCATAACGTTTTAGCAATGTTAATATAAAAAAAATTAAAAAAATACGCAAGTTTAAAGATAGTCGTTATTCCTTGATAAATACCAATTTCAAACCTCATTCTTGAGCTTGCTATTATATGTAGAATGTAGAAACAAATACCATTTGATTGAACAGAAACTTTTCTATCAAATACATCCTACTTTGATAACGTTTTAGCAATGTAAATATAAAAAAAATTAAAAAAATACGCAAGTTTAAAGATAGTCGTTATTTCTTGATAAATACCAATTTCAAACTTCATTCTTGAGCTTGCTATTAATTGTAGAAGGTTGAAACAAGTGCTATTTAATTAAACAGAAAATTTTCTATCAAATAAATCCTACTTTTATAGCGTTTCTATAATGTAAATATAAAAAAAATCAAAAAAATACGCAAGTTTACAGATAGTCGTTATTCCTTGATAAGTACCAATTTTAAACTTGATTTTTAAGCTTGCTATTGATTGCAGAAGGTTAAAACAAGCACCACTCGATTAAGCAAAAAATTTTCTATCAAATACATCCTACTTTTATAACGTTTTGGCAATGTAAATATAAAAAAAAATCAAAAAAATACGCAAGTTTAAAGATAGTCGTTATTCCTTAATAAACACCAATTTCAAACTTAATACTTGAGCTTACTATTAATTGTAGAAAGTTGAAACAAATACTATTCGGTTGAGCAGGAAATTTTCTATCAAATACATCCTACTTTTATAACGTTTCAATAATGTGAATATAAAAAAAATTAAAAAAATAAGCAAGTTTAAAGTAAGTCGTTAATCCTTGATAAATACCAATTTCAAACTTTATTCTTGAGTTTGCTATTTATTGCAGTAGGTTAAAACAAGTATTATTTGATTGAACAGAAAATTTTCTATTAAATACATCCTACTTTTATAACGTTTTAATAATGTAAATATAAAAAAAATCAAAAAAATACGCAAGTTTAAACATAGTCGTTATTCCTTGATAAATACCAACTTCAAACTTCATTCTTGAGCTTGCTATTGATTGTAGATGGTTGAAACAAATACTGTTCCATTAAACAGGTAATTTGCTATCACATACATTCTACTTTTATAATGTTTCAAAATGTAAATATAAAAAAAAATCAAAAAAATACGCAAGTTTAAAGATAGTCGTTATTCTTTGATAAATACCAACTTCAAACTTCATTCTTGAGCTTGCTATTGACTGTAGAAAGTTGAAACAAGCACCACTCGATTAAGCAGAAAATTTTCTATCAAATACATTCTACTTCTATAATTTTTTAGCAATGTAAATATAAAAAAAATCAAAAAAATACGCAAGTTTAAATATAGTTTTTATTCCTTGATAAGTACTAATTTCAAACTTTATGCTTGAGCTTGCTATTGATCGTAGATGGTCGAAACAAATACTATTCGATTGAGCAGGAAATTTTCTATCAAATACATTTTATTTTTATAACGTTTCAGCAATGTAAATATAAAAAAAATCAAAAAAATTTGCAAGTTTAAAGATAGTCTGAATTCCTTGATAAGTACCAAATTCAAACTTTATTCTTGAGCTTGCAATTGATCGTAGATCGTTAAAACAAATACTATTCGATTGAGCAGGTAATTTGCTATCACATACATCTTATTTTTATAACGTTTCAGCAATGTAAGTACAAAAAAAAAATACGCAAGTTTAAAGATAGTCGTTATTCTTTGATAAATACCAAATTCAAACTTTATTCTTAAGCTTGCTGTTGATCATAGATAGTTGAAACAAATACTGTTCGATTGAGCAGGAAATTTTCTATCAAATACATCCTACTGTTACAACGTTTCAGCAATGTAAATATTACAAAAATTAAAAAAATACGCAAGTTTAAAGATAGTCTTTATTTCTTGATAAGTACCAACTTCAAACTTTATTCTTGAGCTTGCTATTGTATAAGAAAAATCAAAAAAATACGCAAGCTTAAAGATAGTCGTTATTCCTTGATAAGTACCAATTTCACACTTCATTCTTAAGCTTGCTATTGGTCGTAGAATGTTGAAACAAGTACCATTCGATTGAACAAAAAATTTTCTATCAAACGCGTTTTACTTTTATAACGTTTTAGCAATGCAAATATAAAAAAAATCAAAAAAATGCGCAAGTTTAAAGATAGTCGTTATTTCTTGATAAATACCAATTTCAAACTTCATTCTTGAGCTTGTTGTTAATTGTAAAAGGTTAAGACAAGTACCATTTGATTAAACAGAAAATTTTCTATTAAACAAATCCTACTTTTTTAACGTTTCAGCAATGTAAATATAAAAAAAATAAAAAAATACGCAAGTTTAAAAATAGTCTTTACTCTTTGATAAGTACCAACTTCAAACTTTATTCTTGAGCTTTCTATTAACCGTAGAAGGTTGAAGCAAACACCACTCAATTGAGCAGGAAGTTTTCTATCAAATACATCCTACTTTTATAACGTTTCAGCACTGTAAATTAAAAAAAATGAAAAAAATACGCAAGTTTAAAGACAGTCGTTATTCTTTAATAAATACCAATTTCAAACTTCATTCTTAAGCTTGCTATTAACTGTAGAAGGTTTGTGCAAGCACCACTCGATTAAACGGGAAACTTTCTATCAAATACATCTTACATTTATAACGTTTTAGCAATTTAAATATATAAAAAATCAAAAAAATACGCAAGTTTAATTTCTCGCTTTTACGGCATTTGGGAGATTATTAATAAAAAATAAAAACAAAAGAGAGTCCAAGTTTTATCCCTGAGGTACACCAGGAGTGGGATGAAACAATTTTGTGGTAAAATTTTGATAACGTAGAACAAAATCTCTCTTCAGTAAGCAAGATTCAAAAAGTTTGAGAAATGCTTTAGAGAATCTCAGAAAATTGAGCTTTTACAGCAAAATAAATTTGATCAAACGCTTTCTGAAGGCCAGTGTAAATGACATCCAGTTGACTACGGTTATCTAGAAATTCGAATGTAAATTGGGAGAAAACTGCTAAATTAGTAACAGTCAACTTTTTCTGTATAAATCCATGTTGCGCAGTTGAGATCAGATGTTCCGTAGAAGAATAAATTTTGTTGTATATTATAGTTTCGAAAACTTTAGAAAAATTGTATAACAGTGATATTCCCCTATAATTTGTTGCGTCATTTAGTTTACCTTTTTAAATTTTGGGCAGATGCACGTTTTTTTTTTCCACAGTGTAGGAAAATCTGAAGATTTCAAAATTAGATTAAATAAAAGAAGTTCCACAAAAATCGATGCACAGTCTTTGATAATAAAACTTGAGATTCCGTCAGTGCCCATAGTAAAAGTGTTTTTGAAGTGTTTTAATCCAAAGAGAATATCGTCAGGAGAGATGTTAAAAATGGAGACAGAAGTATTCGAGTTGGATCTACTTGACAAATTAGTGAGATGAGCAGGTTGAGGGGAAATGAAGGCACATCAAGTTCCCTTTCCTTGTAAGTCATAACGCCTGGTATACGAGAAGAGCCTTTTTTACTATGAATAAAATTTAAAAAAAAAAACTTGAGTCTGTTCTAATTGAGTTTTCTGATTTAAGTAAGAAGTTTTTATAGGCAACGTCAATAAGCTTTTTACATTTTGTTCGATGATTTTTAAATATAATATATTTAAGTGGTGAATTGTTATATATTTCTTACATTTTTTGAAAGCTAATGCTTTAAAGCGTGAATTCAAAACGGGTAAGTTTACTGTTATACTGAAATAAGATAGGTTATGTTACAAAACCTTAAAAATTCTTTAATAAATAAACCAAAAGCAGTGATAAACCTAAGATAATAAAATACAATATCTATTTATGTATTTCTTAACTGTACTTTAAGTAACATTTTGAACAAATGCTTCTATTACTTAACTATTAAAAAAAATATTTGTTTTACTACCAATGGCTTAATCAACGAATCACTTTCGCGCAACATATAGATTTTTGACAATATTGTTTTTAAGGTTAAGTTCCTAGATAAAGAAGGTTGAGTTGCATTTTGACAAAATTATTGGCGTTTTTCATATAAAAAATAATTCAAAATTACTTAGATAACAATTGCAATTGTTCCAAACAAATATTTTATTTTATTACTTAACCTGTGATTTTATCGTAAAAAAAATAAATTTTGAACACAATGCCAGGTTATCAGGTATTATTTTATAAACGTAGCTAAGAGACTAGAGTAGATTATTTGAGAAAAACAATTTTTTAGAAGGAGGCAATGTTACAAAAAATTCCAGAGAATGTGTCAAGTAAATAATCAGAAAAAATACTAGAAATTCTACGTAGAGTAGTCATTAACTTCTGGATAATTTCGAAAAGCAGCATGGTTAGGTAAAAAATGCAGAAACAACAAACAAACCATTTAGTTGGCAAGCAATTGAAGAGTGAGCAGTTCATCAAAGCGGCATTATTTAATCGGCAATCGTAGTTATTATTGTGTGGATATCGAGGTATTTATTTATCAAGTTATTGTGTGTATTCATGTATATAGTAGTTATATAGTAGAAACAAATTATTAGTTATTAATCTAACTCTTTAAATCAAATAAACTCCGATTTAAACAATCGTTGCATTATAATAATGTATCACAATGTGTTCTCAAATTATCTAAATGAGTTTTAATCGAAATTGTTACTGAGAAAATTTGAGTAGACCCTTTTTAATAAGCAAACCATGTCGTAGTTAAAGTCGGTTTTCAAGTTAACTAAATATTTTCTATTTAACAAATTTTTAAATAAAGCATGTCCCAAAACTTTAGTCTACAACTAAGATTTAATAGATTGTTAACAAAAGAATTACATTTACAATAAATTTCTTTCTATAATAAAATTTGTGTTAAACTTATGCATTTGTGCACACTTAATTTCACCAAAATCTATAAACTTAGTAAAAAATAAAAAAATCATTTTAAATCTCTGGCTTTTTCTAACGGGATGTAAAGGGATGTAAAGCTTACAAACTACAACTTGTACACCGATGACTAGAAGCCACTGCGTGTGATCTGCAGTGAGAACTACTAGGAGTGACATAACAAAAAGTCTTATCAAAAAATATTATAAAAGTGTTGTTAAACAAGACAGAAAAGTCATACTTTTGCAATCGTCTGACGAAAACGCAGTAAGTCTGACATAACACTGATACAAATGAGGCACAAACAGTAACATTACTGCCATGTGAAGAAAGCTTTCTTTTTCAAACGCACTATTTATGACAAAACGTTATTTTTATTGTCACCGACATAATATAAAGCTTCGTGACAGAAAATGAGCTTTTAGTGGTAATTTAACTAGGCTGAGACGTATGTATTACGTAACTAGTTATATAATATGTACGATCACATAACGGTAAAAATTGACGTAAATACCTACATTTCGTAACGACAGAAAGAAAAACATTTTCCTCGCTGACTACTGTTAGACCTATTTATGTGGCAAGTTTTATTTAGGGTTGTGTTTGTAATACATTGTAATGCACAACATTTTTTGTTCGGTTAAAGAAATGCCCTAATTGAGGCTCAAATATACTCAAATATACACTCAAATATAATATTTAATTTTACTTTTAGATTTATTTACAATAAATTTCCAAAAAAAATTGTATCATCGACATATGAAAAACATAAAATGCCAAATGAAAACAACTGTAAAGAATAAAAAAAAAATGAGTCTTAAAGTAGTTCGCTTATTACAAATTTGTATTGTAAAAACTTTTTATTAACTTTCACGACAAAAGTTTGATTGATTAAAAAAAATACATTTCAGCAGAGAATCTGATATAAACAATTTTAACCTTAATAAAACCTTATCAAAAGATTTACTAAGATCTAGATATAATAGTTCTAGAAATTTTTTATTGTCTTGCATTGTAACGCATATATTATTTATTATTATTATTATTACTAATGTAATTTGACTAACAAGTGAGCCCAATAACAAGCCAACTAAAACAGCAAAAAAATAGACAGCATATTCAGGAGCTGTATATCACTCCTTTCTCAATAAGAGACGCTGACTAATAAAAATTATTTAAATCTGGACTATTTAATGTCTCCTATTAATCAAAGACAATAGATTTAAAGGTTCGTAAATTAACATTAAATAAAACACTTTAGACATTAAATAAATTACTTGTAGTCATAACTAACCTTTCAGGAATTAATACGTGTTGTGTGCCAGAAGCAATTTTCTCAAAGTTTCTCATTTTCTTTCAAAGTTTTTTCATTAGTTCGTTTATAGTAGCTTTTTACATCAGCTCACAGCAAATCGATAGTTTTAGGTGTGAATATTGAATTTCAATTGGGTGACTCCCAGATATTTAGTGTTTTTAGTCCAGGAGATAATTTTATTGTCAATTTTGAGATTCCAATCCGGAGAGTAATTGTTTCCAAGTCTTTTGTGCGAAAATATAAGGGCTGCACTTTTATCCACGTTCATTTTAATCTTCCAGATCTTGGTCCAATTATCTATGATGTCAAGTTGGTATTGTAAGCCTTTTTTTATTTTTGTCAAGAATCTTGATTGGGATGGAATTGCCGTGTTGTCGGCAAACATTACTAACTTAGTAATTGAAGTCTTAGGGATGTCTCAGAGTAAATTAAGTAGCGAAGAGGACGAAGTACCCTGTGGTACTCCTGCTCTGATTTCTTCGTTTTTGAAAGTCGTTGTATTGATTTTGACAAGAAATGAACAGTGTTCAAGATAGGATTTAATTAGTTTTATGTACGCCAGGAGGATATTGTGTTTACACATTTTGTAATATATTCCTTCATGCCAGACCTTGCCGAAAGCGAGAAAGACAGCTCCAGTTTTAGTTGATGTATTGAGATCGTTTATAATAAATTCTGTGACTCTAGTAGTCTGATGCAATTGTTTCGAGGAGATAATTTTGAGTTTTTCGGTTGTTTCTGTAAACCTTGTTGCAATTGTTTTTTCTGTGATTTGGCAGACAGCCGGTAGAAAGCTAATCGAGCTAATTTTCGGGGTTCTTTCTGCTTTTGTTGGCTTTAGAAATGATGATTGTTGTTGCTGCTTTCCAATTATTAGGAAAGTGTCGGTGTTTGATGATGCTGTTGTTTATTGTTCTAAGAGATTCAATTGCGTGGTCTAGTAGGTTTTTAATTGCCATATTTTTTATATTGTCATTTTCAGGTGATTTCTTAGTCTTGAGATTTTTTATTATTGCCTCAAGTTCTTCAGTAAAAGTTTCGTCGATTGGATAATTTTCTGGACTATTTATGAAACTTTGGTTCTCCAGTAATACTTTGACGGTGTGAAAAAAGTTTTTATCAGAGTTTGGGCCGAATTGCTCCTTTAAAATTTCTAAAAAAAGGTCTGCCTTTTCCCCGTCCGTCGTTGCTTTTTTGGTGCCAGTTGTTAGAGCTGGGAGGGCACTTTTTTGAGAACTTTCAACTATTGCTCCTGGTTCTCTGCCATCGTTGATTACATCCAGTTTATTGTTCCATTTCCTGTTTTTTTCTTCAATGAGAAGTTGTTGTAAGTTTTTTGTTCACTGCATTTAGTTTAGTTTTGTGAGTTGAATACAAGGTTTATTGATATAATTTTTTTATTTTCTTTTTGTCTTCAAGGGTTTTGATGATTTCTTGTGGGGGTTGCGATGGGAATTTTTTGCTGTTTTGATAAACGTGCATTTCTCAACTGTTTGTCTGATGTTATTCCCGAATTTGTATATTATGGTTTCAATGTCATGTTTTGTAGTAATTGGTGGTAATGTTTCCTTGAATTGAGTCCAATTGGAAAATATAATTTTTTTGAGAGTTATTGTGTAGTCGCAGTTTGCTAGATTATGGTCTGAATCAAGTACATCAATGTTTTGGTATTCATAGTTGTTGCTGATGTTTTTACTAATTGCAAAATCGATGTCCGATTCGCCATAATTTGGATGTATGGTCGGTTCTGTAGGTGCTATGACATCAAGATTTCTATTTTCAATATATTTGAGCAGAGTTTTCCCTCCTTTATTGCAGACAGACTTACTAGTCTGTAACTGGCAAGATCTAGCTTGTCTCCAGATTTATAAAGAGACAATTATCGCCTGAAGCCCACTTATTTGGTAAGACATCTGTCTTAAAAGACGATATCATTATTTTCGATAGTGCTAATAATAACGTGTGTAATAACGTAGATTTTAATTAGTTCAGCTGTGAAATAATCGGAGCCAGGTGATGTATCAATAGATAAACGACTAATGATCTTTTCAACGATGTATGAAAAAAAATAATTCTTAAAAGATCAGCATGACTACCAAGCGACGTAAAAATATAAAAAATTAATTTATGTAAATTGTACTAAAAAAGTTTTTGAAAAAGTATCAGTACGAATGCCACGTATGTGACTTTGTATTTGCACTGGTATCAACAATTTGCTGGTGATGTATTGACCATCTGCTGAAGATGCTTTTGGGTATATGAGCATAAAAGACTTTATTTTATTTAATAATGAATTTTCATAATTACTATATGTTTTTTCTTTTTTAGTTACGTTTTCTGTTTTTTTTTCTTTTTTTTTTAATACCCATTCTAATGCAAATAATGACAACCTAAATTTAATTTCCTATAGTAAAAGCATTACGTTACTATAGAATCAATAATAAAATGACATGTATTTGCACCAGTGGTTCTCGTTAAAAAGAAAACATATAGATTTTGCAAAGTTTAATTCATTTTTAAAATTGTTAAAGAAAATACCGCGGACGATAAAGTTGTTTTCAGTTGGGTACTGTTTGAATTTTTTCGAGAACCTATTTGTATGCTGTAATTTATCAACAAAATCTTTTGAAATTCACGATCTCCTTACGTTAATTTTGTTTGCAACATTGCTACAGTGTAGTTTTGTATATGAGTGAAACCTGCCGAGGAACATAGCCCACTAAACTCTGCTTAGGCTGTAAAACTTTAACTATAGTAACTCAGTTTTATACGTAATACAATTTCTCTAAAGTTTGAAAAAAAAAAATTTCACTGGCAACAAAAAGTTTTGTATTCCAAAACATAGGTACTAACTTATTTACATTTATAAGTAGTTTATAATTTAATTATGTAATATAACTTTTCTTAAATTCGTTACAAATTTTTTGCAAGTATTATGATGCATTTTTATTAATTTCATTAATTTGATAAATTGTTTTTTTTACGATAACTTATTTTGCAGAATAAAGATAGATATGTAGGCTAGTGACTTATACAAACCTAGCTACTTCTAAAAGTAGACTTATCCACGACCAAATTTGGTCGGTTTGACATTGATCTCTATTCACTCATCGGTGTAGAATTTGCGTTTTGTACACTTTAATTTAGTACTGATTATTTACAAATGCTAAACATGCTCTAGCAGTAAAATTGAGAACTAACTAGTCGTCACTTGCGTCATTGTGGACAAAACCACAAGTCTCTTATCTAGACACAAAAAAATAATTGATTTAAACGATTTTATTTTTCACAAAATTATTTTGTTAATTTATTAATCTGGTTACTCTTCTCTAATGCCAGGTTTACCAGGCAAGATATACCAGGTGTCCCAAGTTTTACTACCACCGCCTAAATGGCACTTTCTATTTGAACAAGAATTCTAAAAAAAATATATATATATAATTATCTATAATAGGAGTTCATCCGATTCAAATTTGAAACTATTTTATTAAATATAAAATCCTTTAGATTTTATGCAAAAAATTATCAATTAATTTCAATATTTTTTTGATATGGTTATGCTGTACTTGGTCGTGTTATTACATTATTTTCAATAATTTTAATTTTCTCTAAATTCTAATTTTAATACAAAACTTTTTTCTGGCGATTATTTATAACATGGTGGTAAATTTGTAAAGAAAAAAATGTTTTCATGCAAGACGTGTGTCTTTTGCGGTCTGTCTATTGTGTGATTCAGGTACTCTGAGTCGAGCTTTGTGTTTGACATTATAACAGGCAAGCAACAATTTCAATTTATGATGTAAAATCCAATTTTTTTATCAGAAACTAGAATTGCAGATTAATTTCCTGTTTAATTTTTGATTTATTCATTTAAACATTAGACCATCAAAGCTACTTTTTTTAAATTTACAGCCGCAAATAAAATGATATGAATAAAATTATTAGGTACAACTAAAACTAATGTAAAAATCTGTCACATCCGGTATGTACAAACAAAATTAGTTAGCCAAACAAATAGTTTCTAGTCCGGTATTCAAACAAAAAAATAATAGTTTTAACCGCAAGTCAACTAGTACAAAAATTCTGTGTTTTCGGTCCAACAAGGGTAAACAAATTAAAATATTGCTCGACCTTAAGATAATTTGAATGAGAACATCTTATTTATGATACATTATTATTCGTCAGCTCGGGTCAGGTCAGATTGAAGGTGGATTCTTGAGAGTAAAATGGGTGAGTGATTGTACACTCACATCCTAGCCTAGACCAAAGTAGATCTCATTAACATAAAAATCAAGCAGTTTAAAAAAACGCTTTAAAACTACCAACTGCAGATGAAAATATTTTTTGACATAGCCGCGTTAACAGATGGTTTTTAATCGTTTTCTGTTATTGAGTAATTAAATCAAATTAATTGCTTGTTTTGTACCCTTTTGTTTCTGGTGAGTCGTTTCTCCATTTTGGTGTAAATAGATTGCTGATTAACAATTTTTTTTTGATATGTTACTGTATGTTACGTCTCTATCGCAGCTCGCTGCAATAAGATTTCTGAGTGATTTGCTGTGATAATTCTTCATTTGTTAAATTATTGATATTTCTGAAGATATACATACTTATTATTTGTACAAAATTTTGTTCATAGTTATGTATGATCTGTTAAGCAAACAGTATTTATTTTCACTGCTGTTTAACAATTTAATTAATTAATTATTTTACTATTTATTTTTTTTAGAAGCTTATTAACTTTAGTCCGTTTTTTGGCAATGTTTTAATGTTTGTTGAGTATAATGTTTAACAGCAATTTAAAATTGTAAAATTCTCGTTGTTTCCTCTGCCGAGTTTGTTCGTAATTCTCCGGTTTGTCCGGGATGTAAAGCGTCGGTCCATTCGGACATTGCGTTATGTTGTGATAAATGTAAAACCCCACCTCATTATCACTGTCTCGGACTTCTCTCAGAGAAAGCTGTAGTGATTTCGCGAATTACTAAAAGGTGGATACATAATAATTTTGTGTGGTAAATGTAACTCTTCTTTTTTTATCTAGAGAACCTTTAATAAAATCAAAAATTAACCATCAACCTACTTTCACAACAAAAAATGTAGGTAGTTAATATTATTATCCCGCTTGGCTCACTAGTAATATTATTAAAAAAATAAAAACAAAGAAAAAGTCTTTTTGCATATACAAAACCACTTATGGTGAGCATTATTTAAGTGTTTTTAAATTACTGCAAAAAAAATAAAAATGAAACGCGATTTTAACATTGTCTTTAAGATATATCTTAGAAAAACCCAAACTCCTTTAGCTAGTAACCCCAAGCAGTTTTCGACATTTTTTTGGACAACAAGGAAAATCAGAATCTGATTCATCGTAGTAGTGACGAGAATGTTTACATGATATCGTTAATGTTTTTACCAAATTTTAATTACCTGAAAGTAACACGAGTACATACTTTATGCAACATGATAATTATTTAAATAGCTATTAATATTCACTTAACCAGTGTTACGGCAGAAGATTAATAGCTGCAGCCAAAAGACTAAAACCAAGTCTATCTCAAGTATAGATGAAATACTTTCTTTTCTTTTGTAAAAGACTGTGTGCCTGTACTAACGATGACTCTAAAAGCAATATTTAATTTAATTTTGAAAACTTCTACGATTTCTGATTTGTAGAAAATTGGGCGAGTGTGTTTAGCTTTTAAGTCTGATAAAAGAATAATTGTGTCAACTTTTTTAAAAAATGTTGAAAAAATTTCTGAATAATTTCTGAATCTTTTTAAATTTATTTATGAAGATGTTCGTGGGTTAATCTCCGATTTCCAGCATGAGTTTGCACCTGATTGTTCAACAGTTAGAAATTTCGTCTATTTTACACACTATGTTGCTAAAGCTTGAGACTCAAATGTGCAGGTGGATGTGGTTTACACGAACTTTTTGAATGCATTTGACCACATAGATCATCATACCATAGCTTTTAAAAAAAACTTGTTGACTTTGGTTTCAGTCTCTTATTTTTGAAATTAAATCACTCATACGTAACTAACAGATGGCAATAGGTATGCAGAATATCTGAGATATAATTCTGTGAAATATTGTCCTAAATCTCGGCCCGGTATTGCTTGTGTTGTTTATAAATATTATAACAAAGATGTTGTTCAGTGTCCAGGCAGACCTTAAATTGTTTGTTAAAATTTGCTCTTTTCAGGACTCTTAAAATTTACAACGAGATGTTGAGTTGTTATCACAATGAGGCAGTGACAATTTTCCTTGTTTTAATGTGTCAAAATATAGTATAATGTCTTTTACACGAAAAGTTACTTTAAATTTGCTTCATTTATTTTAAATTTGAATACGTAATCGATGATGTAGTTTTAGATCGCGTGTCTAAGACGAAAGATCTAGGCATTTTTTTCGATATGGCACTGGCTTTTGATTGCCACAATTCTCATATAAAAAAAAAATTCATGAAGAAACCATGTAAATTTTCTTAAAAAAAAACATATAAATTCATATAAAAATTTGTACTCTAATAGGAGACAGTGAAAATAAATTTCGTAAAAGTATTTTGCATTTTTTGCGATTTATACTTCCGAATTTCCGTAAGAAGCAGACTATACTTGATCGCAGTAATTAAAGTGAACTAGAGTTAAAGAATCTATTAATACCCGTAATACTTTGGTATTAACATACAATACATTTAAAAGATACTTGTTTGAAATTAAAAAAATGTTTTCAAATACAAGTACACCTCTGAACATAGTTTGAAAAATCAAAATTGCTGTCTGTCGAAAGTAGAAGCTAAATTTTTGACAAATCTACTGTTGACACTTTCATATTAATATTCATAATATTGAGTTGAATATGTAAAACTTAAATATATAAAATATTAGTCTATTATAATTTTGACAACATTATAATAAGGTATAATGTTATAATAAAGTCTTGAAAATAGACTAATTATCCAAAATTAGTCGGCTAAAACGTGTCATGTCTCCCTCTAGAAATGATTGCTATTCGAGAAATTCAGCGAGGGTTGCGACATCTATAAATTAAATTAGAAATAGTAACAGTAATTAAAATTTTAACGCTATCTATTATCATTTTCCATTGTCAATAATACTGGTGATGCGCTCTTTATCGTTTATGTTAGAAACCACAAATTCACTGAAAAATATTTGTCATTTTTATATGACTGTTTAACACTCTGTTCTTTGTTTTTGATGTAAATAAAAATTCTACCTCCATTGCATTTTTTTACACTTTTTAAAATACTTTAAAAAAATAACTTTACCTATATTAGGAAATAGTTTATCTGTAATTAACTTTTAATTTATTTATGACAGGGTACGACAGGAATATGAGACAATACTGTAATAACTAAACACAAATTTTGGTGTCATCTATTAGAATGTTTCTTTTGGGATACTAACCCCAAAATGGACTTGGATATGTACTTGAATTAATTCTGCAAGTGCTGACGTCACAGTAGCCATAACTCATTGAATTCACGTTCGAAAGATTTTCGAATGCTTGTTTCAACTGAATTAACGGTCTTATTTCAAGCCAAGTAAACGTATTTATTTTAATATAAATATCTAATGCTCCAGTATGTAGATATCAGTCATAAATTGTAATAATGCTAATAGCTTAAGTAGAAGGTCTTTGTTAGTATGATTTACAACTCAAGGCACTATTTCTATTTCTCATAAAAATAGTATGTATATATTATAAGAGAATCCGGCACCGGACGTTCTCAAGTCAAAACGTATTATTTACCTAAGCTTTCTAAAATATTTTATAATTTATTTTGGGAATATTTACATTTTCTCATGTGACATAAGCCAATAAAGTTCTTAAATACAAAACTGATCACATTACTAATTTTTTCCGAATTTTTTTTTTCCGGCTGTAGCAATTCTTTTATTCAAAAATTTCTAAATGATTTTATAAAACGCATCTATCAATGTTATTATTTATGAATGTACTAAATAATTTTTAAACCTAAAAATTATAAAAATTTTATGAATTTGTAAGATGTAAAAATCCAAAAACAAAAACCAAAAATACAGCATCCCTCAAAGACCAAATTGTTGATCGCTTACAATTATTATTATGCTTAGGGTCAGTTTACAAAAAGTAACAATAACTTTAATTGAAAATAAATAGCTTGTTTAGAAGCTAGTTATGGTAAAATAAATGCGGACAAGTTACATAAGAAGTTAAGGAATCGACAAATGGATGGATTACCTTGTAATAAATCCAAACATTTAAGACACCCGAGAAACACCGGCCGGCTTGATCACGTTTTTTGACAGCGACGTTGTGTTTACTATTCGAATAGAAACTTAATTACTGAATTCCTGTCTTGCCGAATTCGAAGCCGTGTACATAATTACATAATTTGAAAAAATTTAATTTATTAAAATTCAGGTCCAGTCAAAATCGTCAAAGTGCTTTTTAATGTCTTTCATGCGGTTTAATATTTAAGTTTAGAGTTTATTTGAAAAAGATTAGAAATTACAATCTAAATAATTTCAAGTTAAATCGCGTTTTATCCCCGTCCTCAACGCCATAATTTTCAACAAATATTTAGGTATTAGAATTTTAGGCGGCCTAATTTTGATAGCGGCCGAAGATCGATAGGCAATCTCCTTAAAACGATTGTATCGTTTGTACCTTCAAAAAATAACTTGACTGTAAATAGTTCAATTTTTTAGCTGTCAGCACTTTGCAGAAACAAAATAGTCTAAATGGATTTTTATTATTTTCCAGTATTAATATATGTATTTTTAAGTGTAAAACGAATCTTATTAGTTTGTAATATTTGAAGTCGTATGTATACACGCCGTTGCATCATAACCGTCATTTTCAGAAAATGTTTAACTTCATACATTTGATTATACGAATTTTTTAATATAAAAAAGGGCACACACAAAATTTTGGCGGTGGCGCGAAAATGTTCGTAGTTACGCCACTGCCAACACTACTATTATACTTACTGCTAACTAACATACTAACTACCTTACTAACTACCTTACTAACTAACTACCTTACTAACTAACTAACTTACTAACTAACTTACAAACTAAACTTACCTAACTAGGAATAAGAAACCCCCCTAGGGACACCTATAAAAAACAAGTTAATTGTAGTATTTATTTAATTATTTTACCGCAAGTTAGTTGTAGTATTTATTTATTTAACCGTAAGTTAATTACTTACCACAAATATTAACAAAAATTTGTTTTTTTTAATTGTAGCAATGTTAATCTTAATTTATATTACAAATAACAATGATTTGACAAAGGAAAGTTGATTTCCTTTTGTTAAAATGTGTAGTGATCCAACCCCAAACATTTACAATCGGTAGCTGTTTTCACCGACAGATGGTTCGGTGCCTGAGACTTAAGATGCATTTAAGGGTAATATTTCTCTAAAAGATAATACTTTTCATCATATACATTTACCTAAACATTTCAATAGTTTGAAAGAACTAACAAACTTAGCAAGGCACGTGCTCTATTTGTGAATTAAAAAATCTGCCATGGCATTGGCCATTATTGAACTAAACAATAAATCGTTATTCAAATGTTTAATAGCGATCCGAAATCAAAAAAAAGAATCAAATAATAAACTTACCTGTTGCAAAATTTGTCGTACACAGTAATTAATAAGTACTTATTACCTAGAAAACAGATTAAAGTTTGTTACCTACTTTCCAAATATTCGAAGAAGGTATAGAATTACCTACCAGATATCCTTAACAGGTATTTGTTTAGAATTGTTTACACATGGTTAGGAATGGAAATCATAGAATGAAGGTAAATTTCAAGTACTAATTAGGTATTAATGCTTACGTAACTAAATAAGACTGTAACTAAAAACACACAAAAATTTGTTGTTTGATGTGTCTCTAATAGTACGTATTACCTGATTGAGTATAGTCTAATAATATTACAATATACATGAAATACTAGTTTTAAACTACAAGTTTTACGCCACATAATACATAATAGCCATCTAAATATTTAAAGTAGCAACAGCACATAATATTCTAATAATATTTTTTGTGTCATTCTGGAACAATAATCTTGTTTATAATGACCCATATTAAGGTAAAATCTTTGTTTCTATGGCACTGTTACTAAGCAACAATAACATATAAATACGTACAAGTGTTAAATGCATGATTAAGAACCACTAACATACAAAATCACTAGAAATGGCTAGAACTATTAGAATGGCTGGAAGAATTATCTATTGGTTACTAAAATTAAAGAACTATAAGAACAATTATTGTATGTACTTGTATACAGACTGTTATGAAAGTGTATGCAAAAATTTTAACCTGAAATACAGCACTACAAATAATAAAAATCTGAAAAAAATTTTTTGTCCTATCTCAACTAATAACAAAATTACGGACCGTCAAAGTTGGGTATAAAAAAAACATGTTTTTGTTATATCTCGAAAACCGCTTAACCGATTAATACCAAATTTGGTACACAAACGAAGTTGAGTGTACTCTTTTTATTTTTATTCGCAAAATTTTGCTGCACATCTCAATTTCAAGTAACGGCACTTTTGTTTCACATTTTGGGTAATTAACCAATTTTCTTCTTATTAATTTTCAATTATTGTAGCAAAAATGAATATGCCAGTAGATTTTAATTAACAATGCAAGAATGCAATATTTTGCTAAAACGTACCGTTTGCGAGATATTTACCTTTAAATTATAAAAATGACTTTTAATCTCTAACTTTGGCGTCCTCTAGCTCGTAAACGGTGCAACTTAGTATAGAAGTAAATTGTGTTTAATCGCTTTATGTTGACTTGAAAAACCTATAATTGCCCTATGTTAAAAAAAAATGTTATACGTTTTGTAATAATTAATTTTTAGGTTATAATTTTGTTATCAGTTGAGATAAGACAAAATTTTTTTGCAGATTTTCATTATTTGTGGTGCTGTATTTCAGGTTAAAATTTTTGCATTCACTTCCATAACACCTTGTATACCACAGTTTTAATTATCGCTAATGACTCTCGGAAAATTAAAATCATTTTTTGTGCGATAATATCCATACATTTATAAAAATCATTTAAATCATAGTAGTAAAAATTTAAATCATGTAAGCGGTATAAAAAAACAAGAAGTTGTCAATAATAGTAAATGAACCAAGCGGTGAAAAACACAATTTACCCAAAGATTTTTTATTTTCGCAAGGAGAATAAAAGCAATATTTATTTAGATAAAACCCACTATCAAATTTAACAAAAAATATATCAACTA
Organism: Tribolium confusum; assembly: GCA_029207805.1. Taxonomy (NCBI): domain Eukaryota; kingdom Metazoa; phylum Arthropoda; class Insecta; order Coleoptera; family Tenebrionidae; genus Tribolium; species Tribolium confusum. Next base: position 24,057,965 of record JALGAY010000008.1, on the reverse strand, counting down.
CCTATTAAGAATATCTGGTAGGTAATTCTATACCTTCTTCGAATATTTGTAGGTAACAAACTTTAATCTGTTTTCTATGTAATATTAATTACTGTGTACGACAAATTTTGCAACAGGTAAGTTTATTATTTGATTCCTTTTTTGATTTCGGATTGCTATTGAACATTTGAATAACAATTTATTGATTAGTTCAATAATGGTCAATGCCACGGCAGATTTTTTAATTCACAAATAGAGCACGTGCCTTGCTAAGTTCGTTATTTCTTTCAAACTATTGGAATGTTTAGGTAAATGTATATAATGAAAAGTATTATCTTTTAGAGAAATATTACCCTTAAAAGCATCTTAAGCCTCAGGCATCGAATCATCTGTCGGTGAAAACACCCACCGTTTGTAAATGTTTGGGGTTGGAACCTAATTAACTTCAATAACAATAAAGTTTATGGTAGATAAAACTTGGACAGAAATACTTTACCACCGCTACGGCACTTAGATAACTGATTTTGAAAAAGATATCAGATGGTTAAGATTTATTCATATACTTTATTATTTTTAAATTTCTGTTGTAAACGTTTAAAATTTTAACTTTTTTGCCTAATTAACAATGCTTTTGTAGTTTTAGGTAAAATTTAATATAATTATGATTCAAAATAAACGCAAAATTTAATTTTTTTAAAAGTATAGTAATTACTCGAAAACTGCAACTATTTTTATTGTAAAATAACGAATATTGCCATTCTGTGTGAAACAAAACATCTAACAAATTATATTCACGACTTGTTTTTTTGAGGATGTTACTAACTATCTACATTAGTCTTTGTCATTTGTCATGTTATGTCATGTTCATGACGTGTAAGGTATGAATTTCTTTCGTCACTAAACATAATTCTAGCATGCTGCAAAACAGCTGAAAGACTTGCCGATCAGATGCATAAGAGGGCCATTCTTTTAGCTTACTCGGTCTACTCAGGGCACACGATTATGAACTTAGCGATTTAGTGGAGAGGATTTGTAGTCGAAATCGCCCAAAAAAAATTTTCGCGGTTTTCGGACCACCTTTTAAGAGAAATGTCCAAATTAACATATTCCTGTTTTAGGACCTCATGCTTTGGTCACGACAAAAGTTATAAGGGCTTAAAATCAGAAATTTACAATTTTTTTTCTGGTGTGCTAGAGTGTGTACAGGGTGTCCCATCGTATATGCATAGTGGAATTTTAAACCTTTAGAATAAACAGAAAAAAAATAAAACTCCTTATTAACTATCTACTTATTGGGCGCTACAATAATCTTAAAAAATATTAGCGATTTCTTAGTTCGTTTAAGAGAAAAATAGCAATTTGTGCTATAAAATTTTATTTTTATTTTTTAAATTTTTTTCTTTTGCCTACAAATAATGCTCATATATTAGAAAGTTACTTTGCGCAATTAAAATTAATTAAAATCTATTAGTAATTGAGATATCTTTGATTAAAGGGAGACGTCACGTTAAGAAAGATATTTACGACAATTAATTATAATACCGCAAAATGAGAGGTAGTTATTTATGGTTCAGGCAGTAGGTCGTTTTAACAATAGGCTCTATTTACCTAAGAATCAATGCCGTCTATCCCAAAGCTTATAAACTTTTGTCATCATAAATAAATGTCTTGCATGCGGTTAGCTTCAATTAGTATTAGGATACCAATAAAAAACTCTTCAATTTAGTTGCTTTTAAATATTGGTTAATTTCGCGACCATTGTTAAAGATTTTTAATTTTTGATTTTGCAAAATCACTTCCTGGCATATTACCTTTTACCAGATCAAAAATGAAAAAATAAAAAAAAATAAAAATAAAATTTTATTGCATAATTTGCTATTTTTCTCTTAAACGAACTAACAAATCGCTAATATTTTTTAAGATTATTGTAGCGTCTGATAAGTGAATGGTTCGTTAACAAATTTTATTTTTATTTCATATATTCTAAGGGTTGAAAATTCCACTATGCATATACGATGAGACACCCTGTACAATAAGCTCATGTTGAAAAAGTTTAGTAATTTGCATGTAACTACTATGAAAAAAATATTTTAATTGCAAAATTATCGACTAAAATTGTAATGTACTGCATTTGAATAAGCATAACTTTTTATTTCACGATACGGATTTCGAATTTTTTTATACCAGGCAAATCCTTGGTACCTGGGTAACATTTTCTTCCGTATAACCTATTGTGGCGTTTTAGAAATAAAGGCTCTCTAGAGTCTAGAGCCTTTATTTCTTAGAGCAATTTGAACGTGAACTTGTTCCGTTTCGCAAATCATTTGACACGAACAAGAGAGAAATAACTAAACACGGGCTGTGGAGCGCTAGAAAGAGGTAGGTGTACTAACCCAAGATTACTTAATTAATAAGGTTGCCTACAAACTGTAAGCAATGCGCAAGCGCAACCCATAACGCGTCATCGTGTCCTCCCGACCTGTTTGTTTACATGGAGTTTAAACTTGTTTGCTTTTATTTTGTGAATTGTTGTGTGAAAATATTCAATTGGGAATAAAATTTGTGCTAAAACAGACTGTTGTTACTTAAATTGGCAGTTATTTGATTGGGTTAAAGGTATGTATGCATAACTTATGAGCATTTGACTAATGAACAATGATAGAGCGTACAAATTGTACTTCTTCAATCCAGTTTAATTTCGAGTAATTGTGTGCTACTAACAGGGCAGACTTTTGTTTTAAGGTCTGCTCTTACTGTTTAGAATGTGTGCAGACGTTTGCTGCAAACAGAAAACAAGAAACAAAACTATTCTTTCTGAAAATGTAACACCATAATTTGTTACAATTTATGAAATATGTTTATTACAAATTAACTTATTGGTAATGTTTACAGATGCTTGGGGCAGAAAGTTGTATTGTTGCAATATGTAAAAGCAACTCGAAAAAAACTGGCGTCAGGTTTTTCTTATTTCTACTGGATCCCCATCTTGCGAAAAACTTAGGTGCAAAAGTACAATAGAAAGAAAAAATTTGCAGTTGTTCCTGCAGGAATATGTTGCAAGCACTTTAAACCCGAAGATTTTGATGACGAAATGAGGGCCAAATAATTAATAAATAAATAAATTCATAATTGTTTAACTATAACTTTTTTCACATATTACACACCCCATTTTAAAATAACTCTTTTTCTATAGACGTAGTATTTTATTTGGATACAACAATTACCCTTTACACCAGAATTTAAATCCCCGTTTCGAGAATACAGACATTTTTATATCTGTTATCCACCACTGTATTTGTCCTCCTAATTTCTTACAAAAATGAACCAATTTAAACAATTTTTTTTATTTTTATCTTAATAATAATGAGTAATGAGGATCACTGTATACATTTTTTCTTTCTCTTTTGTTTAATTATATATTATTTCAATTAAAATACAGACGGACTTTGAAACGGGAGGACAGAATGACGTTTACGCGCCAAACGCTGTGATTGGTTCAAAGTTTGTAGGCAACCTTATTAAATTAATAAATCTTGGTACTAACCAGTATTATGGTGATATTGTGATATGTTTAATATACAGTGTGAACCATTTGTATGGAATAACTTCAATAAAAATTCAGGGATTTGTTTTTTAGAAAAACGCTTGAACCCGTATCCTGTTATTTTTCAACGTGCATTTTTTGACAAAAAAATTGGATATACAGGCTGTCCCACCCAACAGCGAGATACAACCCTCAACTTTAAAATTTCAAATAGAAACCCCAATTTTTTTAGCATATCTGAATTCCACATATAATTTTGCGTATTTTTATGTAGCACACACTATGTCAATTTTCGGTTGTTTTTGAAAAAAAGACGTGAACCATTCGAAATTAATAAATTCGATAAAAATTCAGGGTAATTTTTTTTGTCAAAAAAAGCACGTTGAAAAATAACAGGATAAGTGTTTAAAAGTTTTCCTGAAAAACTAATCCCTAAATTTTTATCGAAGTTATTCCATACAAATGGTTCACACTGTATAATAAATAGTTAGTTGATGTGTTTATTTATGCAAATAAAGTAAAACTAAATAAAATAAAATCTAATTAAGAAAATAAAGACATTTTACATTAAAAATGTAGACTGGAATTAGTGGCTTTTGGAAAAAGAAACATTTAATTTGCTTCGATCTTTTAAAATATATTTAAAAAATATTTTTTTAAAATTTCTTAAAAATAACAGGTTTGATCAAAAAAGTATTTGTCAAAGCTTGCAGAACCGGTAGTGTTAGACTGTCAGAACTCAAAATTTAATTTTAAAAAGATGTGCTTTATTTGCAACAAGTCAGGAACAGATAAACAAAGAAATTATTGAAAATAAGCGCAAAAACAAAAAAAATCACCAGACTAAAAGTTATAAAAAATCTTAGAAATTAGAGGAGATTCTGACATAATATCTAGAATAATAGATATTTAATATTTACCTATGTTAAATGAAATTATATTAAAAACTACAAAACAATAGTAATTTAGGGAAACAATATGAGTGGATCGGCCACACAATAGCTTTAAATAATAATTATTATTATTTTAATACCTTTTAATATTCTAAAAAAAAATATGTTTTTTTCTGATTGATACAATATTAACTAATATTGCCTTAGTTACAATATGTAATAACACACTTATATTTCCCTAGGGAAATATGAAACGTCATATAAAGAAAAATCTGAAATGTCATATTTTACTATGAAAATGTTTTATTTAATGTGCGTTCTGCAGACGCCAAAGATTTCCATAATTAAAACGACCTTTAAAATTTAAATTACAGGTGTAACAGTCTATTCAACAGAGGAGAATCACAATGAAATTTTACCTTATACACCAAAAAAATGTCAGTAAGAGCTTCTCGCAAGAATTTTTTGAGATGTTCTCGGGACAACACCTCTGATTTCTTTGAAACGTATTCTTTATTTTTATTCTTTACAAATGCTTCTACTTCATCAAACATTTTAACATCAATTTTTTTCTTTTAAATGCAACATTATCTTTAGCATGGATAATTTTGACCACAACGTGTTTGGTGAATATTTCTGCGACTACGGAGAGAATAAATTAGTCATACGGTCGAAAATAACAAAAATCATAGCAAATTACCAAGTCTTCAAAAAACGCTAGCAAAATATTTTCGTCGGCACCATTCACCGTATTTGCTGTTCTCCAGTGTTGAAAGTCTTCGTACATACATTTTACTATACGCAATATTCGATTTTGCTGGAATCAAACATTTCCTGGCTTTTGCTGCCTATGAGAGCAGGTAGTTCGACATTTTGTCAAAATATTTTTATGACAGGACGCGAATATCAAACCAGTCAACTATGATATCTATTTACAAACAATGTTCCTTATCCTTAGCAACGTTACTAATTGCTAAATTCCAGAATTAATAATCTAATATTTTACTATTATAACAACAATATTGTTTCAATCAGAAAAAAACTATTGATTCCACCACGGGAAACATGAATATATTCCCTCGGTTGTCTATACATCCCTCGGGTTCCCCTCGGGATGTAACTAGCCAACCTCGGGAAATATACTATTCATATTTCCCTAGTTGTAATAATAGCTATTTTTATTTATCCAGAAAAAAAACAAGAAATATATTACAATTAAATAAAAAAGTGATCGGATTACAAACATATTTAATATTAATACACATGCTTAAATAATATCTAATAATTGTGTTTTTTAAAATAGTATGTACAAAAATCTGTCAGTGTCATTTTCATTCAATTTTTAGGTGTAACTTTCAATTTTTACTGTAATTTGTTCACTTAAATGGTGCATCTTTATTACCGTAGATTTACAGGTTTTTAAGTAAAGACAAAATAGTTTTACGACCAATTTACTTTAAAGAATCAAACGAAAAAGTAAATTAACTTTGATCTGGCTTAGTGTCAAAAACTTATCGTGCCTGATAATAAACAATAAAAACAAAAAAGATATTTTCAGCGATAATACGATGATAATAGTTATTTTAATAAAAAACATAGTCAAAATCAAAATATAAAAAAAAACTACTTTGCTAAAATGAAAACCAATATATTCAAAACATTTGCGAGAAAAAGTTAATTGTCAATGACGTATTATTGTTTAAGTGATAAGAAGCATGTGCTAAATAAATTTGAAAATCGGTTGTATTATTGCCAAAAAACGGAAAGACATGTCAATTTGTACATTTAATTAAGTAACTCTGTTGAAAATTGCGTTTGTTTTAGAAAGTTTAATAAAATATTTAAATTTGTTAAATTACTTAAAGTTCTCAATTCAAACTCTATAAATGTTATATTGTTGAACTCAGAAAAATAAGTACTTTCAATTTTTAACCTCAAAAGTAGGGGTTGCTATTTAAAAAAAAGTTTGATTGCGTCACAGCAAAAAAACGGTTGGAAAACAAAATTAAAAACAAGTGACAAACGTGCGCATCAAAAATAAAAATATATAATTGACCTGTCTTGGCGTTTTTCAAAAAAAAAATTAATGTAGAATTATAAATTTTATTCCACACTTTTATGTCACCCTGTATATTACTAACACAAGTAGTTATTAATGTAGGTAGTCAAAAAAAATTTAAAAGCTCTGACAAATTAAAATTGTCATATAATATTTTTAGTTTAGGTAACGTTATTTTTTAAAAATGCCTCATTCTTTGCACATCATACCAAGTATCGTCCAAACAATAAAGTACAATAACAGTAATTTTTTTCAACTAAATGAATATAATGTTATATAAATAACTGACCCTAAACTTGGTAGGTAACAGTAATTGTGGTTTGTTTTTGACACTAGTGATTTATCTTGCAATTTGGCAAAATTTTATAATTTTAAAAAACAAAGCTTCCTCTGGAGTACAATTTTTAGCACTAAACGGACATTTAATTTCAATGATGCCATCTTCATCAAGTAAACTATTATTAGCATTTTTTAAATTAATTTTGTTTCAAGTTCTTTAGAGTAAGCAGTAATTTGAAATAAAACCTTTATAAAAAACTATCAACAATTTTTAAGGCATAAAACCCCGGGAAAAGCCTATGAGTTTTGTTGTGGTAACAAGTTATTATTTCATTTACGAGTTTTTTTCTTTTGTTAAATTTTATATTGAATTTTTCTGTGCTTTCTAAAGAGAGTACACTAGAGACGTGCGATTCATATTCTAAATTTTGACGAAACAATTTTTTACTTATCATGTAAAATTACCTATGACATTCTGTTAATACCATTACCACCAACTTCATTGAAGTGGCAAACTAATTGCTTCTATCAAAGGAGTAAAAAGTCAAAAATAATCCTTTTAGGTTATTAGAGTTGGAGTATTATTGGTAATGCAGTGTAATTCGTTTCAAAAGACAACTTCAATCAACATTGTTATGTACATTTTTTCCCAAACAACAAATCCGGTTAAATTTGTTAAATATAAAATTGTTTTGTAAAATGTGCCGCTGTTTTATATACAAATACAACAAATTGTTTTTAGTTAGTACAACACTTTAAATAGCAAAAAAAAAATAGTTAAAATCAATTAATTATTTTTCAGATTAACAATAAAAAAATTTAATTGTTAAATTTGATTTTACAAGTTTTTTACTGATTTATTACCGATAATCTAATTTTACAATAAAAGATTAACTTTAATTTAATTATGTCTAAGCACAGAATATCCTCTTATTGCGAATAAAAATTACTGAACAAATGTTTTCGTACACAAATGACTTTAAACATCGTTATTTACAACACTATTATAAACCGGCACCCTAAGTCCCAAGCTAACTTGAGAAGCGCTGTTAAAGGATAGGTATAATGGCTAGATGCATTTTCGAACGCAAAATTTCCGAGTTCCTAATAATTAAATGTAGATTTGATTAAAAAAATTAAATTTTACCCGGATTTCTTACATTTAACAATGTGGACATCATTTTATGAAAATTCTAATACGCAATTTTTTTGGGAAAAAAATTTAAAAAACCTATTTTTTAAATGTGTTTCATAATTTTTGAAAAATTTTACCCACACAGGAGAGCACGTGCTTTTATATAGTAAAAACCGCAATTAAAATTTTTTATTTGTTTACAAGTTATTACTTTTCAAAATTGCATTGATTTTCCTTATGCTTGAAAACAGGAGTGTCAGCCTTAAGGGTCCTCTAAAGGGGAGCATTTTCTTTTTTTTCGCATAGTTCTCTTATAGTTAATTGTTTTACCTATAATTACACATTAAATGAAAGCTTTTTTAATTTTCTAGGCAGGTGCGTTGTTAGTTTTTTAAAAAAAATTGTTTATATTAAAGAAAAATTTATTTTTATTCATTTTTTTCGTTTTTCTGTAATTAAAACCTAAACAAAAAAATTGATTTTTTAATATGTTATGTACAATACATTTTTAAAGACAGGTGCGTTGTCAAATTATATAAAATATATGGTTTTTTTGTTTTAATTATTGTTTTTTTAATGACGCTTGTTTAGACAAACGGACTGTACCTTCATAACAGAAATAAGTGTACAGGCTCACAATGTATTTATAAATTAGATATACTTTAAAGAATTTAAAATAAACAATGTATTATAATTATTTCAATGATCCAACAAAATGAAGAAATCTTTTTTTTTGGTTCACAGCATTTGATCCAGATGTCGCTTTATCGCCGTACGAATTCAACAAGACATACGATACATTGAATTGAAAAACGCCAAAGACACAGATTATGGTAGTAGCATGAAACATTTTAAAGGGTGGGAAAGCTTCGATTTCAGTTTTCTATAATACAAAAATATGATACGTATAATATATTCGTAATATAATAATTAATTATAACGCATTATGTATGTACAGGGTCTCCCATCGCATATGCATAAAGGAATTTTAGGTAAATAGAGCCCATTGTTAAAACTATCTACTGATTGAACCATAAATAACCGCCCCTCATTTTGCGGTATTGCAATTATTTATCGTAAATATCTTTCCTAAAGTGACGTCTCGTTTTAATCAAAGATATCTCAATTGCTAATAGATTTTAGTCAATTTTTATTGCGTAAGGTGACTTTCTGATGTATGAGCATTATTATTTGTAGGCAAAAGAAAAAAAGAAAAAAAAATATATTTATTTATTATAAATTTATAAACATAAATTGCTATTATTTTGGTGAATTACGTCCATTCTTTTTACATTTGAAATTTGTTGTTACGGGAAAGTGAACAAGGCAGAAAAAACTATTTTATAAGGCTAACGTTTCGAATCGTTTATTGATTCTTTTTCAAGGCTTATAATAAATGTTAAATTTGTTTGGCATTCTTCCGGCGACCACTGGTCGAGACAAGTTGGTACAGCCAGGGTCAAAGCAAATGCACAGGTCAGGTAGTCAGGCCGCTAACACGCTCCCATTTTAATACTTGTGTTTAGACCCAGGCCGATAACCCAACACGGTTTCGACTCAATTCATTGAAAAGTTGTATTTGTGAAAATATAAAATAAATTAAATTTTAATTTAGACTAATTCAATTTAGAGGAGAATGCTTAAAAATTGTCTTGAACATCAATTGAAATTTGATTATGTTTTAATTTTTATTTTTAGTCAATTTTATTATAAAAATCGGGTGATAAATTAAAGAATATTTGTGACTACATAAATGTGTTTAAATAGAGTGTGCACATTACATATTAATGTGTGTATTAATATATAATGTGTTATTATTAAAGTTATATTTTTTAACCACTAATAACTGTTTTAGCTCTTAAAAAAAACGATTTTCAATTTAAAAAATGTGTTTAAATAGAGTGTGCACGTTGAATATTAATGTGTATTATGTAGTGTGCACACTAGGGTGGGCCAAAAAAATCAACTATTTTTTTTTAACTTCCCATACTAAAATATTGGTTCCTTGGCACTTTTAAAAAATGCTTTTTCAAGATGAGCTCTTAATTTTATTATGAAATCTCATATCTCGTCACTACTTGATCGTATAGAAAAAGTTTATTTACATTTTTTGTAGGAAATGTAACTCTTTAAAAAAGGTATCTTACAATTTTTTTATAATTCTTACTGTTTAGAAGATATCAGAGGTCAAAGTTTGAAGAATTTAGCAAAAATTCCTTTTTCACTTCTAAATTTTATAACTCGTAGATAAATAAATATTATAATGTGCGCAACATACGGTTTTGTAGAAAATTAAACGCTCTACAAAAAAAGTCGTTTGTGGTTAATTGATTACTTCTACCATTTAAAAAAAAAGGAGATTTAGTATCAAATTTTGGTTTTTAAAATGCGAATATCTTCTAAGTGGTTAGAGTAATCGATTAACTACAAGAGACTTTTTTATAGAAGATTTAATTTTCTACAAGGCCATATGTTGTGCCTTTTAGAATATTCATTTATCTCTGAGTTATAATATTTAGAAGTAGAAAAGGAATTTTTGTTAAATTCTTTAAATTTGACCTCCGATATTTTCTAAATGGTAAGAGATATAAAAAAATTGTAAGATGCCTTTTTTAGAGCGTTCAATTTTATACAAAAAATGTAAATACAAATTTTCTGTACAATTAAGCAATAACGAGATATGGAATTTACCATATGGAACTGAAAAAAAAAATAAAAAACTGCGATGAGGGAGTCTTTCTTATTAAAATTAAGAGCACATCTTGAAAAAGCATGTTTTAAAAGTGCCTAGGAATCAATTTTTCAGTGTCGGAAGTTAAAAATAAAAATAACCGATTTGTTTGGCCCACCCTAGTGCACACTCTATTTAAACACATTTATCTAGTTACAAATATTCTTTAATTTATCATCCGATTTTTATAATAAAATTGACTAAAAATAAAAATTAAAACATAATTAAATTTCAATTGATGTTCAAGGCAATTTTTCATTATGTTATTGAAATATAAAATTTTGCAAAAAAGAAATATTACTGCAAGAGGTTACTGTAATGAAAGTGTTTGAGTCAGAAACGATAAGATATTAATTCAAGAAAAGGTAATAATCATAGTCTCTAAAAGTTTGGTTTCTTAATTTATAGGTTTAATTTTTATTTTAAGTGTTCATTAGTTTGTTTTTATAAATATATATTTGCACAGTGTTGGCCTGTTTTAAATATTGCAATATGTTAAAAAAAGTTTAATGTAAACTTACCGTTATTAACTTGTTATAATGAAAGCAGGGTTTTATAAAAACAATGAATTTAGAATAAAGTGATAATATTTTTATATATTTTATTAAATGTTTTATTTTTAACAATTAATACCACTCTATTTTACAAATTTAATTTCTTTAAAACAAGAGTTTTTAATAATTTATTTGTTTGTAAAAATCAATATTTAATATATTATTTTAAAAGAATTACTAGTAATTCTTAAACAGTTTTTTTGCAATTCACTTAATATGAAATCACAATAATTTTTTAATTTATCACCCGACTTTTATAATAATTAAAATGACTAAAAATAAGAATTAAAACAACATAATTAAATTTCAATTGATGTTCAAGGCAATTTTTAAGCATTCTCCTCTAAATTGAATTAGTCTAAATTAAAATTTAATTTATTTTATATTTTCACAAATGCAACTTTTCAATGAATTGAGTCGAAACCGTGTTGGGTTATCGCCCTGGGTCTAAACACAAGTATTAGAATGGGAGCGTATTAGCGGCCTGACTACCAGACCTGTGCATTTGCTTTGACCCTGGCTGTACCATGTCAAACAAATTTGACATTTATTATAAGCCTTGAAAAAGAATCAATAAACGATTCGAAACGTTGGCTTTATAAAATAGTTTTTTTCTGCCTTGTCCACGTCCCCGTAACAACAAATTTCGAATAAATTGCTATTTTTCTCTTAAACAAATTACCAATAATTTCTAAGATTCTTGTAGCGCTCCATAAGTGAATAGTTAATAAAAAAAAATTTTTTGTTTACTTTTTGAGGTTTAAAATTTTTCAAAGTTTTAATTGTTTCCACTGTATTTTTTTGTAAAGTAAGCTAAATTTTTTGTCTTTTATTGTATACATTATTCCTAATGCAATTTATATCTTTATCACTTAAAGTATCCATAGTTCTTTCAAGCTTCGGTCACATAAATGCAAATGTTCTAAGAATAATTAAATATCTTTCCAAGGATAAAGTAATAATCCGTCTTGACCTGATAAGGTTCGGTGCCGAATTTAGGTGTCGGGACCAGGTAAAGAAAGGGTGGCTGTTATTGGGGATTAAATAGTGACAAACTAGCTGACACTAAGAGTGAGAGAGACGGTTTTTTTTGAGACAGCGTTAAGACAGTACGTTGTACGTTGTACAGTATCATTGTAACATGTGGTAAAACTCTCGTGAAATAGTATTCTTGTACTTTGGGTTGCCGCTTATTATAAAAGAAGGGGCAGAGTTAGAATCGCAGCACCGTTTAGAGGACCCTTAAGTGAGCTGGTCCGCATTTGGGCTGTCCATTTGATGGATCTAATAAGGATTATTTGGTCCGCAACAAAGATCCTTGCATTACAATATATAATAAACTCTAATTTAAGGTTATTTATTGTGATTATGATTAAAGTCACGAGAATAAAATTTTGGGCGTCAAACTGAAGAAAAATGGTCATTAATGAAATTACTGAAACGAGAAAAATTTAAAAAAAAATAAAAAAAAAAATTTTGATAATTTCAGGAATTGTATTCAAATACAATTGTAACTGTAGTTGATTAAAAATTTTCAATTAGAATTTACTATAGATTATAAAACCAATCCCAGGTCAAAAGTACTTGAAACATAATCACTAAAATTAAAAATATGTTACCTCAGGAACATCCGGAGATATATCTCCGGAATGTGATACTCGCCCGAGGTGATCCACTTAGGAGGGCGGCGGGCTCTGGTTGATCTTCGTACTGTAAAAAATACACAAGTTGATTAAAAACACTAAAATTTAACCTTAGAAATATATTAGTCGTATAGACAGACACAGTGTGCCATATAACGAAGAGTGCTGGAAGGTGCGAGAATTGGTATAGACAGTCGTATAGACAGACACAGTAGTCGACTACTAGCCGAACTTCGCTTGATATAAGCGAGTTCTCCCACCGGTTCCAATCGAGCACAACGCTCCGGGATACACTGTACTGATGAGGGGCAAAAACCCCGAAACCAGTATATAGTTTTTCGACGTTGTTGTTCGATTGGAACACCTTTGTTAGAAATATATGCATATTTTTTTACATATAAGTATATTTTTTTAATACATGCATGTGTGGTATATTAGAACTAAAAATATAGAATATTTTACAAGTAGAAAAGAGAGTAAGGTTTTTTGTAAAATGATTGTTCACGAGCTGAGTTATAGCTCATTTATAATAAACATATTACATAAGAAATACATAAGCATAAAATGATCGTAGACGTCATTTTGACGTCATTTTGTTCACAATGTGGATAACGTAATTTTGTTATACGCATGCGACCTTCGACACTAACCTAACTATTTCTTGTTCTATATGTGAAATATAAAAATGTCGACAAACAAAAAATTAATTTAAATTTTGTGTCATGTCTCCTTGAGAAGATTACGTAAAAAAACAGAAATGAGTATTATTCAAAAAAAAAAAAACTGTTGGGTTAGACAATCTAATCAAAATCGGCAAATAAATCATACCGAATATAATCATTTAATGTTAAAATTAAAATTACATGATCAAGGGTAGTTTTCCAGAAGTTAGGACTCATAGTGTCCCCACGTATCAGTTGGTACAAACTTTAAACTCTCAAAAAACTTTAAGGTTATCAAATCTGTAGGTAAAGCGTACAGAGTTGATCATAGCAAATACGACTCTCGGGTCGGCTCGGATAGCTTCCGAGAGCCAGCAGCTCACATTCTAACAACACAGTAAATACAGGCATTCGGTTTGTATCGTGTCGCTGCTTTCTTTCTTTCGTCAACTGAGGACCGAAATATTCAAATTAAGATAATATCGGCAGCTCGACCGGTAGTAAATAATTTTCGTTTCCATGAGAAATCAGAAAATTCCGGATCTACGACGAGTATAACAAAAATACATTGATAAGTTCTTACAATGAGTTAGACTAAAGAATTGTACGCCACTTAAGCCTTTAATCATTGTAACTAAAAATTGACAACAAAAGTACAAAACTGTTTATCATATTTGGTATTTTGATGCTTAACACAAGACCTGTTATAGTACCTACATTAAGCATAAACTATAACAATCGTTTTAAAAATAAATCTGCTGGAACAGAAATGGGTTTGCTTTGAAAAACTTAGAACTGAGATAAAAACTTTTATTTTTATTGGTTTATATTTTTTTGTTTAAATTATTCTTTAACTTAAATATTAAATTAATAACTTTTTTATAATACTTTTTTTGGCAGCTAAAGTTTATCTTTTGTCAATTTCCCTAATAGCAACTGTTTGTTTATTTATATAGTGTAAACCATGATACTAAGACTAACAAGATATGATCACTTGCCGTACGAATTTTAGACTAGTTTGCGCATGACGTCATCGCGTGACAAAAATGTACTGCGGTATTAGAAAAAACATACATTTAATAGTATTATTAGAGAATTACTCAAAAAATTACTAAAACTTTTGTTGATTCTAATGTCTGAGATAAATATTATTTAATAATACTTAATAAAAAGACATTTTAAAACCTTATTAGGTTTATTTTTACAGTTCAAAATAGGGCGGGTTATTTAAAAATATTTTTTTTATTAATGGTTAATTTGTAGGGTGGAATTATGGGTAGAGTAATACAACCCACAAAAAATAGATTTGTTTAAGCAAAGGCTTTTCCTGCGAGCGGAAATCCGGGATGAAATAATCTTTTGGAGTAAAAAGTTGCAGTCTGAAATCCCTAAAATTAATTGCGAAAGTAAAATCAGTTTTAAAATTAAATTAACACGTATATTTATTAAATATAAATTGATATAATAAGATAATAAAATATGTGATTAAATATAAAAATCTTAAAAGCTAATAAACAAATTAAAATTCACTTGCATGTGAATTTTAAATAATCATAAATTTAATTACTAAAGCGTCATATAACACATTTTAAATTTAAAGCGGTTACATAGAAAAAACTGTAAGTTTGGAAGTTGCCAAAAAAACGATTAATTATACTAAAATATTTCTACCTTAAATTGATTACTAAACTATTTTAACAATTTAAGAAAATATACTTGAGTAAAAGGGAGAATAATGCATTTTAAATGTATAGCGATCACATAACTTTAATACACAAATTTAAAAAGCAAAAACTCACTATAATATCTTTTAACTTTTTCCCAGCAACAAGTAACACAACTTGTTCTTTAAATTAATGATTAATAAATTAGAACATACTTAGGTCAAAATATTAATTAATTAGAACATAAATTAGTTTGAAACTGCTGGCAATGGATAACTTCTTCTTCTAGTAAACGGTAAGACCTGGGCCCACCAGCATACAAAGATATTGCAGAAGTAATATTTTGAATAGATCACTGAATTTGTTTCTGAGTTTTTAGCTTACGAAGCTGTCCTACAGTAAATATTTTATCAATTTGTTTTTTCTCTTCTTTTTCTTCTTCCAAAAGTTTTTTTAAACGTAAGTTTTCCGCTTAGAGATTTTTCATTTTCTTACACATTTCTGATTCTTCTTGTAAGCTAACAAAGTATAAGTATTCAATAAAAAAATATCCCAAACAAATTAATGAAATAAGTACTTACATGGAATGTATGTTTATAAAAAATTCTATCTTTTTTATTCTTTCCTCACGATCTTTCTGGACAGATGTTTGCACTTTTAGTGATTTTTGTAAATTAAGTGAAGGCACGCGTTTCGTTTTAACTTTCACTTATTTTTGGACACAGGCAATAGTTTTTCTTTAACACAAAAATCATCATGAGAAAAATGTTTTAAACATATTCCAGCATTTTTTATATTAAAACCATGCTTTTGAGAGCATTTCTTGCTTCCATAAATTACAAAGTTTGGTATTGGTCAAAAAACTAAAGTATCAACAATCGGACGAATAGTTCTTGCTTTTCTTATTATTATTGCTGGTACAACCTATCACTGCACAGTAAACCATCGTTCACAAAGTCAAACAAACAATATTCAATTACAAAAACCAGTAAATCACTCAAAACAGAGAGAATTTAGACGCTAATAGCCACACCTATACTGTGGCCACACTAATAACGCTACGTTTGTCACCAGAGATTTCAGATTTGTCACACAATGACGTCAGAGTCAAAAGAGAGAGAGAGAGAAAACCTTCGCGTGATCATATCTTGTTTAGTCTTAGTATCATGGTGTAAACCATATGTAATGAATAAATTCGATAAAAATTCAGGACTTTGTCTTTCAGGAAAACTCTCGAACAGATATCCTGTTTTTTTCTTTCAACGCGCATTTTTTGCAAAAAAAATGCATGTAAAGGTTTTACCAAAATCGAGATGCAACCTTTATTAACATTAAAATTTCAAATGAGAACTTCAATGTTTTTTAGCATATCTGAATTCTACATATAATTTTGCGTATTTTTTTATGTTTGTAGAACACATTAAGTCGATTTTCAGTTATTTAAGAAAAAGTTATTTTAAAAAATACGTTCCTATTTATTTTTGCTAATGAAACTATTATCATAAATATAATTATAGAAAAATAAATTCATAATAAATGCTCAAAATGTAAACCATTCCCTTTCTGACAATATGCAAGCCGACGTTCAAACTCCTCAAACCCATTTTGTATGATTTGAGGACCTACTCGTTCAACTTTCTTTTGTATTTTACACTTCAAATCTTCTACATTATCTGGCCTGTTGACCTACACTTTTGACTTCTAGTAGCCCTACAAAAAAAATCCTATAGACTCAAGTCAAGTGAACGGACTGGCCACTCTATTATAGTCGTCAACAAACTCTAGTAGAATGACTTTATAATCTGAAAGCAATAACACTTACCCCAACAATACAACTCTTTATCAGTAGGCGGTCACAATAGTTGCGAAATAATTTATGGCAGCAGATAGTTTTGCCGAAAAACGGATTTATTAAAGTTTTCTCAAGTTTTTCTACCGCCTACTGATAAAGAGTGGTATTGTTGGGATAAGTATTATTGCTTGGAGATTATGAAGTCATTCTACTACAAATTGTTGACGACTGTACACCACATTTACTAATTCATTTACCAAGAAAGGCAGTATTCAAATAGCTCCTAACGTGATGTGTAAAATGCGGTGGCGCTCAACTTCATTCGGCTTACCACATCAGAGTATAGTCTTTTCAATGTTGGCAATAAAAAAGTTTCCAAGAACCGTTGATAAATTTCCGCGTTTACAGAACCTTCAAAAAAGTAGGGACCAATTATCAAATTATCCTAGCCCATACGTTAACTTTTTTTAGATATTGAGTTTTGACTTCCATCATCCAATGAGGATTTTCTCAGCTCGAGTACCGACAATTTTGCCTATTGACGGTGCCATTTAAACTGAATGGCTTTTTGAGCATTTTGGCATTTACTATGAATTTATTCTACTACAATTTTATTTATCTTGATAGTCTCATTAGCAAAAATAAATAACAACACGTTTTCTTCTAGCACCTCTTTTCAAAAACAACTAAAAATCGCCAAAGGGTGTGCTACGTAAAAAAATTCGCAAAATTATACGTAGAATTCAGATATGCTAAAAAACATTAAAGTCCTCATTTAAAATTTTAAAGTTGAGGATCGTATCTCAATTTTGAGACACTGCGTATACATAATTTTTTGTCAATAAATGCGCGTTGAAAAACAAAACAGAATACATGTCCGAGCGTTTTCCTGAAAGACAAATCTCTGAACTTTTATCGCATTTATCCTTTATATATGGTTCACACTGTATATTTTTTCTTCAGATCGATCAAAAACTATTGCGCTAAAAGTAACGACTTATTTTATTTTTCGTATACATTTTTGTTTTTTTATGTTTTTAATTTAGTACTGTCAAAAAAAATTTCTAACATTTACTAACTTTTTGTATATTTTTTTTTACATTATTATTCAGACACAGATTATGTGATAGTTTTTGAAAGTATCCACTGTTATTTACAAATTTTGTTTGACTAAACTTGTAGGTTTAACTTGGATTTTTATTTTTTAATTATCTGTATAAATTAACTAATATTTAACTCTAAAATTACGTCAAATATAATTGTTTTTTCAAAAACGGTAACTATAAAAACATTGTTTGATCTTTTGTTTTAATGTATTTTAAAATTTTGCATCAGTGGTAAGAAAGTATGTTTAATCCTCGCAGTGACAGCTTAATTTATCCAAAGAATGACAATTCAACTATTTATTTAGTTCAATAAATTTGCAACGTTACTATAAAACATGTTACTTCAGAAATATTCAAACTGAGAATACTGCTTTAAAAAATTGAAGATCCTGAAAACTTCGGGTGTTAAATTAAGACAATGTTTTAGTGTTCTTTAGATATTTTCCTGTCTAACATGTTTTAGGTAAACTTTCAATTTATTATAATAAACAAGTAGTTCTTATAGTATTATCCACAATTACTTAAAGGTTTAAACATTTTTTTTATTGAAAACTTGTGTCATGAGAAATGTGTAAGTTTTAACTTTGCGGATTATGCAGAATCTTTTTTTTACAAAAATGAATCGCATTCATGGAGGTCTAATACAATTACTGAAAAGTAAAATCAAATGTAAGTCTATAGAATATATAAACGACATATCATCGGAAATTGTGAGTTATCTGGCAATAACGCACCTTTGTATAATTTTGATTTTATAACAGTTTATCGCTCAACTGCTGAGGTTTTTTATACATTTATAAAAATTTTAATCAAATTTTTAGATAAATTTACTTTATACTGTATAGTAATATAAATATAATTTACTATATTATTAGCTAGTTTCTAATTATCATATTATTTTAAGTGGCAGTTTTGATCTACACTTCTATAGTAACAATTAAAATGCTATTATTCTATTTGATCTGTTTAGAAGTTATAGTTTTAATTGTTTTGTCAAAAGTACAGCAAGACTTGATACCACCATAGATAATGTTTTTAGTAACATAGGAAGTACTTAATCATATTGTTGTCAACACGATAAATTTATCTTTATCAAATCATTTGGGTCTATAGTTAATGTTCTCATATTTCTGCTAATAATGCTAAGATAGTTAAAAAAAAAGAGAACCAAATTATAAGCCAAATAACCGATAACGGTAATTTTATATATTACATATATAATAATTACTATATATTATATATATAATAATTGTCAAACTTGTTGTCATTTGTCAATAGCGATTCGAGCGCTACGCGTTCTCGTGTCTATTGCTTGTCAACACGTTTTTGAAGTTTTGTGAAATTATTTTCAATTATTCTCCTCTCTCTTGTGGTGTTACTAGAGAGAACTATAAAATCTGCATGAAATATGGCAACATTGCGGAGGCAACATGTGTTATAACATGAAAGTAAATATACAAAAAAAGGCAGTATAGAAGTATTTGTATAGTACTCAATATAAAAGGACGCAATGTCATACCGATAATGAAAACAATGAATCTATAAAGTCTATTTTAAAACGAAACCGATATTTGACATTACAATTTTAATTTTGACCAGAATCTATTCTTAGAGTGCGATATATTTAAATGGCTATAAAAACAAAACTCGAGAAATTTATTATGTTAAAAAATACCCATTGATTGAATAAAAAATTAACTTTCTATCATTTTCAGTTTTACCGGAAATAACCATAACTTTAGATTTTTAAATATAACCTCATCTGCTTTTTACATCTTTGAAATCTACATTGAATTTTAATTAGTAAGATACATTAACTTTAACGAATACTTTAACTTTAATAAATTTTGTGAAACATTTTTTTTTGTAATTTTTGTTTTTTATCACAAAATCTGCAATTACTAAAAAATATTTTAAATAATTCAGACAACAACTAAAAAATAATACTAGTCTCATAAGTGCTTTAATTTAGAAAATACCAGAGCTTAAACTGAAATAAATGAGTTTTTCTGGTCTAACTCAATTTTTCCAAATAGAACAATACTCGCCATTCTAAATAACATATTTTTGTTAAGCTAAAAAAAAATTTGATAATCTATTCAAAAAACTTTTGTAAAATTTACAAAAATATTTTGGAAAAAATACTTAAAAATTTGATAAACGCATACTTATTTTTTCGAAGTGGAGTAATTTTCATATAAATCATGACTACAAAAATCAATATTAAACCCAAAAATTTAATCAAAATTCTAAGAATACAAGAGTGGCAAAGCGCTCTCAGAAACTAGAGTTCCATCATCAGTGCCTGAATAATAACGTAAAAAGAAAAGTTATACAACAAGTTAAAAATGTTGAAAAAACTTAACAATCTCTTGTCAAAAACGAATTAAAATATTAAACAATGAGAATGTATTATATTAGAAATAGAATAAAACGTTATTTTTAGTTCAATATTTTGATTCACTCAAAGAAGAAAATATAAATATAAAAATTAAATTTAGTCAATTATTTACAACAAAGATATTTCTTTATGGAACCGTTAGGTTTTGTTATAATTGTTGACATTTATAAAAATGATGCATAGGTCAACCGAACAGTTGTCCACTTTGTCAAAAAATGTATTGTATTTAATTCAATAATAGACTTTATAAGATCATTTGAAATGATCTCATGTTTTAAGTAACCTAAATAAAAAATAATTGTCATTTTCATCGTCCCTGAAATTTGATTAAAACTTTTTCGCAGTAATTTATTTATTTTGGACCGAGGCAATTTAAATTTTTTGTTTACCGCAACGTTTCGACTGTATATTCAGTCTCCTTTAGGCGGAAACAACTGAATTCCATTCCGTGACCATGCCTCTAGCACGACAACGAGTTATTTCCGCCCGAAGAAGACGGAATATACAGCCGAAACGTTGCGGTAAACAAAATTGTTTTATTGTCCCTCTCCAAAATAACCAATTTCCACGAAAACGTTTTAAAATAAATAATGGATAAAAACTGGATACATTTTTAAACAAGACTTGTTACGTGGATAAAAATAAATTTATAGGTACTTACAATTACGCGAATCCATTGCAGATGCTGCGGATCTATAACAAAAAAAAAATTAATATAGCAATAATAATAATTTATGATCAATAAATTGTATAAATACTTTATTAAATTAAGTTTAATAGGATAATGCAGGCCAAGAAAGATTACCACTTTGTTGTTTTACTAACGTTTTGGGGTTATATTTCCTTTTTTTAAACTCGCGACTAATACAATCTTGTTAAAAACTTTTTGTAATACAACATGCTGAGTTGCCTGTTGCCTGTCATCGGAAAAGAAAGAAACTTTAAAACGCTAAAATATTACCAAGGGGTAAACCGCTGGTTAAACTTTCTACACTAATACCTTTAAATACCAAAATAGTTCCATAATACTCATTAAATGCACTTTAATACCTATAATACTCAAGCAATTTTAATGTAATACCAGTAATACACAAGTAATTCAAAAATACACAAGAAATACCGATAATATTCTGGTAATACGCCCCTTGAATACCTATAAACTATTGTGGTGCAAATTAATTTCATCTTGATGACAACTTAATGCTTTTCAAATGCAATATATTTTTTTGCATAAGCTACATTAACTACATAAGGTAGATAATACACAATTTTTTGATTACTGCTAGCACGTCACAATTCGTAGAAAAAACGTTTTTTTTTTTTTTTATATAAGATGTCACTATTTGACTGACGATGACGATTATACTACTATAAAAAAAATTTTTTAGTATATAATCACCACCCCTTTTTCACTTTTTTACCTGAGGTCCCTTGAAACCCCAAGGACAGGTTTGTAATACATAGTTTTCCGATGTAAAATCTAACTTCAAGCAAAATAATTTTGAGCTTTTATTAAAAAATATACAGTGACAACCACTTGTATGGAATAACTTCGATAAAAATTCAGGGATTTTTTTTTTTTTCAGGAGAAAACTTGAACACGTACCTCTTATTTTTCAGTGTGCATTTTTTGACAAAAAAAATTGCATATATAGGGTGTCCCAACATTGAGATACTACCCTCTACTTTAAAATTTCAAAGAGAAACCCCAATTTTTTTAGCATATCTGAATTCTACGTACAATTTTGCGTATTTTTATGTCAATTTTAAGTTGTTTTTGAAAAAAAGACGTAAACCATTTAAAATATATAAATAAATTCGATAAAAATTCAAGAATTTGTTTTTTAGGATAAAGCTCGGACACGTGTCTTGATATTTTTTAACGCCAATTTTTTACCAAAAATGTCAAAAAATGCGCGTTAAAAAAAACAGAATACGAGTTCAAGCGTTTTCCTGAAAAACAAATTCTTGAATTTTTATCGAAAATATTTACTTAGTTACTCCATACAAATGGTTCACAGTCCGAAAAATTAATAATTATTTATTTTAGTAATTAAATAATTCAGATCGGTAAAAATAAATAGGTAAACATTTTTTAAACGTTACGGCGCTCGACTAGTAATATTGTTGTGAAAAAAAATTTGGTGTTGATATGTTTTTGTGAAGTTCGAAAAAAGTGTCGTCTTCAAATGCTGATTAATAAGTACTTTAATAACCTCCTAGCCGGTAAAGAGAGGGTGTGAATCATCATAAATAAAATTGTGTCAAATTCAGCCACGATCAGGCTTAGCATGTCTTAAGGAGAGGTGGCGAAATTGCCAATCGGATTACTGCCGTAATGTTGCTTTATGCCAAAACTACCAAATTACCCGAAAATTTACACCACCGCCAAATCATTTCTTTAAGAAAATACTTTTTATCCTTAAAGAATAAATACTTAAAATTAATACAAAAATCTAGGTATGTAATGTAGACCTTGAAAATACACCACTCAACTTCCACGGAGGTAATAACCAACAACAGTCCAATCAAAATAACTAAACAGTAGGGAAAAAAATAGAACAATGAAAAAGTAAGTCACTATATGGAAAAACATTGCTATTGAAATACAAAGAATGTGTCGGATAAAAGTGACAGTAATTCCAGGGATAACTGCAGCTAAAAAAGAAAGTAATTAAAAACATCAACAAAAACTGCGATATAGAAAAAAAAACAAAAATTTAATTTTGAAAAAATCAGCAATAAGCGCAAACTTATGAGATATTCACACCTGCGTGGAAATTGTTGCGTTTGCTTCAAAGATAATTGTGATGACTTAAGACAACATCACAAAAATTCAAGACCACAGATTCGGACCAAAACAGGTCGTAAGAATAGAAACGTGTCCAGAGTGAAAGACATGAAGGATGATAACAAAACTAAAGATGTTTTATAGTCAAATGTTTGAAGTCTCAAGTTTAATAGGGAATTAATTTCTCTTTCGGCACTCCTTCTCCTAAAATCTCTTTCGACACTAGATTAGAAGATTCCTTAATTAAACATTCGCAGTCCAATTTTTTACAACGTAAAGAATTTATTGGCAATAGTTTGTCAATGAAGTATAAACAGGAAGTTATTATACCAAACAGGGAAATTATTGAGCTAACTATACAGCTCAACAGAAGAAAAGAATTGCGCCACCATATTATTCTGTTGTTATTATTATAATTTCAAAAAAATATTTTATTAAGGCGAAATTTCATCCACAAGTTTACAATTAACATCGATTAGACAGAAAGAATTATAAAAGTTATGTGTTTCAAGTTGCCATTGTGATTAGAGATTACAGGAACAGATTAGGATGATTAAAATTTATGATAATCTGACAGAAAAAGATCAATTTGTGAACAGCCATCTGAAAGTAGAGGTAAGGTCAAAGTTAGATAAAGTCGCGTTCTATTACAAACTATCGGAAAAAAAGTCTTCATTTGCGATAAAGTCGACGAAATTGAAGTTCATAAGAAGAAAATAGATAATAAAGGAAAAAAAAATATGAAATACTGAAATTTATCCGGCCAGAGTTTCAATAAAAGTGTTAAAAAAAAGAAATTTTGGTTGAACACGTAGGTGGCGCTGAAGTTTATCCGGCCACTGGTTCTGATGAAGTAGTTTCGGTTGTAAGTAAAGTAAAAAGTATCTGACAGTACTTCCGATAAAGATCAATTTAAAAAAAAAATTTTTTTGGGTGTATAATGCCGTTGAAATTTATCTGGTCAGTAGTAGTTAGAGAAGTGATGATTATCTGGAGTGATGTTAGAGAAAATAATTAAAAGTTTTAGGAATAAAATCACGATTTTATTGGAATGTGTACAAAACGAAGATCTAATAGTAAATAAAGAGGTGGATAAATGATCTACTTGACATAGATGTATATTCTTTCCTAACATTGGCCTTAAGATGGGAAAAGATAAACTGTCAAATTTTACCAACAAAAAACAAAAGCAGAACATTAATGGTAACTTTGTGAAAGTGATAGAATTTTCAGTCTTAGACTGAAAAATTTGTTTAAGAGTTTGAAAAAATTACAGATAAGTTAGACACCGAGAAAAATAAAATTCAATTAAAAAGATTCGCAGTAAGTCAAGCTAAGTGATAAAGGAAGCAACTGTAAATGTAATGTATAAGAAGATGAAGTTAGAATAATAATAGTGGTAAGTTAACTGAAACGTAGGTTCATTCCAAAATAGAAACTTTCATGTAAAAGAAATACAAAAATTTCGTATAAAAGGTAAAATTTAGTTAGGTATATGTTTTAGAGTGGTAAATTTTATGCAATTTAGGGTATTTATGATTAACAATTATTTTCTCTAAATATAAACAAGTAGAATCACAAATGTAATTGGAATTTAATGCATGGTTGGCTGAAGTACTAGGGTGTTTAAGTTAAATCGGGCTTCTACAAGATGGGCCGAAACAGACAAAAACGAGCAAAAGTGTGAGTGTACCTACCGCCTATATAGCTGTTATCGCTAAAAAAAATCTACATTGCAAATAAAGCAGTTAGACAGTTCAAAAAAAACTAAACTGAACTAAAGAAGAAGAAGCTAAAAACGAAACTAAATGAAGTCAAGAAGAGTCTGGAAGTGTTGTAAATACGTTTAAATACAGAGATTCCCTGTTGAATGTTGGTCGATTGTAGGTGTTGTGAAATAAATGTATACAGAATGCCTTTATCACAAATCTCCGAAGAGTTATTAGCGAGTTCGTTCAGACTACTTCAAAGTCAAGAGTTAACATCTACGAAGGTCTACTAAAAGAAGTACACATTTCCACATCACCTAGAGAAGATTCCACACCATTGACAACATTTTAACCTCGTTCGGCCAAAATCAAAAAAAGTTATCGTCATTTCACACTGAGGTTATCACCTAGCAACGAACGAGGAGTGAAAGTTATTTCGCGGTGTATTCTTGTACAAATTAACCAAAAATTCGTACTCCATATCCTAAGTTTTACTACTGGAATCAACTACACTGCTCCAAGAAATTAACGCACCACTTAAAAATAAAGTAAAAAAATTAAAACTATGTACATTTGACAACTTTGGTTGAGAAGGTTTAATCAAGCTATAATCTAGTTACTCATTGTAATAAAAGTTTTGACATTAAAGTCAGAAATTTGAGTTTAATAGTTTTTTAAGCAGAAATTTTAAAATAATTTTCATTTTTAAATTGTGTTAATTTGTAATTTCGTTTTATTGTTATTTAAATTTGCCGTTCTGTGGATAGTTTTTATCATTTGAAACAATAATAAAAACATTATGAGGAATTTGACTCGAGAAGAATGCGCCCAAACTGTGGTTTTGTTGGAGGAAGGATGGAGCTACAGAAAAATTGGTGAAAGGTTTGGTGTATCTCATACGTCAGTTTCGCGTATGATACAAAGGTACAGAGAGACAGGAAGTCGCCTCAGAAGACCTGGGCAAGGAAGAAAAAAGAAAACCACTCCTATCCAGGATAGATTTTTAAGAATATCTGCGCTAAGGAAACGCTTTGTAACCGCCAGGAAGCTACAAACTGAGTTCCGTGACGTAGAAGGAATTCAAATCAGTACCGAAACTGTTAGAAAAAGACTTAAGGAGGATAATTTATCACCCCATATTCCTGCTCGTGGTCCTGCATTGACTGCAGAACACCGCAGAGCCCGATTAGAATTTGCTAGAGAGGGCATAAATTGGCAAAGAGAGAATTGAGAGTCTGTTCTTTTTACGGATGAGTTAAAATTTTGCCTTTACAATTGCGATAGACGTGTTTGTGTGTATCGTAGACTAAATGAGCGGTACGCACAGTGTAACATTCAGAATACCACATTGTTTGGTGGAGGCTCAGTAATGGTTTGGGGTGGTATTTCCTTACAAGCTCACACGGAGTTAGTGGTTCTATAAATGCGGACCGTTACATAACAGACATTCTTGGAGAGCATGTCGTACCATATGCCCCTTATATTGGTCCAAAGTTTTTGTTAATGCAAGATAACGCAAAACCCCACACTGCCCGAATTGTTAAAGATTACTTATGAGACAGAAATCAATGTTGTGGATTGGCCAGCTCGAAGCCCTGACCTGAATCCTATTGAGCATGTTTGGGACATTCTCGGGAAACGTTTAAAAAATCTTCCACATCCTCCTGTCTATCTTCAAGAGGTAGGTCCTCAACTAAATGAAATTTAGAATAACTTAAATCAAGAAGACATAAGTTCGTTAATTTTGAGTATGGAACGAAGATGTGCAGCGGTTATTCAAAGTAGAGGTGGAAATACGCGATATTAAGATGTTTTCTGTAACTTTTATAACGGCGTAACTTTAATAAAATTTTGTTTTCCGTTTGTTTTTCTATATTTGAACACATTAGATATCAATTTACTTTGAGCAAATGTTTTTGTTAAATTTTTCTTAATTTTGTACCAATTGGTCGAATACATGTTTCAATTTAAAAAAAAATTCAAGTGGTGCGTTAATTTATTGGAGCAGTGTATATTGCGTGTGAAGAAATGAATCAAGTAAGTTAAAGAGGAATCTGAATAATCTGCAGAACGACTAAAATTTCGAAAGTGGCACATAAACATAAATCATATAAAGCATAAACGGCACATCTTGGTGTAGGTGCAGAAATTGTGTAACAATGTCAAAACCAAAGAATGTTAATGTTGTGTTGAAAACAGACTAGTAAATGTTGTAAAAAATGAAAACGAGTGTAGAATTTTTTTAATTATTATTGCACCACAAACAGCAGAAAAACACAAATACTCGCTTGATCCAATGGCGGTATGACGTCACGCAGGAAAGATCTTCAACTTTGTTGCTTCGCTGTTTAAAAACGAAAGGTTGTTGCGACTTAAGGTTTTGATTTTTAATCTTTGATATTTTTTTAAAAATTTTTAGACGTTTTCGTAAATATTTGTTTTACTGCTCCTTTAAATAAAATTTTATAAACGTCATTTTGTTTTTTGTTCAATTTTTGTTCTTGTTTACACTTGCGATTAATAGCAGAGAATTTTTAAATTAAAAAAAGATTTTTTTAAATTATATTTAAAAAAACCCGCCACATAAAAACAAATAGAAATACTCACGACGGTGGTGGCGGTGGGGGTGACGGAGATCTCCGCGGAGATCTTCGTGGTGGTAGCAGCGATGGTGGTGGCTTCCGCGGAGATCTTCGTGGCGGTAAAGCAGTCACCGAAAGTGTTGGTAAAACTGCCGCCGAAACTGCCGCCGAAGCTGGCGGCGTAGGTGACCGGGATGGTAGCGGCGAGCCCGACAACCTAGCTGACGGCGTATGTGGCGGCGAAGGTAGGAGCGAATCAGGTTCCTCTGCATCAAATAAGAATTAACAATTAACAAAAAAGTTATAGCTTGACCAAATTCTCAAAATAACAAAGAAAAACTAATAAATCATGTATAATTAAAATACAAACTGTTATTTGTATACAGGGTGATTTTTTTATTCGCTCCCGCCTGAAATTCTCAAAATAGGCAACACATTATACTTTGCATAGATTACGTAGTTTTTTAAAATTTAATTTTCAAAGTTAAGACATAGAGGGTTATGAATTAATGTAAACATTGTTGACAATACTTTTGACAGTACTTTCAGAGTCAATTTATTTGGATCATTTGTAGCCACATTTTGTTAAGTAAAACATGGTTTCTAATTCGGAAAAAACAGATATGTTATTAGTACTGGAAGAGTCCCAGAAAAACTACGAAGCAGCAGTTCGCCTGTACGCTAGACGTTAGAAGCTAGAAGTTCAAAAATCAAAGTCAGTTTTAACATTTAATTAAAATACAATGCCTTGATCAGAACTACATTTAGTAATTGTTATAACAAGTGTTCAAATTGTCTCCCTTTTTTTCTTGGCACAATACGTTCATAATTTCTGCGAACTCTGGCTAGCATCTCAGGGGTTATGGTTCTGCAAGACGCCACAATTCTTTCACGTAGCTGATTTTCATTTTCTATGGGGACGCTGTAAACTTCGTTCTTGACTTTTCCCCCAAAAAAAACCATTGTTGGTGAAGGTAGCCTCATCAGTAAACAAAACGTAAAATAAAAAGTTAGGGTCCTGTTCTAATTGATTCCTGATAAATCCACAAAATTGAAGACGACGTCCAAAATCATTTTCTCTCAAACCCTGAACTATAGTTACATGGTAAGGAAGAAATTGGTTAGCTTTTAAAATACTAAATACAGAGGTTTGACTAATCTGTAGCTGCCGTGAAATTTGTCTTTGATTTATCTGGGGGTTATTAGTTAGAGCTTCTGTTACTGCCGCTTCGTTGTCCGCATGTGTCACTGTACGACGTCTGTTGCTCTTCTTTATAAACACTCCATTTTCTCTTAAATTTTTTTTAATTTTTCTTAACACATGATTACATGTCGTCCTTCTATCAGGATAACGTCTAGCGTAGAGTCGAACTGCTGCTTCGTAGTTTTTCTGGCACTCTCCCAGTACCAACAACATATCTGTTTTTTCCGAATTAGAAAAAATGTTTCTACTTAACAAAATGCGGC
Organism: Tribolium confusum; assembly: GCA_029207805.1. Classification (NCBI taxonomy): domain Eukaryota; kingdom Metazoa; phylum Arthropoda; class Insecta; order Coleoptera; family Tenebrionidae; genus Tribolium; species Tribolium confusum. The sequence continues at coordinate 24,028,974 of JALGAY010000008.1, read as the reverse complement.
TACAAATGACCCGAATAAATTGACTTTGGAAGCACTGTCAAAAATTATTGTCAACAATGTTGAAAATAATTCACAACCCTCTATGTCTTAATTTTGAAAATTAAATTTTAAAAAACTACGTAATCTATGCAAAGTATAATGTGTTGCCTATTTTTAAAATTTCGGGCGAGAGCAAATAAAAAAAATCACCTTGTAATATATGTAGGTTGATTCAAAATTAAATGGCACAATTTTAACCTGATATACAACATCACAAACAATAAAAACCTGCAAGAAAATTTTTGTCATATATCAACTGATAAAGTTATAGAATTTCAATTTCCGTCGAGCTGCACCTCCCATCGCATAAATCGTAAAAAAATTATGCAGGACTTATGTGCTATTTATGTGCCAATAATGTGATGTAATTAAAAAAATTGAACTCCAACGAATTTTTTTTGTAATTTTCAAAATAGAAGGTGCAGCTCGACGACAAGTCACACCTCGCACTAAGAAGATTAATGTTTAATTTAAAACCAACTACATACATGCAAATTTTGTTCTGTTTATGTGCTCCACAAATACTATACAATGTGTAAAAGCCAAATTGAATAAATTTATTATTTCAGTTACTGTACATATTTATAAAAAATCTCAAAACACGTCAAATTTAAATTATAAATTGACATTCTTTAACGTGAAAATTCAATCCCTATCTTCAACCCCCTTCGAATGACAATTACAATCCCAATTTTTTAAATGGAAAGTATAGGCTTGTGATACATCGTTTGAAAGGTCTCTACATTATCTACTCAAAAATGTTATTGTTTTCAAGTTTATCGCAAGAATGAAGGTAGAATTAAATTTCGCTATAATATACTCCAAATGTGAAATGTAAATGAAAATGTTGCCAAGAAGTTCGCGGTGAACATTTTGAACATCTACTTCATTGTAATTCACAGTTCTTTTTAGTGTTTTACATTTTCCAATACATTTTAATCAAATTTAATACAGCTATAATATACTTAAAATGTAATGGAAAATGTAATAAAATGTAAAGGTTCAAGATTTTTGATAAATATGTACAGTAACCGAAATAATGAATTTATTCCATTTGGCTTTTACACACTGTATAGTATTTGTGGAGCAGAGTCGCTAAAATGTATGAATACGGTTAAATATTTTCAGGAAGGTTTAGCAGAGCACATTGACATTTGGAAAACCATTAAAGTGTTCAAATTCTATCATCTGAAATTTTTTCAATTTTTTATTATCATTTACTTTGAAAACACGAAGCTTACGTAATTTTTTTAAACAGCAGAAAAAGTCAAATTTAAGAATTTTTAAAAAAACATATTTTCCTGAAGCAACTAATGTAACATTACCATCTTTATTTTTACTTAATGGTATAAAAATTAAAATATTTAATTCTAGACAAGTAAAGCTAAGTTAGCCTTGAAAATACTGTTATTAACGATCTGTCACTTGTATGATAACCAAAAATTAAATTTGAATGCAATAATTAGTTTAAAAATAGTACATTTAAGCGAAACTCAATGTATAGAAATTGTCATGATTGTTGGTTATGGCGACGAAAAACGAAGTTGTGCTCACGTAGGTTTTTTTTTTAATTTATCCAAACCGAGAGCCCATCTCCAGGAACGGTTTTTTGAATGTTGTGTTGGATATGGTAGAAAATCCAAAAAGTTCAGTACATCAGTTAGTTTTAAATCACAACATGAGTAGAGGATCGATACAAAAAATAATAGAACGCGAAAAATATCATCCTTATAAAAGTTACTTGCTACAAGAATGAAGTGAAGACGATATTGACCGTAGAATCGAATTTTGCAAAAGTGTGATGCACAGAATACCACAGGATGCTAACATTAATAATTGCGCCCTCTTCTCTAATGAATTAACTTTTTCTATAAATGGACATGTTAACCGCCAGAACTGTCAATATTGGACTAACCGAAATCCGCATTAGATGGAGCATGTTCATACGCAAGAGAACTGAGAACTACACGCTTGCATTTTGTATCGGACAAATTTTTCACAAACAAATTAACAAACTCTCCGTAAGGCCGGGCACACATGTAAGTCATACATGTATGTTGTACATACATGCATGACGAGCATGTATGCCAGTGTATGCCCGGCCTAACCAAGGAGACAACATGCACACTTAGTTGAGTTATTTTATTAGATTTATGATTTTTTTATTAATTTTATTTATTCGTCAGACAAAGTTTTGTATACAATTCGTACCATATGTTTATTATAATTTTTGATCAGAGGCTGCCATGAGAAACAAAAATTGTAAAAACGTAGGGCCTAACTTAATTCACTTGATAAATGTCATTTTGCTGTCACTGTCAAAAATAAGATTTAAATTTGATTCCAATTATGGGGTTCACTGCAAAACAGAAGATTTTTTTGGCACAATCGTATTTTCGTAATGGGCTCTTAGCGAACAGAGAATGAGTTTACTCATCCAGACTTTGTTTTGACGAGTTTCGGAATAAATTTCCGGAAGAAATCATTTTTAGAGAGCCAGTCAATAATATTAAACAACTAAAAAATCGTATTCAGAAAGAGATAAACAATATTATTCCTAGAACTCTTACCAATGTATTCGAAAACATGAAACGCCGGGTGAGATTATGTATTATCAAGTGCAATAAGTTAGACGATACGTTTTAAAGATTTTTGTTTTTCATCGCAACCTCTGATTAAAAGTTATAATAAATATATGGCATATAATTAGGTCTTTTTATACGCGCCCTACTTATCTACTCGCTCGTTTTACATGCTCGTAGATAACCTGTAGGACTTGTACAATAAAGACCAAATTATATTCTTATTACATAAGTAGTTATTTTTAAAATGTTTACTACTTATTTTTTGGTTAAAGTTCAGACGACACAAACAACAATACATAGATAAAGCCAATATTTCCGAGAATAACAAAATTATACAGTCTTAAACAAAAAAATTGTTCAAATTTTATTTTTTTATGTTTAGATTAAAATAAGATATACTCGTTTTACATCACAGAACTCAGAAATAATGTTTTTCTTAAAAATTTATTTGTTTTTTTTTGCCATTTAGAAAAAATCAAGTTGGCCTCTCAAATTTCTTAACAATTCCGCTGTTTTGTAGATAAACATAATTTTATAGGTTCTTACCAGAAGGAAGAAAATATTCCATTTCCGCTCCCACCCTCGGTTTGAGTTTCACCGACACTTCGTGGCCCATAAATACCGCCCACTTGACCGCTAGCTCCTCTTTATAACATACAAAAATGAATAAAATATTACCAAAATTAATAGGTACTTACCAGCTAGAAAATCCATCGGCGTGGGCTGCAGATATCTTTGTTTGAAACATATAAGAAAATTAATGATAGCAATAGTAATTTATAGAAAAAAAAAGCAAAAAAAAAACAAAAAATATTAACATGTACTAAATACGGAAGTAGAGTATTATGCTTCAAATTGAATAAAACTTGAATAAGTTTTTATTGGACTGTTTCACTCATATTTTTTTTAACCAATCACATACCCTAATTCAACAGTGAAAACGAAAATTACCATTGGAAAAGTGAGCTATTGAATTTTTAAACTTTTATTTCTTACTACATCAAGATAGCCAAATATTACCTTAGTTTCGGTAACCATTATGACTCCCGAGGGAGTTATAGAAGGGAGTTAAGAATTCTTAATTCCGTCTAGTTTGCATATTAAAAAAAGTTATAAATATGGCGCTCTAAAGATACAAGAAGAGAAGAAATGTTATTAAATAACATTTTTGGCTTAAATTTCAACTTTTTTTTGTAATTCTTCTGGAATTTTACTATTTTTATTTATTTTTGCAATTGACAAATTCAGAAAAAATACGTTAATTAAGTAAGAAATAAAATTATTTATAAATCACGTAAATTATTAACGGCCGTAACGGCCCTCTGGACAGTTGTTGCCCTCGGTAATTAACATCCTCATAATTCCCTTGATACATAAATAACTATTCGGAGCTTCACAGCCAATAGGCAATCCGAAAAATACAACGTACTTTGTTTTACAGCTAAATTTTGTTGCCTTTGTTACATAATAAACAAACAAAAATTAATTTAAAAAAATTGTAAAAAAAACACGCAAGTTGTTTCGAGAAATAGTCTTGACAAATACCATTTGAGTTCAGATTTTTCCTGAAAAAATTTACCGACTATAAACTTGAATTCTCCAATTTCCCTCTAAAATTGCTCAAAATCTACTCGACTTAATCTTGTAGTATTTATGACAATGTCATTCGCAATATTGCTAGGCAAACTCTCCTAACAAACGGTAATTTTTTTTATCAAAATCTAAATCTTTATGATATTATACCTGAAAAAACCGTGTGTGTGAGTGTGTGTTCAAATCGGAACATTTTATTTGTAGTGTGTAGTGAAAAACAATAGATACAGGGTGTAACATTGAAAACTTCTACATGAAATAACTTTTGAACAGGTGATGATAAAAAAATAAGAAAGAACCGTTTCGACAGTATGAAGGGGGAAATAAGATGGGTATGTTATTTGGTCTGTAAGTGTTAAAGTATTAGCACCCAAATCCCAACCTCCAAAATTTTAAATAGGACTATACTATTTGTGATACATCAAATAAAAGGTGAAAACCGGTAGAATGTGACAAAACAAACAACCGTATCAAAATATCTGTATTATTAACCCCGATATAAAAAAAATAAGTGATAGCCGGAAATTTTTTTCCGCACAATAATTAACTTCCTAACGAGGAAAAGGTACTTGGAGTTGCTACATGTTATCATAAATCTTCTCACCGTAGATGCAAGTGAAACAAAACTTACGTTAAACCCCGATGAAGTATTCATTCAACAGGATGGCGCACCACCTCCAAACAGATGGATAGGTCGGAGAAGTAGCATCAAATAATTGGCCAGATCGCCAAATTTTACAGTTAACTTAAGTCAATAAATATTATAGCAAAACATTCGTTTATTAATTATTTTACTTCGTATCTCTGTTAATAATGAAAATATTTTGTTGAATTTTTTGTGTCGCTTTCTCTTTGTCCTTACTTTTCATTTGATGTATCATAAATGATATAGTTCTGTTTAAGTTTTTAGGGGTTGGGGTGCTAATACTTTAATACTTACAGACCAAATAATATACCCAACCTACACTTACCCCTTAATACTGTCGAAACAGTTTTTTCCTTATTTTTCTAACATCACCTGTTTAAAAGTTATTAGAGGTAGAAGTTTTCAATGTTTATTGTAACAATTTTTTTTATCAATTGAAACCATTAGCTGCGTTTAACTCTAATATCTGGACCTATAACAGGTTATGTGCCCAGAAAGGAACACAGTAGAAAATTAAAGAGTAAACAGGAATAAAAAATGAGTAAAAAAGAAAAAACTTTAAATGGAAGCAATATTGAAAGAGAATAATCTTTGGGAATATGTAGACGAGTCTATAGGGAACACAGTATTGATAGAAGATGATCCTGCCATTGTTTGAAGCCATCAAATAATGGAAAATTCCAGATAAAAAAGCGAGAGCTGACCTTATTCTTTCAATAAGTGGAAGTGAATTAAGACAGATAAAATCATGTAAAACTTCAAGAGACATTTGGTTGAAACTAGAAAATATTTATAAATCAAAAGGTTCGGCAAGAAAGGGAACATTATTGAAAAGATTGACACTCAGCAAAATGAAAGAAAATGAAAGTATACATACACATTTAGATCGTCGACATTGTAGAGAAACTGCATAAAATAAATTTAAAGATTATTGACGAATTAGTGAGAATAATGTTATTGTACAGATGACCCTACAATTTTAAAAATTTTCGTTGTGCAATAGAATCCAGAGATGAACCAAAACCAGAAACTCTAAGAATAAAAAATTAGTGAAGAATATTTCAAAAAGAAAAAGAAGAAAATTGATTGGATCAAGTAAAAAGGTTAAAATTTAAACATAAATATCACAGATGTGGAAAACCAGGACACAAAGCCGTAGATTGTTGGTTTAAACTCACCAAAAATAAAGAATGTTTAAAGAAAACTTCTCAATAAACGTTAAAAGCCATAGAAAATATGAATGAAACAGCATTAACTGGAAAATTGAAAGATGATAGTTGGTGTTTGAACAGCGGCTGTTCATAAGTTTACAAAATTCAATTTTTAAAAATTTTAAAAAAATCTCCAAACTTCTAAACTGGGCCAAGATTAATCTACAAAAATGAAAATGTTGGAAAAATTGAAGTTATGGTGAAAGATCAGGAAGAAAATTTAATTTCAACAACACTCTTTACGTGCCAGATCTTCGAATGAATTTACTTTCAGTAACTGAAATAACTAATCATTGTTATGAAGCTCATTTCAAACAAAAGAAAGCGTTTATACTTAACAGAGAGAAAAAGGTTGTAGGAATTGAGTCAGAGTTGGAAATCTCTACGATATTACCTACGCAAGAAAGAGAAAAAAAGAGTAGCGGTTATAAAAAACAAACCTACATTAAAAACTGAAGATTGAAACTTGAAATTAGTTCACCTAAATGAAAAAGAAATGCAAGATATGATTAAGAAGAAAAAGGTATTCAGAATAAATTTTGAAAAAATGGAAAAACTACCTACTTGTAAAACATGTATTAAGGAGAAGCAGACTCAAAATCCATTTGCAAAAGTGAACAAAGAAAAAACAGATGATCTATTAGAAACAGTTCATTATGACATTTGTGGTCCAATGCAAGCAAATTCAAGAGGGAGGAGCAAAATATTTTATGACTTTTATTGATAGTAAGTCAAGGTAAAATTTATTTTCTTAAAACAAAAACACATGTAGTAAACATGTTATGGTATATTGAAATCGATATATTTTTTAAAGAATACTCTTACTACAAAGTTAAAAATACAAATTTGTGATAGCTTAATTTTAAGCCATATTAACTATTGTCTTGTATTTTATGGATCTTTTATAACTAATGCTAATTTTTATAAATTACAAAAAATTCAAAATTCTTGTTTAAGGTATTGTTATAATGTAAAACGTCAAGAGCATATAACACCTTATCTGCGTAAGTCTGGCTGGCTTAGCATCAAAAATAGATATAAGTTCTTTTTAAGTTGCTTAATTTTTAGTATTGTCAAAAATAAAACACCTGATAACTTATATAATAAAATTGTACTCCGAAAAGATATTCATGATCGCACAACTAGATACAACGAATTTTTGCACATTCCAAAGCATAGCACGGAATTATATAAGTCATCATTTTCCTATTTATGTCCTAGGATTTACAATGGCCTTGATAATGAATTTAAAAATGATAATTTTAAAACTTTTCAAAGGAAATTAAAAATAACTTTGTTAGAATAATAATTAGAATTAGTATTATTAGAATATAATAATGGGCTAAAATGAAAAACAGTTCGCAGAACTGATTTTTAGTCCTTTTGTAGCCTCTTTTTTATTTGCTTTTGTAATTTATTTATTTATTTTGTATCTATTTCTTTTGTATGATTTATGGCTGCAATAAACATTATTATTATTATTATTATTATTATTATTATTATGTAGTAGTGTTTGAAACAATTAAAAATTACATAGATTACACACATTACACAAAAATATTCCAGAAAAACACACATACAACACTTAAGTAAAACGTCTTGATTAATACTAGTCACATCTTAAGAAAAGCTCTATATCAGAAAAATAATAACATTTTCAACACCAATTTTAGAGCTACTGTGTAACATGGACAGAAAGTTTACACACCCGAAAAATAAAATTCGTCAGAAAAATATACAAATTTTAAATGACTTTGAAGTATGTTTATAAAATTTAACCAGATATAGTACATAATAAAAAAAGTCAAAATAACCTAAGTTGCCTTATACAAATGTTTATAGCTTTTGGGATACACCTTGTAGAACTTTTTTAAGACAAATTTTTTTAAACGAGATACAATCTATGACATCAATTTTCTTAATATACGGTGTGTGATTGCAATACATACAACAATTTTTTGTATTGATAGATCTACTTTTAATGATAAAATCATTTATAAAAATGTTTTTCAAAAAATTTCTACAAAAATTACCAGGTGATAGCCCTTGTTAAAGCGATGCTAAAAAACCCAATTTGCTTCATACAACTGTTTATAGTTTTTGAGAAATACGCTGTAGAATTAAAAAAAACACCATTTTTGAGGTACACCATGTATGACAGAACTGTTATTGAACAAAAACTTTTACATCGTAAATCTCCAAATCTATATGCTCGAAAATAGTGTTGTCATACATCGTGTACCTTAAAAATAATGTTCTTTAAAAAAAGTACTACAGGGCGTACCTCAAAAACTACTAACATTTGTATAAGGCAAGTTGAGTTATTTCGACTTCTTTTATTATGTAACAATTACCACAATAACAATTTAACCATAGCTGGTTAAATTTCCCGAACATACTTCAAAATCACCCTGTATAAAAAAATATAAAAGTAAAAAAAAATAGAAATACTTACACTTCACCTGCCGCCGGAGGAGAAGGAGCGGGCTCTGCCGCCTCCGCAGCCTCCGGAGGAGAAGAAGCGGCTTCCGGAGGAGAAAGAGCGGCCTCCGAAGAAGAAGGAGCGGCCTCCGAAGGAGAAGGGGCGGCCTCCGGAGGAGAAGGAGCGGCCTCCGGAGGACAAGGGGTGGCCTCTCGAGAAGAGGACGACGAAGCACGACACCTATTATAAGAATAGAAATCAAAATTCATAACAAAACAAAAACGTCACAAGTAACAAAATGCATTTTAATGAAACATACAATAAATTAATAAGCATATTTATTGTATATTGTAACTATATAAATATTATCAAAGAATTTTTATTAGAGATCCTATGTTGTTGGTTCCCTATCCGATCTGCATTATTAAGCTTTTAATATAAAAAAAAACGATAATTCCCATAGTCTTCATTGTAACTGTTGTAAGTAATAAATTGCAAAATTAAAAAAAAATAATTTATTAATAATTCATTATTTAAACCAAACTAAACAGTTTAGTATTTCTTTAAACAAAGAAATTTCTTTGTTATGCAAATTTTTATTAGAAAAAATTGTATTTTATTTTTTAACGAGACTTACAATTTAACAAAACACGTTTATTAATTTTAGAATATTAATATTTGCAAATTTTGGTTTTATTTAGTAAAGGCATAAAACAGTTTACGGCAGAATTAAATTTTAACACATAATTCAGTTTTTTTTTAATCGTAAATTACCAAATCATTTTCAAAATGAAATTTATTAGAAAATCTAAGACGATGTAAAGAATCTGCCCTAGGCCAGAGTTTAGGAGTTTAAGGGTTCGTTTATGGACGCGTCATTTTCACTTTGGTTGATAGTACCTGCAAACCTTCCCCACCATATCTTTTCGCAAACTTTTAGGTTCTACCTATATTTCAAGGTTAGGGATATTTCAAGGTTTCAGAGCTTAAACTATTAGTGGAGCGGATCGGCGAGTCTTCGATGCTTATTTAAGGAGAAACAATTTTCAGAGGTAAAAAAATATAAAGCTTACACCATCTTTTAGAAAAATGTTCAAATTACCATATTCCCGTTTTACGACCTCGTGCTTTTGTCATGACAAAAGTTATAGGAGTTTGAATTAAGAAATTTACATTTCTTTTTTCTGGTGCGCTATCAATGATAAGCATACATTACTCGTAAATTATTAGGCGTAAGTAAGAATTTTTTTGATAAGAAGAATACAACATGTACAATAAAATCATGTTGAAAAAGTTTAGTAATTTGAATGTAATTACTATGAAAAAAATAATTTAATTAAGAAATTATCCACCAATCTTGTAATGTACTGCATTTTAATAAACAGAACTTTTTATTTTACGTTATAGATTTATATTTTTTTATACCAGGCGAATTCTTGATTCTTTGGCAACATTTTTATCTGTATAACCTATTGTGGCGTTTTATAAATAAAGGCGCTAGAGCGATTTGAACGTCAACTTGTTCCGTTACGCGAATCATTTGAGGCGAATAAGAGAGATATAATTAAACACGTACGGTGGACCGCTAGAAAGAAATAGACTAACCTAGTATAATAATGATATTTTTAGTATCTAATAAATAATTAGCTGATGTATTTATTTACGCAAGTGAAGTAAAACTAAGTAAAACAAAACCTAGTGTTTGGGGGTCAGTCGCGACAATTTATACACCATTTATTTTGTTTAGTTAAGTCAAAACGCATTTGAGGCGATTTTTCGAGAAAAAGAGGACACTTATAAATTGCGTGATGCGCGTTTAGACATTGCGGGCATGTTGATGAATCCGATTTTACAAAAATGAGGATCTAGATCGTGGCCTGGAGAAAAACTTTGAATCGGACGTCTGTGTACAACTTTGAGAAGCGTTGTCTGTAGCTTGACACGTCAAAATCAAAAAATCTATCAGTGACCTAAGCGTCGGAATCTCAGTCGGTGATTTTTGAGCTAATTCAAAATTTGTAACAAGAGAGGAACAGAGGCGTTTTAATAACATGTTGCACAAAATAAAGTCCCAAGAATCAACCGATAATTGCAGAGTTTTAAGAGCTTCTAAGGTCTCATCAAAAGTAATTGAACCGAAGTATAGTTGTCAGGTAAAGTCGGTGCGCTTTCAATTTGTTGCCAGTACGATGTGGCCAACAGACGCTTGTTATCATATCTTTTTACGAGAAGTCATGCGCGTTCGCATAATTCTGATCCGTCATGAGAATTTTAGTAACAATAGACAGCGGTTCTTGGCTAAGTGTTGATATTAAATTTGAATTTTTCGATATTAGTGAGCGAGGCATAGTTATGAACGGTTGATTTATACATGTCTATAAATGTTTTCCACGATTTAATATCACCACTAAATTTAAACAATTCCATTCGGGGTAATTTTACATGATCTTTTACGGGTGTATTACTAGCTGACGAAACGGTGGGCTGCAGAACCGGCGACTCTTTACATATATCATTATATTTAACTTGAATGTGAAAATAATCGTGATCGAATTGTTTTCGAATAATTTCCTGGGGTTCTATATCGTCATTATGAGTGACCAACTCTTCTACCAATTTATTATGTCGGTTATAAAAATCCGAGTGAATTTTACCGATGGAATTGTACCTGGCTTTGAGTTCTCTTGAGAACTCTTCTTTTCTTGAAGCCCTATCCGCTATGCCCTTCAACTCCCCAAGTTGATTAATTGCAATTTGACGGAGGGCAGTTAATCTTTTAATTTTAGCTTGAGACATTTTAAATTCGAAAAGTAAATACGGTCCAAAACTCGACGGAGCTGCTTCAATTCAAAACGCGATAGCCAAATAGCAAAAAGGCGATAAGCGATAAGCGAACGAGATAGCGAGCGAAAAAGCAGTGAAGGTTAGCCGTGTCAATGCTCTTTAATTGTAACGAAATTATTAGATAAATATTACTTAAATCCAAAACCGAAAATTTTATCACAACTGAGGAAACGAAAAAATTGCCATTTATCCGGCTCGAAGGACCAATGTTTGGAGATCAGTCGCGATAAAAAAAATAAGATTAGCGAAACTAAGAAAAAAAATAAACGACAAATGGGTGGCTTACCTTGTTGTGTCCATGCATCTGTACACCCACTTTCACCCGTCTTTTTCTCCAATTCCCCTTGTGCTGGGTTTTGTCTTGTCACGTGCGCGTTTCGAAACGAACTGTTCTTTTTTCTTAATCTCCCCCCCCCCAAACCACCCATTTTTACGCGATAAAATAAAAAGAATGAAAAAATAAAATTTATGTTTATGCCCCCCAAAAAGGTCCAACGAAACGATGATTCAACAAAAATAAAAAATAAAAAAAATAAAAAACTTAACAAACAATTGGGGCAAAACACCTAGTTAAGCAAATAAAAACATTTTACCCTAAAAAAATAGACTGAAATAAGTTGTTTTTGGAAAAAGGGAAATTTAATTTGCTTCAGTCTTTTAAAATGTAATTAAAAAATATTTTTTTTAATTTGTTAAATTTTAAAATTTTATAAATCAATTTGTATTTGTTTTTATTAGTTGTTTTGTAAAGATGCATTTTTTAAGCTTAAAACTTTTTAATTTGTTCAAATTTGTTAAATTTTTTAAATTGTTTAAATATTTCAACTGTGTTAGCCGCTGAGTAACTGAGTAAGCGCAATCCCCTGTGTCTTTCTTTATGTTGTGTAACTTATTTTTAGGTAATAAAGTCCTGAAGAAGCTGAGAAAAATCAGCGAAACGTCGACTAATTTACAAGTGCAATTGTTCTTTTCATAGTCCATCCCTCCGCTATCCTCATCACATATTAAATATTTTTGGACGTCAAAATAACCCCAAAAATTTTTTTTAATTTTTTAAAAATAACGGATCTAATCTTTTCCAATTTCAGCAATTTTAATAACTTTAGTAGAAGTAGTAGTTTTGTTTTTCGAAGCATTATAACCCAAATTTGTTGCCTTAGGTCTAGTTGATAGTTCTTTGGTTGTAATTATGTTTATAATTATCAAATACAAATTAAACATCGACTGAAAGGGAATAAAATTCTCTACGATCTACTCAATTTTTTTTTTAATATATTATTATACAAATTCTAACGGTTACCTTATACAAGGTAAATCTGTTAAAAATACAATTTATTTATACAGGGTGACATAAAATTATGCAATAATATTCATATTTACAAAGTTAATTTTTTTTAGAAAAACGCCAAGAAAGGTTGATTTTATTTTTTTATTGCGCACGTTTTTCACTTGTTTCCAAATTTTTTTTGCCAACCAGCTTTTGCTGTGACGTAATCGATATTTTTTTTAAATAGCAAGACGGTCGTGTGATAAAGTTTAAATTACTATAATTTTTTAATATAAAATTATGTATGATGTACCTACTGTATTTATCACAAAAAAAATCTTGGACTTGCAGCTAATGATTTAGTAATCATTGCAGCTACTAGTAAAGTAATCTGCTTTTTATTAGTAAGGCATCAAAAAAAAAAATATTCAAATTTTCACTTTAAACCATTAGAACTTTTGTCGTGACAAAAGCAGAAGGTCGTCCAACGAAATATAATAATTTAAACATATTTTTTAAAAGATAGTATAGGTCCCATACTTTTCTACCTTGATTTTTTTTAAAGATTTTGACATCGAATTCTCTTCACTATTTCTATTTGTATACTGCGGTGGAAGGAGCTTAACACTTACGGTTAGCGCCAAGAGAGGCCATCACTTCCTAAGCAAACAAAATACATTTGTGCAACGTCTTACTAATCTAATTGTTTACTTAAAACTGAAACTTTTTATTAAACTTTTTAGTGATAATAACAGCCAAATGCTTGTACTTTCGCCCTACACAGAAAAACCATATAAAAAACATTAAAATAATAATTTATAAAAGGACAAAACGACTAAAACTTTAAGCATTTTATTAACTAATAGATATGTTGAAAACAAAATTGCAGAAATTAAAAATTGCTTCGTACCTCTATTCTTTGAAGCTTAATCTACAACTTACATCTTTTTTAAACTAAGTTGTTAGAACGTAGGCAAAGAGGAAAAGAAAGCCGAAGTTTTTCCGACGAACAATTCAAGAAATTTTTGGTAGAGGCCAGTGATGAAAAATATTTGCTAGCCAAAGTTGTGGCAATTTTTGTATTATTTGGGGCATGTAAATGTGATGAGATGAGATATATGTATAACTTGACAATAAATGATGTCAAACAGGAAGACTTCGTTTTAATTGTGACAATTAGACAAAGCAAGAATTACAAATCAGAATTTATTACCGTAACCTCCGATGGTATTATAAATGCTGTGCAAATTGTAAGTACATATTTACATGGTGAAATATTCGACCAAACTATGCGAAGCACAAATTTTTGTTTGTTTTATACAAGCAATGGAAATGTAGTGTACAAAGAGTAGGAATTCATAAGATAGCTTCCAATCCTAAAATCATTGCCACCTTCTTAGGCCTATCTAATATCGAGCAATACAGTGGTTATTCACTAATTCGAAGTTCTGCCACAATCCTTGCAAACAGGGAGCAAACACAACCGACCTTAAGAGATTAGGTGAACAGAAAAAGTACAAACATAGCTGAAACATATGTAAAAGAATCAGTCGAAAATAAAAGCAGAATGGCAAAAATAAAGTTTGACAGTACAAGCACAGAGGTTTCTGGTAATTCTTGTTCAGAGGCTTCAGTACATTTAGCTGAAATTATTTACAATAGACATACAACAGAAACTGTGCATTAAAATACATCTTCACATGTAGAAACTTCATCAATTTCAAATTTGAATGTTCCAGGAATAGCTCAATCTGGTTTGACAAATTGCACTATTAATGTTTACGTAGGCGACGATAAAAAGCAGTTGTAATGCATATTTATAAACACTGATATTGTTTCATGATCTCTTTTTATGTGATTATTTCCCTCATATATTAGTAGCCAACCAAATATCTCAAAAATTCAAACGTCAGCCAATGACAATTGAGTTTTCTCGATAAAACAGCATGTAGCTCAACCTAATGCAAAAATTGAAGGCGATTAAACAGCATCTAGCTTTTCGCCTGGTTACCATGGCACTCAAAACAATTTTTTCTAAAAACAAATAACAAAAAATTAATTTGTTTGGTGTTGGTAAATTATTGCAAACTTTTTGTTAATAAATATTAAATATTTATACTGATAGTTTAATATAAATAAATAATAATAATCTTGACATAAACCCCTCGAGCTCCAAGTTTTGATCCTTTAATTTTCGAGAATGTGAAGCTTGTCAATTGAATCGTGCAAATTTGACAATATTGATGTTATTCAATATTATCAAATTTGCACTCTTCATTACCAAGCAACACATTCTCTTAAATTAACCGGCAAAACTTTGAGCTCTTAGGTTTTAACCTCTGAATAAATAACGTTACATACATTAAATATTAGTTTTCAATATTTTGACAAATGTTGACAATTGACATTTCGGTATGGTAATATTACCTTACTGATTTTACATACAGGATACAGCCTGTGCTACCAGCCAATTTTTTTAACTGTAAATAGATCTTTAATAGACAGAAACCGATAAAAGCCAATAACTGCATTCAACTCTAATCCATCCAGGCTGTCCCAACGGTCCAAAAAAGCTCTATAACTTGTTTATGTTAGAAGATATTAACTTTTTCTTTTTTTTTTTTAGATTATAGTTACGTTTTTGCTGCATATTTTAAAAATATTCCGGTTTATATACAGGGTGTCCCAATATTTAAAAAACACTAAAGTTATGTTTTTTTAAATGGAATCTACTCAGTTTGATTTTATTTTTGGATTTTATGCTAAATTACAAATAATTTTTATAGAGGTTGTCTTCATTTATTTGTTATCAATTTTGATTTGTGGCGCTTTTATTGCCAGAATTTTTGAAATGCAGAGGTCTGTCTAAAAATTCGTAACTTCTAAATGCTTGCACACAAGTTAAAGTAAGTAACGCAGTTTGATTTCCGAATGTTTGTTTGTCCATATTCTATGTGTTTACTCAACAACCTGCTCAGTGACATGTGTCTACAGCAATTTTTTAAATATGACAAATTAAAAATGTCGAAAACTCTTTTTTTCAATTGGCACCCTCTATTTATTAGTGTACCAATTAAAAGATCTATTGACAAGCTTTCTAAAAATATATAATCAAAATTGCGCTATCCTTATCCGGCGATTCCTTGATAATGTGAAATAATCTTGGTCAATAATAATATTCTTCACCATCATAGTTTATATGTAATACACTATTTAATTGCCATTTAATTTCTATTAAAATTTTATTCGCCCACAACCACCCCCTGAAGTGGTAAATTATCACAAGCAGTTTTGTGGTTAACTGTTCAAAGATTATTGACTGATAACATTAAAAAAAAACTTGTTTTAATTTTTTGACTACATACCCCATGAAGAGGTGGTCGTAGGCGAATAAAATTTTAACAAAGAGTAAATAGCAAACATACTTCAAAATCACCCTGTATAAATAAAAATATAAAAGTAAGAAAAAATAGAAATACTTACAACCCCGAGGGCCCGGCGACCGGAGAACCAGTAGAGGTACGAGAATTTCGTCGCCGTCTCTTCGGAGTCGGCGCCTCTGCATCAAAGAAAAATTAACAATTAACAAAAAAGTTACCAAATTCTTAAAGTAACAAAGAAAAACTTATAAATTATGTATAATTAAAATACAAACTGTTAGTTGTATATAGGTTGATTCAAAATTAAGTGGCACAATTTTAACCAGCTGTGCAACACCACAAGTACTTGCAAAAAATTTTTGTCATATTTCAACTTAAAAAGTTGCAGTTCGTCTAATGTTCGTCGAGCTGCACCCTTTCATTGCATAAATATAAAACAAATTATGCAGCACTTACGTGCTCTTTATGTGCTAAGTATGTATGTGCTAAAATTAAAGTTTTTGTGCTTCAACAAAATAAATTTTGTAAGTTTCAAAATAAAAGGTGCATCTCGACGACAAGTCACGCCTCTCACTAAGAAGATTAATGTTTAATGTAAAACCAATTACATGCAAATTTTGTACTCTGTATGTGCTCCACAAATCTATACAGAGTCGCCAAAATATATGGATCCTGTTAAATATTTTCAGGAAGATTTAGCAAAGCACGTTGAAATTTGAAAAATCTTTAAAGTCTAAAGTGTTTAAAGTCTATCATCTAAAAATTTTTAAATTTTTAACGATCATTTACTTTGAAAATACATGGTTTACTTAATTTTTTAAACCACAGAAAAAGTCAAATTTAAGAATTTTTAAAAAGCATATCTTTCTGAAGCCACTGATGTAACATAACCACCTTCATTTTTGTCACTTGCATAATAGTCAAAAATTAAATTTGTGTAAACTGATTAGTTTAAAAATAGTACATTTAAGTAAAACTGAATGTATAAAAATTCTCATGACTGTTGGTTATAGCAACAAAAAACGAAGTTTATAATTATCTTTATAAGAAGAAATTAACTAAAAAAATACGGTCGTAAAATGTGATTAGATCAAAAAAAGCACAATTGCCATATGGGTCGATAAAAAAACCGCACTAGATAAGAGAAACCCATACTCGTCAAAACATCCACAAAAATAGATTGTTCTTTGCAACACGTTAGTACAGCATTTGCGAAACTTTTTTCGAATAGAGAATCCAGGCATTCCAACAATTAATGTATTTTTTTTTTAGTATGATTTCAACAAGACGGTGCATCTCCTCACTACGCTCCTCGGTGCATCCGATCTGCGGTGGATTTTCAGGTAGCGACCGAACTGTGGTTGAAGTGTATCTGCCCACCTGTCCGAACATAATCCCAGCTCTAACTGCGGTTTCATTTACAGTGGAGAGCCATGCCGTTATAAACTAATAAAACCAGAACATCAATAAAACCTATAAAACAAAAATTTCAAAAAAAATTTTTTGTCTGTTTTTGGTATCAATTAATCACAAATGTGTAGCACAGTAAGTCTGCAATTTTTTTTAAATTGTTAGAAATTGTTGTAATTAGACATTTTAATGCATTGTATCAAAGTACACCAACACACAAAAATCATTTACCTAAAATAATTAGGCATAATTAAAAAACTAACCGTAAAAGTAAACAATTTGAAAATTCGTTCAAGTCTTTTTCTACATGTAAAATTCAACCTCATTTTTTTAAATAATTTTTTGGTGTTTAGAAAGCAGTATTTTGGGGGTGCGGATAAAACTTGAATCACCTGGTACATACTATAAATATTGTGTAAAAAGCTTTTTTGTAGTGAATAATAGATATTATCTACCACTGTGTTAAATAATTTTGAGATTCTAACTTTTATAGACAAAAAGTTATAAGCAAAAGTTTAAATAAAATTAAGAAGTTGATAAACAGTATTGTCAGCTTAAGCTTGTCGGCATCCTCATTATTTATATTTTACTTAGAAAAGAACTTTTTTTACAAGTAAAACTAAACTTTAAACCGGAAGATCTAATAATATTGTGAGAACCAAACTATAGAAACTAGCCGAAAAGGATTCAAATAAGTAATTTTGGAAATTTTGGTGTTTTGGTGTTTTACCTGAAAATGGAAATTTGCTTATCACAAATCCAAAAAACATGATTAAGGTTTAAACTAGAAACTAAACTTCCTGCTTAAATTTGAGATTTTAGGTAGACCCAAATTTATTTTTGTCAGTTTATTGATAAATTGTTGTTCACTATGCCACAAGCAAAGAAAAAAAATTATGTTATGCACTACTAAGCTAATATCACCAATAATAGGATTAGGATTTTAGAACCCCCCGGGGCATCAGAGCGCACCGCAGTTCGGTCTCTAAAATATTTTTTGGTAATGACTCATTTACCTGGTTAAATTCTAACCGCAGTTCGGATGTCCCCGGTGGTGTCAGAGATTATTTAGATAATGGGAGGCTACTTAAAATCTAATGTATTTGCAACCAACTCAAAAAATTTAACGGATTTAAAAGAAAGAATTAGAAATCAGTACCGCTTAATTAGTGAAAAAATGAAAAATAATGTGCTAACAAATTTCGAAAATTAGATGTGTTATTGCCAAGAAACGGAAGGATGTCAATTTAGTTCAGTAAATCTATTAAAAATTGCTTCTATTTTAAAAAATTCAATAAAACATTTGAATTTGTAAAATTCAAGTTTTCGTTTTAGACCTTATAACTGTTATACTATTATACTCAGAAAAAAAGTTGTTTCAATTTTCAATGCAAATTGAAACTATCAAAAATTATAAGTAATTTTTTACTTGTTAATGACTCTGTCAAAAATATTATATTTTCTTGTTTAACTAATTTACACTTGTTACGCTCAATAAATGTTCTTTACTTAAATGATACATTTTAATAATGTACAAAAAAATTTATATCAATTACATACAATTACCGGGTACAAAAATAGTTAATATGTGCCGTTAATTTTTGTTCTCCTTCTTTGCAAGAATAGTGCTGTATAGAGTTACATGTGGAAATTAATTTTGGAAACATATAAAAACTTCAAACTTAAATAAGAACCCAAAGAAATTTTTGTTGATTTAGAAAAATGAATGCATGTATTAGAGAAACATTTTCATTAGTAAAAATTAGTGGGTGTTTATTTCATTTGAAACACGCATGGTAACGCAAAATTCAGAGTCTAGGTTTAGCCAAATTTTATGCTGAAACGCAGTCGAAAATAGAAAAATGGTTAAAACACGTTTTTGGTTTGCCATACTTGTCTCCAGAAAATATGAAAGACTGCTTTTTAGAATTAATGAAGATTATTTACATAAAATGAAAATAAAAAATGGAAATCCGCTAAATGAAAATTTAACAAAATTTGCAGATTATTTAGTACATAATTGTATAAAATATGACTGTATTTTAAACCTTATATGCGGGCTGCTTTTTCGGCCAGCACAATTCGAACAACAAATGCATGAAAGAGTAAGAAACGAAATTGCTAATATTGTTCAAAATATTGGGTTGGCAAGAACTTAATTTTGGATTTTTAGTGTGAAATAAAACTCATTTTTTTTAGGCAAAGTATGAACTGATTTTCAATTGTTGTGTATGATACATTGAACCGTTTTGTAATCTTTCGCAGTTATATGACGATTCTATTCAATTATGGCTTTCAATTTGTCATCATTAACTCCAGAACGGTGGTCATCTTTCAGTAAGAAATCTCCAGAACGAAATTTTTTAAACCAATTCTGATACGTGCGTTCTGTTAAACAATTTACACTATAAATTTCACATATCTCTTTGTCAGCCTAAGCTGCTTTCTTGCCTCTATGAAAATAAAAAAGTAAAATGTGTCGAAAATGCTTTTTTGTAATACCTTATTGTTAAAGGTAGCTTTGAGGATTGTTTGTTACAATGAAAACAATACCTTAACAATCAAGGATCCGTAAAGAGCGGCCGTAAAGACTAAATCAGTATGGAAATACAAATGCTTTATTGTTTAGCTTGATTACAATGACAACGGTTGACATTGACAACGTACAACGCACTCTAAATCATCTCTTTTTTAATTAAAATTAATAAAATCAAAAAAATAAATGCGGCCAAATTATTGAGGTATTACAAAAACTACTGTACAGTACGCGTCTGTTAGGGCCTTTACGGCCTCGCCAGTATTATTCGACTCGCTCTTCGAGCTCGTCTCACGAAATTTCTGGTTCGGTCGTAAAGGCTACGCTAACAGACTTCTACTATAATATACTAATTTTGCACTCCATGTTAAAACTGACCATAAACAGACATTTGTAAACAAAATTACACGAAATATGTTTCTATACCAACCTAAAGGTATTGACTACCAACTCTCAAGAAAAAACTTCTATCAATTAACAAAGTAATTGACAAAAAGAATAACGAAAGAAACATAACGCTAACTACTGGTGGAAACCGGAATTACTTTCTTGCCAATCCAATATTTTGATTGATTCTTTGCAAAAATCAATGGAAACCATTTTAAGCATTTTTTGTAGCATAAAAACTATGTAACTTTCGTGTTGAAGCTGTTTTTTAATTAAAATGTGTTCTTTTTCTATTAAAAGTGTTATTTTAATATTTCTATCTAACTTTTACTACTTATTCTTTGGTCAAAGTTCAGGCGGAATATACAGGGTAAATCTATTAAAAGTATATCCTAATATTTCTAAAAACTCGTTATCACACCGACTTCAGGTTTTGCCACTACAAATTTTGTTTTTTTTTTCTAAGCATTTGAAATTTTTCAGAATTTTTGTAATATACCTACTAATGAACCCTGTAGATAACAAATGTAGACTTACCCTGTAGATAACAATAAATAAAGCCTACATTTCCAAAGCAAACAAAATTTATTTTTTAGTTTATACAATATTTTTTTTAGTTTGGATTAAATTAAGGTACGCGTGTGTTACATCACAAAACTCAGAAAAAAATGCTTTTCTTAAAAATTTAAATTGGACTCTTTTGTCATTCAAAAAAATTAGTTTAGCTTTGTATTCTGAAATTTTTTTACAATTCCATGACTTTGTAGATAAATAAAAAGTTAGAGTTTCTTACCAAGAGGAACAAAATCCTCTCTCCTCATTTTCTGCTTGCCCTTCCAGAGTTTCCACGGTTTCTCCTCACCTTTATAACATACAGAAATTATTAAAATATCACCAAAATTTATAGGTACTTACTCCTGGGATCAACACACTTCCCCGAAGCCATCGTTTCTCTAAAACATACAAGATAATTAATATGACAACATAATAGTAATTAATGACAAAAAAAACACACACACTTGACTTGTACATACTAAATCTGGAAATGGAGTGTTATGCTTTAAAGAGAATAAAACTATGAGAGTTTTATTTTTATTTAGACTTAAATCAACGCTAACAAACCAAGATAAGACTTTTGATAGTGCCTCCTCACTCAGAACCAGTGTTTCGTCTCGATTTTAATTTTTTTTTAAACTGTCGTGTCATCGGCAAATAATATAGTGTCAGTTGGTATAAAAAGAAGTGACCTAAAAACCGATGCTTGAGAAATATCTATAGTGTCAGGCAGCTTGCTAGACACTATATTTTTATTTTTTACAGCTTGATCGCTGCTGATAGCAAGTTATAGTCATAAAGTTTACGAATTAGTACTATGTGAGGAACACAGTCAAAAGCCTTAAAAACATCTAAAAAACCTCCAATTTTATATTTATCTTTTCCAAAACATCCCTTCTTTATACCAATAAAAACTAAATTTTCTTATTTTCTATTTATGACAAGTACCGCTTTATGGCTGAAAGTAATAAAATGCTAACCTGCAAAGAAATTCATAATTAAACTAAAAAGAAGAACGCAAATAATTACAACTATTTTAGCCGCTACGATTCAGGTCAACTACTTTGTTTGTCTGAAAGTCTGAAAATAAATTTCCAGGCGGTAATAGAAATCTAACCATTATTAGTATTTGAGAAGTTTCCGGCTTCGGTCTTAGAGATCAAACAGCAGATAAAAAATCTAAATATTTCCAAAATTAATATTAAAATATTTCAGAAGGAGTAGGTAGGTAATAATCCGTTTTGACCTGGTAAGGTCCGGTGCAGAATTAATAAACGACCATGCTTAGCATGTCCTTAAAAGTTGGTGTCAAAATATACTAGTACAATTATTACTGTACTGTAATGATATTTAATACCAAAATTAGCAAATTACCCAAAAATTTACACCAATCTCAAATCTTTTATTTAACAATATATTTTTTAACCTTTAAAAATGTGTGCTGCAGACTTTGAATACACACCACTCAATTTGCACGAAGGTAATTACCAAGAACAGTTAAATCAAAACTACTAAACAGTAAGGAAAAAGATAAATACAAATAGAGCAATGGATAAGTAACTCATTACATGAAAAGACATTGCTATTGAAATACAAAGAATATGGAGATGAAAGTGGGAGTAATTCAGAGAATTATTGAAATAACAAGCCATATTAGAAATTATTTCCAAAAATATTTAAAAATTATTCCAGAAAGACATTACATACAAAAAGTGTAAAAGCCAAATGGAATAAGTTCATTATTTCGGTTACTGTACATATTTATAAAAAAATTCGAAACACATCAAATTTAAATTATAAATTGACATTTTTCAACGTAAAAATGCGATTCCTACTTTCAACCCCCTTCAAATGACATGTAGGTACCACCCCCAATTTTTTAAACAGGAAATATAGGCTTGTGACATATCGTTTGAAAAGTTTCTTCATTTTCTACCCAAAAATGTTATTGTTTTCAAGTTTATTACAAGAAAGAAGATAGAATTAAATAAATAAAATAGATAAAATAATGTCAAAAGACAGTTTTATTTAAGATTAGGATGTTGTCAAGACGTTCGCGGTGAACATTTTGAACATCTACCGCATAGACATTCACAGTTCTTTTTAGTGTTTTACATTTTATTACATTTTCCCTTACATTTTACATTTTGAATATTAAATATATTATAGCGAATTTCTGAAATAACATGATTTTATTTAATTCTATCTTCATTCTTGCAATATAACAAAAACATTTTTGACTAGAGAATGAAGTGACCTTTCAAACGATATATCACAAGCCTATACATATCATATACCATTATACCTACAAACAAAACTATAAAATTCATCCCAATATTTACCTTTAAGTACTTACTATTTAGAAAATTGTGGGTTGTACCTGTGATTTGAAGGGAGTTGAAGGTAGAAATTGCACTTTCACGCTAAAGAATGTCAATTTATAATTTAAATTTGACGTGTTTCGAGATTTCTTATGCTCAGTAACCAAAACAATGAATTTATTCCATTTGACTTTTACACACTGTATAACATTTAAACAAAACGTATTAATTAATGTTAGTCACATCTTACGAAAAGCTCTATAAAAAATTTATCTACTTAATGAAGACAGCTCACACAGTCAGAAAAATAATTTAACATTTTAAACACCCATTTTAGAGTTACAATGTAACGTTGGTCACAGTATAGAAATGAATCAGTAGGGACAGCTGATAAAAACTCGTTAAAAAGCTAGCATTCCTTCACGTTCAATTTGTAAGATGGAGCCACTAATTTTTAGATTTTTGGGCAACTAATAATACACAATTTAAATCTAAACGGCTATAACTGTAAATAAAATACTATAAAAATTATAGTAATGCTTGTTTTAGTTGCCTATAGTAAATCAAAATATCAGTGGCTCCATCTTACACACTTAACTTGAAGGGATGCTAGCTTTTTGATAAGTTTTCAATTTTGGTCAGCTGTCCATACTGACTCATTTCTGCACTGTGCGTTGGTGAAAAGTTTACACATCCGAAAAAAAAAATTCGTGAAAATAACATATAAATAAAAATACGAATGTAAGAAAAAAATAAAAGTAATTACAACCTCCACGACCCGGCAACCGCCGGGGAAGCCCTGTGGGAAGCCGAAGCCGGAGGCCGCGATGGTGAGGAAGCTGCTGCCGGAGAATTCTGGGTCGGGGAATCCGAGGGCATCCTGATCCGCCTCCATCTTTTTGGTGGCGGCGTATCTGCATCAAATAAAAATTTCTAATTAACAAAAAACTTACCGTTTGACCAAGTGGCTATGAGTACTTATGTTTATCTGCGCCTACACTATATAGGGTGTGTCAAAAGTCGCGAAGATCCTTTAGAGGGATACATAAGAGACCTTCAAAAAACACAAAAATTTATTTAAAAAAAAATTAATACTCTTGTTTTCTTTTGTTTTTTTTTGTTGTTTTTTGTTTTTTTGTGTTTTTTTTTGTATTTTTTTGTATTTTTTTGAAATTTGGAGCATTTGAAATAAATTACGTATTCATAAATCTCAAGAAAATACCAAATTTCAAAAAAATACAAAAAAATACAAAAAAAATTCAAAAAAAAACAAAATAAAACAAAAGAGCATTGAAATTTTTTAAATAAATTTTTGTGTTCTTTGAGGGTGTCCCATGTATCCCTCCAAAAGATCTTCGCGACTTTTGCCACGCCCTATATGCAATTTCTTAAACGAGGGTGAGTTTAAGGTGGTAGGCAATTAGAAAGAGAGGCATTATAGAGAAAGCATTACCAAGCACTTTTGTAGACAATCAACGAGCTTCGCCGACACCATATTATAGTTAAGTCACCTTGTGTTTATGGTATAACCAACTCCTTGAAATGGCTTGGAGTGCATTCATAACCCACATGTCAACGAGCAACAGAATAATTGTATTTTTTATACTATTAAATTAGTATTTTTTTAAACAAAATCAAATTTAAAATTGAATTATTTTGTTTGCAAATTTTAGTTTTATTTAATAAAAGCCTAAAACGGTTTACGACACAGTTACATCATGACATAATTATCAATTTGCTTTTCTCCTCTAATCCATTCTTCCGGCGACCACTGACCGAGACAAGTTGGTATAGTATTTCTGTCCAAGTTTTGCCCACCATAAACATTATTGTTATTGGAGTTAATTAGGGTCCAACCCCAAACATTTACAATCGGTGATTCTTTTCAACAGCAGATGGTCCATTGCCCTAGGCTTAAGATGCTTTTAAGGGTTATATTTCTCCAAAAGATAATACTTTTCATCATATACATTTACCTAAACATTCCAACAGTTTGAAAGAAATAACGAACTTAAGCAGGCACGTGGTTTATTTGTGAATTAAAAAATCTGCTGTCGCATTGATCATTAATGAACTAATCAATAAATCGTTATTCAAATGTTCAATGGCGATCCGAAATCAAAAAAAGAAATGAAATAATGAACTTACCTGTTGCAAAATTCGTCGTACACAGTAATTAATGTTACCTAGAAAACAGATTAAAGTTTAGTACCTACTTTCCAAATATTCTAAGAAGGTACAGAATTACCTACCAGATATTCTTATTAGGTATTTGTTTAGAATTGTTTACACATGGCTAGGGATGGAAATCATAGAATGAGGGTGAATTTTAAAAATTTTAAGTACATAAACATTAATATATAAAAGTAATATATAAAAGGTAGAGCAAATCAACAAAAGAAACACTTAAATCCACACGTGTTACACTTGTCGCTAGTTTTTTCGTAACTGACCTACAGGATATGATGATAATTTAAGATATAATGGTCAGGTGTGAGGTGTAGTTTGCGGCAACTTGCTTTTTGGGGTTGTTTGGTGAGGAGATGACAGTAATTCGCACTTAAAGAGTAGAGGAGAACATTTTCGAATTTAGGGTGGCGGGGGCTGGGGATGGTATCACGCCTACAATATTAGTAAGAAATAGGTATACATTTAATAATAAAAACGTTTGTAACATGCATTTTAATATTGATGAGACCCCTAATACAAAAATAATCCGCACGGCTATGAGACGCCGATCCTTGAGTTCTTATCAGCAACTCGGTCCGGTCTTTAATAATTAGATAAACGGTTTTTAAGATATTTCAAAGAAATAGTTTTTTATACACAACTTAGATTCCACGTAGATTTGTTATCACTCGAGATAAGACAAAAATTTTTTTGCAGATTTTTGTTATTTGTAGTGCTGTCTGTCAGGTTGAAATTTTGTTATATACACTATCCAGGGTGAAATAGGCAACACTTTATACAAACGATAAGCAACTTTGAGAAAACTACAAATATGTAATCTAAATAAACTGACTCTGGAAGCACTGTCAACAATGTTGTTGACATTAATTCACAACCCTCTATTCCTTAATTTTGAAAATTAAATTTTAAAAAACTAGCAAAGGATAATGTGTCGCCTATTTTTGGAATTTCGGAGATTAATAAAAAAAAATTAAACAAAAAATAAGAAAATATGTCTTTAGTAAGTTGTAAAAATAATAACTATAAAATAAAAGGTGTTTCCTTAAATAAGTCGACAAAAGCGCCATGACAAAACAAAAACATTTTGAAGTATTTCTTAGTTAAATTCGGCTGTCGTACAGTCAATGATAGTTGTCAAAAATATCAGAATTGTTTGATGAAGAACAAACGAAAACTTAACCCGAAAAAAAAAAAAACAGAATGAAACTGGAATTTACAACAAAACTATTCGCAATAAGAATGACTTGGAATCTTGTAAACACACACTCAAAAACAATCAAAATGATTTGTTTATTTATTTATTTATTTATTTATTTATTTATTTATTTATTTATTTATTTATTTATTTATTTATTTATTTATTTATAATATTTTTCATAGTTACAGTGTGCCAAGATTCGACATCAATTTTTCGTTACATTTTCTTTTATCAAAATCTCATAGCACTCTTGACAACTTATTTAAGTTAACATCTAATATGTATAAAAAATGCATAACAAATAAATAAATAGAAATTAACTCTAATTTATTGTTGTGTGATCACTGATGAGCCGTTATTAATTAATACACTTACAATTAGTACTAACTGTTGCATGTTTCCCTTCACATTTTTTGTTTATTCATGCAGTAATTGTTGGATTGTCACCTACTAAAAATAATGGTTTTTATATTAGCCATTAGCCAATCTTTGCAAGTCTATAAACTATCCAGCTATTACATATTTAAAATTTATTTCAGATAAGTTGATTAAGTTTGTGGATAGTTTACAAACTAGTGACCAAAATAAATGAAAGAGCATTTTCTATTAAAATAGGCAATAACTTGGTACATCCAGCTGTAGTTTGTTTTTCTTGTTAAAGCGCTTGTCTGTCTCTTTTCAACACATATTGTTGTTTACGTTGCAATGTCATATACATAATGTGTTGAACAGAAACAAACAAGCGCATTAAAAAGAAGAACGAACTATAGTTTATAGTTTGTATACTAACCAAGTTTGCACATTATTCGTAATAGATAGAATAGTTTGCTATTAAAAAATATTGTTACCACCATCGTAATCCGATTTTTATGTAATTAGGTTTTCACAAATTCTCTGTATTGCCTGGATTAACAAACTTCATCAAATCGATAATATTAAAAACTTGAACAGAATTCCACAATATTCCATCTCTAAAAATCGCCTTCTTTGCTAAGTTTAGCTGCAAGGTCATCCCTCGACCACCGCTTTCTACCTCAAATTTCTACCTGCCAGCCGTCAAACAAAAGAAAGCGACAAATCTCGGCTTACGCGTTTACCTGGACAGGCAACATAAAACCACACATCGAAAAGCTTTCTTTAATCCGAGTCTTTTCGTATAAATTTCATCTCGTAATTCCTTTGGCAACCCTATCAAAAACCAGGCAATTAATTAACCAATTAACTCATCTCACGCATTTCTCGATAATTAGAACCGCGACATGCTCAATCTCGCTCTCATTTCGTCAGGTAGGCTTCTCGCGACCTACCTCGCATCACGCAGCCCTCTCGCATGATGCGGACTAATTATTAAAGCGTTAATTGTGTTAATTAATTTTTTTTCGTTCATATCTCATGAACGGGTTGTCGTAAAATTATGATTCAAACGCTGTTCAACTCCTTTTTCAATTCTGCTCCTCCCACGCTTTATTTCATTCTTGCGATTCAATTATCTCGCGATCTTGATTTACGCAGCCAAATCATCCGAACCTCTCGATCTCTGCCGAACCTTCAAAGGTGGCAAAATCCTCGCTTTTAACCACCGTCTCGGCACTTTACCTCGCACTCTCTCACTCTGCTCGTTCGCGCGCTACTTTGCGGAGTAACAGCGCGTTACTCACTCTCATCACAGCGCCATCTCTCTCTCAACCCATTCAACCCTTCTACACTTTTTGTAACTCACTCACCTAACAGTGCCGTTTTAAATTTAAAATCTTGTGTTTTATTTTTAATTCATTTGAAACAATTTAATTTTCTTTTCCTAAATTTTTAATTAAATTAACACTTCCATTCATTACTCACCACATCCCCAATTCCAATCAAAACAAAGTTGCACCGATAGCCGGGTCGGTGACAATACATATAAAGCAAATTCGATTGAAGCATTCTTTCTTTCTCAAAGTGAAATGATTTTCACACAAATAATAAGAGAATTAGTCCTTAAAAGCGCTCTGCCACTGTTCTGTAAGAATTTTGTTTTAGCTCAGTCATCTTAGCCAAAAATAGGAGTCAACCTTGGAATAAGAGATAATAAGCTGTAAATTGGTATAAATCTTTGCTTTGGCGTTCTATATGTTGTCTCAAAAGTCTCATATAATATCGTGTCCGCGTCTTAATTTATACTATACCTTAAATGAGATTTGCACCTATTATAAAAGTTGTATAGGCTGATTTCAAGTTGATAATACCGGTAGTATTTTCGTTTCCATGAAAAAATAAACAAATTCAGAGCTGTGTTTCGCTGTTGTCATGGAAAAGAAAAAATTTGCGATACTAAAGAAATTATCTCAACGTGAAATCAGCCCAGTGAAGTATAAAATTCTCTACAACTTTTTTTTCATACGATTAACCGTTTTTGAGATAGAGCGTAAAGAGTGCGCAATGCACAGTCATATATGGTCTAATGCAAAGTCAAGCCTGAGTTAGAGTTAATAGTCTTTTCTATAGTTATTTTTTTACTAAAAAATATTATTATTAAACACTGGCTATTATTTATGTACTAATTATTAATTATTTATATAAAATTAAAATAAGTAACTTGATTATTTAAATTTAATTATTTATATTTAACTATTTATATTATATTATTAATTCTGAATACTTTGTTACTTATTTTAATTTTATATAAATAATTAATAATTAGTACATAAATAATAGCCATTGTTTAATATTAATGTTTTTTTAGTAAAAAATTAACTTTATACAAAATACGATTAACCACAACTCAGTCTTGACCTTACATTAGGCCATATGAGAGTGTTCAGTACTATAACAAAATAAGTTCATTTAACGAGTTTTGAGATGGGAAGGCTCAAAGTTTGCAGTTATTGTGCAAATCTGTATCATGTTGGAGCGGCGTAATTTTTAGGAATTGATAAAATACAGTGTAAACTATACATTAACGTCGTTAGAACAATTTAATATTTTATTTAAAAGCATATTATTAAACAAAAGTTAGTGTAAAACACGAATTTAATCTAGTCAAAATAAAAATTCTACTTCAGAATAATTCTCATAAAGCTGAAAACTAGTACAAATCTTAAAGACACTAATACAAATAAAATTTTAAAAGTTACCACCCAACTCAAAAAAATTCTTTTGGCTCAAAGGTCAAAAACTTTGATTTTAACATAAAGTGCGAGTGTAATGAAATTCATATTTCTTTCAGACTTTTTTTTTCGTCAATTTTTTATTTAAAGGTGACAACTTGTGAGTCATAATTTGTTCTCTCATATCAACCCTCTTGCCTCGACAGCTCCCATCTCAAAAATTTCAAATAGCAAGAGGAGTCGAATGATCTCTCATTTGAAAGATATTTAAATTTTGTAAACGGTGATATAAATTATGACAGTAAATTCTTCAAAAAAACATTTAAAGAAACAACTTTAGTGGCTACAAATCGATATATTTCTGTGAATACATTTTGGGAATAATAATAATTATTAGTTTTGTTATTATCTTTTAATATTAAAATAATGTTTAAAATACATTACCTTGTATTAATATTAATTTGTAAACTTAATAATAATGAGATAGTATTCAGTTCTACGTAAGAAAGTTATGAGGGACTTATGTTACTATTGCACTGAATAAAAGTACATAAGTTTTCAGTGTTGTTATAAAAACATTGTTTATTAACTTTAAAATAAACCAATATGTATTAGAAATCAATTATTGCATTTAAATGAGAATATTTTATTTACTAGTTTTTCATAATTATTTCAAAATGGCCAAAAATGGACTTATTTCGTTATAGCATTGAGCACCCCATATATGACTGTGCGCTGCGCACTCTTTACGCATTATCTCAAAAACGTTTAATCGTATGAAAAAAAAAATTAAAACAAAAATTGTAAAGAAAATTTTATACTCTACAACTTTTATAATAGGTGCAAAAACTAATTTTTGCGACTTTGATCTTGAATATCTTAAGACGCGGACACGTTATTATATGAAACTTTTGAGACAACATAAAGAACGCCAAAACAAAGGTTTATACCAATTTACAGCTTATTATATTTCATTCCGAGGTGAAACCCTAATATGAATGGGCTATTTGATTAAACTTGTAGATATGACTTCGATTTTAGTTCTTTCACTATTTGTATAAAGTAAATTGTTGTAGTACTTTTTTTTGGTTTTATTTAGCAAATAGCTAAAGTACGATAATGAATCCGATAACATGGAAAACAAAATGCATTTTAACCCCTAAAGTTGATGCAGATTGCTTGAAAATTGCAATTTTAATGCAATTGCAGCCACAGAAGATAAATGTGTTTATATCCGAATTTAGTTTTTTTTCTGACCCGCTTGATGATAAAATAATACAAGTATAAACATAAATTTATAAGTTCTTACCAGTGCGAGCAGATTCGTCGCTCCCCTCTTTTTTCTCTTCATCCTCCCTCCTACGCTTTTGCCCCGTCTGCTTTCCCATCTCGCCTTTACAAAAACATACAAAAATAATCACAAAATCACCAAAATTTATAGATACTTACCAAAAAGTTGTTTTTGATAGAAAAACACGTTGAACACCTAGAACCAAAAAATTTCTAATATAAGTAATTTACATTATGACGAGAATCAAACAAACATATCAGCTAATATTCAAAAGCTAGAAATTGTATCAGCTTAGTACCAGTTTATGACAGATTTCAAATAAAGTCCCGACTCGACAAATCATGTTCGGCCGTGTCTAGTCTTGTACAGTTCAAATAGTAAGTTATAGCATAACGTACCGCATAGTGGCGTAGCTAACATAAAACGCTAGCTTTTGTTTAGTTGTTTACAAACAAACGTTATCTTAATTTTTTTACTGATTTTTTTGAGCAGAGTAAATTGATTGTTAATATTTTTTGTTATTGTTCTTGTCGTTTTGTTGTGTTTTTATTCTTTGTTTCAATTTTTACACTAGATTGTGTGACGTTACGGAGTCCAACGTTGTGGTGCGCCTGCATTCAGTAGGTAGAAATAGTAATGTTATAGTTTATAGTATAAAAAAAGTTTACCCTTCTACCATTCTACAATTCTACTAGTTTCTACCAGTTTACCACTATACCCAGTGGAGGCAGAAAAGCATATTTTTAAGGTCATACTCCCTCCTACCCTTCTAACCTACTTGCAACAAACGTTATTTACACAAGTACCAATTTTACCTACCATATTAATTTTAGAAAATACACTGAAAAAAAAAATTTTCAAAAGTCTTACCCTGAATTTCTAAATTTATCGTTAATTAAAAAGCTTAACATTCCTAAGCAGAAAATAACAAATAAGTTTTTGGAAATAGTTAAAATTATAAAAAAATTTATTCTTCCAAAGAATCTTATTATAGAATATTTTTTTATAGAATTTTGTACTTTAATTTAGTGTGCTGCAATAATAACAATTCGAAGCACAACTACAAAAAATTTTATTTTCAAAAAAATCTAAACAAAATAGTATTCCTAAATGAGAATTACCTCGCATAAACTTAATTAGAACTGAACTTGGCCAAATAACCCAATACCTTCAAAGTGTTAATTCTTATCATATTAAAAACGTATTCAAAAGTTCAAAACATATTAAGAAAGAATAGAATACATTATTATACCTTTTGTAAATATAACTCCACTTTTTTAGAAATTAAAGATAGTTTAGTCAAAAATTACCTTTGTATACAAAAAGATTGAAAGGATATAAAGAAAATTATCTCCAAAGATGTCATAATTTACAATTTTTCAACAACGAAAAAATCTTTTATAGAAATTTAAATTGTACACAAAAATCTAGTAATAATTCGACTTCCAGACATAAAGCAGCTTTCATCATTTTGGAAACATACTTGGTCTGAAGACGAAGACTTTAACACGTCTGCTTCTTGGATTGATACTATTAAAACAAAACTGTAGATAAACCAAAATAAACCACGAACTTTGAGATCTCATTTCATAATTTAATTGATACAATCAACAAATCACATAACTGGAAAACTCCTAGAATTAATAAAATTTATAATTTCTGACAAAAATATTTAGTTTTTTACTGTGTTCGTTCCAAACTTTTATGGCACTTCAACAATTTTATTAAACACCCTAACTCTTTTCCTCAGATTTTGACTCATGAGGTCACTTTCCTCAAACCTTAAGATGATGATACTCAAACCACTTTAAATTTCGACCAATTTTAGTCTTACAACATTAAATGCAATTTTGACTTTATGTAAAACAAATCTCAATTATGAGTACTATTTACAAAATAAGGTAATGAGGAACAAAAATGATGTATTAAGAGACCACTTGTATGTAAAGAAGAATAACTTGTAATAGATAGTGCAGTTATAAAACAAACTCGTAAAAGTACCTAATAGAAATATTTATCCAGCTTTTATAGATTACAAAAAAGCAAATGATTCAGTTCCACATTCTTGGTTAATAAAAATTTTAAAAATATATAAAATAAATCCGACCTTTATTAACATTTTACAATATATCATTAGATCATGAAAAACAACTCTGATTCTTTTACTAAATAATATTGACTTAGAATCTGAACCTATTGCTATTAAAAGAGAAATTTTTCAAAAAGTTTCCTTAAATTCTTTATGGTTTTCTTAAGCAATTAATCCACTCTCTGACATTTTAAAATCTTTCGGCTATAGAATTAATTTTAAAAATAATATTCAAACAACATAGTCAAAACTTACACATCTTACGTACATAGATAATATCAAATTATATTAATCTACTGAGAGACAGTTAAAATTAACTGAAAAATGTTCCCAAGATATTGACATGAGTTTTGGTGTACACGTGGGTAACTGTGAGATTTTGGCAATTAATGGTGGTCAAGTCAAAAACGTAAATTATAACACTCAAAATGAGGTCATTAAAAAACTTGATCATGGTAATTTTTATATTTTGGTTTTCAAACTTAATGAATTTGTATCAAGATCTAAACAAATATTAAAGGCACATCTGAATCGTAAAACTATTATTAAAGCTCTAAACTCATTTGCTTTACCTGTACTGTCTTATTCATTTGGTATTGTCAAATGGTCAAAAAAGATATAAATATTTAATTGTAAAAACTACAACTTTATTCACCAAATTTTAAAAACACCATCCAAGATCAGCTATTGAAAGATTTGCTTTATCACGGCAAAATATTGGCCGTGGTTTTTTTACATTTACAAAATCTTGACAGACAGATTTACTCACTAAAAAATATTTTCTTAAACGTAGTCAGGAAAACACTTTATCCAAGACAGTATGTTTAAGTGACAATAATTTTACACCTTTAAATTTTAGTGACTTTAGGTTACAAAACGTTATATTGATTAAAAATTATTAACAATACTTATTTTAATTATTATTTAATATTTTTAATTAATTCGTTGAAAAAAGTATAAAAAGTACATTAAATCTAACGTCATTCTAAAAGAAACATTATTGAAATATTGTTTTGTACTAAAATATTTAAAAAAAATGTAGGTAACCGCAAAAAATAATAAAGTTTATTTGTTTTGTAAGACCCATTTTTGTCCAGCATTGCCAGGCGTTACTTGTCAATGGGCTGCATACCCACCCGTCAGGTTCTTTGTCCCACCCACATTCTTGGAAACAATGGCGTATTTATCCTTTACTCAATGCTTGGCAAATAGACTTAAAAAAGCAGTTTTGTGGTAAGTGTTCAAAGGTTATTGATTGATAAATCTACAAATATACCTTTTTTTAATTTTTTGACAATTCACCCCATGAAAGAATTGTAGGCGAATAAAAGTTTAACAAAGGATAAATAGCAAATAGTAAATTGAAAAAACACACTAAAATAGCAAGGATTGTTTCTAAGTTAGTAATTAGTAGCTAATAACCATCTACAAAAGTTTTATGATTAAATTGTTGCAAGTGCTAATTCAAACATTAATAAAAATAAGTTTTCGCATAGTATTAACAACCAATAAAAACAGAAAAAATCTAAAAATAATTACATAATATTTTTTAAATGCTATTTAATTTCTGTTAAAATTTTATTCGCCTACCCTTTGATGAGATAAGTTATCAAAATATTTAAAAAAAAACAGTAATAATTAAAAAAGCAGTTATGTGGTTGAGTGTTTAAGAATTATTGACTGCTAACAATTTAAAAAAAAATTTTTTTTTCAACTCACCCCATGAAGAAGTGGTTGTAAACGAACAAAATTCGTACAAAGAGTAAAAAGCATTGAATAGATTAATATAGCAGCGATGTAATTATTAACCAATAACAAACTAGATAATTTTTATGATTATGTTTTTGCAAACGGCACTTCAAACATTGATAAAAATAACTTTTCGCATACCATTAACAATCAATAAGAACAAAACACTCTGAAATCTGAACTAGACAGAAAGGCATGCGGGGTGTATAAAGTCATCACTCATCAGCAATAAAAAAAAAACATTTGTTTGTCATCCCTCTCATTTTAATGCAAATAGTTTGTGATATAAGTTATAACTGGTTGCTTATTTTATTACAATTTTGTTGCAATTCGGGCTTATTTCAAGTGGAGGGATGGTAAATGCATTAAAGAAATACTATGTAATTTTTTACATATTTTCTGGAATGAAAACACCCCTACACCCAAAATACAGATCGCCTGTTTTTTCAACATTTTTATATTATTATTTTATCAAAGTTACCCCTTTAAGGTTATTATCATCACCAAACCTGAGAAGCAAATTAAAAATTAATTATCAAAATTCACTATTTATTTAATAATACAAAATTTATTATTTTTCTACCTCCTGTCCCCGGAAATTACCCTTTGTAACAAGAATATAAGGTTAACATTTTAGAGGTTAGTTTCTAGGGAAAGCACCAAAATTAGTTTTGTTTTGACACTTTTATCGAAAATTAAAAAATCCCTAGATAAATTGAAAAATTGACTCTTTCCCTTTTAGTAAAAAAAAAATCCCTAGCTGTAAGGAAAAGCTCCAGAAGCCGGCATTACTAAGCTTAATTTTAATTTTTATATAAATTCAATTCGATTAGACAAGGAGATGTGCAAGAAAGGTAAAGGTTGTTCTAGGAAATCTTTAAAGTAAGCGTAATTAATAATTAACGTTAGCGCGCATTACCTTCTTAAGTTTTATTTTTCAAAAAATCAAAAAGTGCATGCTTAAATAATATATTTTTTAACTGTCGTTTGTATCAAAATGATATAAAGTTTAAATTTGATAGTCACATTAATGTCGCAACAATTGTTTTTAAATTAGTAATTATTGGATTGGCAAGAAAGTAATTTAGGTTTCCACCAGTAGCTAGTATTATGTTTCTTTCGTTATTCTTTTGTCAATGTTAGAACTTTTTTCTTTTGAAGATTCGGTAGTTAATACCTTTAGGGTGGTAAAGAAGAAATTCCGTGTAATTTTGTTTACAATTGTTAGTTTACGGTCAGTTCTAACATGGAGTGGAAAAATAAGCATTTTCGACACATTTTACTTTTTTATTTTCATAAAGACATAAAAGCGAATGAGGCTCACAAAGAGATATGTGAAGTTTATGAGTTTATGGTGTAAATTGTATAACAGAACGCACGTGTCACAATTGGTTTAAAATATTTTGTTCTGGACATTTTTCACTAAAGATGACCAACGCTCTGATGGTCGACCTTCTGAAGCTGATGACGACAAAATGAAAGCGATAATTAAATCGAATCGTCATATAACTGTGCGAGAGATTGCAAAACAATCCAATGTATCATACATAACAATTGAAAATTATATAAGACGTCTTGGATCTGTTAAGAAGCTCGATATTTGGGTTCCGCAAAACAAATTATCACTGGCGATTATCATAACGTTAATAGAAAAAATCATGGTCCAAGCATGATGAACCAGCACAAACCATATCAAAAGCTGAGTTGCATCAAAAAAAGATCATGCTGTCACTTTGGTGGGATTAAAAAGGTGTTGTGTATTTTAAGTTGCTTTCAAACAACCTAACGATTAACTCAGATGTTTACTGCCAACAACTTGTGAAATTATAGGAAGCAATCAAAGCAAAAAGGTCAGAATTCAGAATTGGCAAATCGCAAAAGTATCGTGTTCCACCACGACAATGTGCGCCCGCACACATCTTTAGCGCACTACCAAACTATTGGAGCTTGATTGAAAAGTGATGTTGCATCCCCCATACAGCCCCGATCTTGAAACCATTAGATTATTCTTTATTTCGAAGTTTACAGAACATTTTAAATGATAAAAATTTCAGTAATAACGATGACCTCAAATCGCACTTGGCTAAGTTTTTTGCTTTTAAGGACCGGAAATTCTATGAGCACAGGATCATGTAGTTACCAGAAAAAATCGTCATCGAACAGAATGGAAGATAATTGACTGATTAAAGTTTTGTATAAAAAATATTAGTTTTATTTCACACTAAAAAGCCGAAATTACTTTCTTGCCAACCCAATAGTAACTAATAATAAATTAGTTAATTTATAAGATTAAATGATGCAAACGGCATTTTAGACTTTAATAAAAAAAACTTACTTGCAAGCAAGAATTCACTGACTTCACACAGGACACTCAAGAGTTAAGACACAAAGTTCACTAAGATCACACAAGACACAGTACTAACAACACAAATGTGAAATGATCACTGGCAAACGAAACCATAGGAAAACGAAACTCAAATCAAGGAAACGAAGCAAACATGGTGGGAAAATTCATAAACCAAGATAGAAACATGTATTCCCACGGGATAGAAAGAGAGGGATATAGGTGAGTAGGGGGCAAAATTTTTAGAAGGCGGAGTTAAAACTCTGCCAGTGGCGTAACATACGCTCGTCATTGTTGATTAAATTTTTATTTTAAATAATGATATAAAAAAAATACAGTTTCTTTTGCAAAAGTTTAAAGAATTCTCACGACAAATGTTTACTTGTAATAACGTAAAACGTGTTTATTAGAAATAAATTTGATTTTCAGACCAGATAGGTTAAATCCAGTTAAAAATGTACAAATAAAAATTAATATTAATAAATTAGGTGGTTTATTTTGAGAAACAAAATATCAAAAACTGAAATTAATCGTGCTAGTTGCAGTCATCTACAGGTGTCCCAACTGAAGTTTGAACTCCCTAAAATCCCCGATTTCATCCAGGTTACGAAAAAATGCTAAAACAGGTCAATTTTAGCTTTAAAAGGAAGCAAATTTAATCATAGTTTCAAAATTATTACTTCATTCCTCTAGCGTCCAGAGCCATCCCATCAAAAAGTTTAAATAACAAGTAGAATAGAGTGACACATCATTTTGAAGCTGTTTTCATTGTCTATGCAACCACGTATCTTCTATCAATTTTAAATGATTCTGTTTTGAGATTTTTGCCTAGATTACTATGAAAGGAAGCAAAAGTAAAAATAAAAAAAATCAATTTAACAAATGTATTGCTCAAACTTGTGGGTTTGACATTGATTTTTATTATCGCTATTTACACAAAAATTATCCTACTTGGAGAGAGAATGCTCCCATCAAATCTATTTCATAATTTACTGTGAATACTTCGTCCGATTGACTCGTATTTTTGCAAAAGTCTAATTCAATCTCTTTGATTTCTTTAAGAAACACGTGACGGTTGGCAATCGAGTTAGTAACATTTAATCCTAACTAACTAACACAACTTTGCTTAAGTTGCTAGAAAAAACAATTTCAAAAACCTACTTTAAATATTCTGATAAACTTGATTTTAACCCATGAAGAAAAGCAAATACTCTCATACAGTGTGGTGATAAAGTAAGGAACCAAATTCATAATTCTCTTGTTATTGAATGTTTTTGAGCAAAACACTCAGACAGGTCGTTTTTATTTTTTAATTTGCCACTTTATGACATAAAAATTTGACTTATGACGTCATGTATTATTGCGCAATGACGTCATCATTAGTTTTTTTTAATGACAACTCCTTTTTTTGGTGTTTTTTGTAGGCGGTGCAACTCTTAAATAATGGTGTAAAAAAATAGTACTTTAGATAACAATTTTTTTGAGAAAATAACCCATTTATGTTGGCTACCTAAATTTACAAAAACTAATTTTTTACACTCAAATCTGAGACGCAATGTTTACACTTTTTTCTACAAAAATTGACAAAATGACAGTAAAAATTAGGATTCTGTGCTGAGACTTAATTTGCAGAAACAACGACTTTAAAGTTAAACTTTAAAATTTCTGAATTCTTAAAACTAGGTTACTGCGTCAAAACATTGCTAAATTTGTTGATACAAATTTTTTTGAAAACTTAAAGAAATAATAATAATAAAAAACTGACGCAGAAACCTAGTTTTAGGTCTTTAGTTTTAAGTAATTTTTTTTATTAATGTTTAATAAGAGCGTAGCACATTTTTTTCGTTAGGCACCTCATTTCGGGAGCTTTTTAACAAATATTTTGTCAAAAAACGTAGTTACTAGTAAAAGTGAAAATAGTGGAATACAGGAAATAAAGACAATGACTAGAAATTGCGTATAAGCACTATAACTTTTGTAGAACCTGATTACTTTGAACATAATACTTCGCTTGACAAAAATTTGAACCCCATAAAAAATTGTAAGTTTAAGGAATCTTTTAAAACATTGACACACCGAATATTGAGTACGGCAAGTAAGAAAAATAATTTGACAATTTCCTACAAAGTTGTATATTGTTCAGAAAGAACCAGAATCAAACAGTAAAAATTTATAGTGGTTTATATTCTTTGTTTTAAGACCTTTTAAAAAAAGCTAACGCAACAGATACTTTTACATTTTGAAAAAAAAGTTAGGGGTGGTTTTGTCCCCAAATGGGAAGCAAAATCTATAACAATATAAAAATACATAATGTAAAAAATTAAAATCTGTAGAAACGTTTTATTAATTTTTTTGAACCGACTAATGTAAGTCGCGTTATAGAATTTATTCCAGTTAAAATACTCACCCGGTATAATACTTTCATATATGTATGTATAACATCTTTATATATTTATATAATTCTTTGTTTGTGTGTCGTAGATAAAACATTATTTTTTAACTTTTACTCTGTTCATAGAAGCAATTAGTTCAGTGGTTCATTAATTAGGTGGTAATAAAATTAGAAGGACGTTTCTGGTGTTCATTTAAGGTTTCCTAGTGATTCTCTTAATAACAAAAAACCATTTACAAATTAAAATGACAAAAACATATTAGTGCAGTCATTACGAGTATACGAAAAAATCGATATTTTTTAGCCTTCTTTTGCGAAGTGAGAAAAACAGATAAATATTTAGAAAATTAAAAAATTACAAAAACAAAAGTGTTATAAATAAAGTTTTCCATACGGATAAGTTTTTAAAATATATATAAATTTTTTTGCTCAATTTTTAGAAAAAATTGCAAAACTGACCGTAAAAAGTTGTGCATTGATAAAATAAAAATATTTTGAAGTATTTCTTAGTTAAGTTCAGCTGATGTACTGTCAGTGATAGACGTCAAAAATGTCATAATTGTCACATTAAGTAAAAAACAAAGAAAAACTAAACACGAATAAAGAAGGAACAAAATGAAACTGGAAATTAAAACAACAAAACTATTCGCTATGAAAATGACTCGGAATCTTGCAAACACGCACTCAAAAATAATTAGCTATAATACCACAAGTAGTCAAAGTTATGTCGAATAGTTTTGTAGTGGTATCACGAATGGTCATTTCCTTGGTATGAACACTGTGAATATAAAAATATTCTACTCAACTTTGACTCGAGTTGTATTCAAAAGACTATTCAATGAACCAAATAATATTAAAAATACAGATCCTCAAAATTGAGTTACACATAATTTCTATCGCAACCAGCAAACAAAGTTCTGTTACTCGTAATTGTTACCTCAAAAGTTTGGCGAAAATTG
The DNA here is from genome assembly GCA_029207805.1 of Tribolium confusum. Classification (NCBI taxonomy): domain Eukaryota; kingdom Metazoa; phylum Arthropoda; class Insecta; order Coleoptera; family Tenebrionidae; genus Tribolium; species Tribolium confusum. Next base: position 23,988,480 of record JALGAY010000008.1, on the reverse strand, counting down.
CGTGTTATTCATTTGTTAAAAATATTTACCATTTTCACTCGTGGTATTGTAGCTAGTAATACCACAGGTCGGTACGAAATTGCCGATAATTTTCGATTCATAATTATACGAGTATTTGTTTCGACGACAATTTACCACGAGTGAAACGAGTGAAAATTGTCTAAGAAACAAATACGAGTAAAATTAAGAGAAAATTTGCAGCATTTTCTTACCGACGAGTTGTATTTGACAGACAATTTCACGATCCACACTGAATTACATACTGCGATAATTCGAAGTCCATGCTGAATTATCGCTGTAATTTGTTCCTAATTGGTCCAATGATTCAAAATCCTACAACCTGACTGGTTGAAATTTTCATCGGGGAATTGTCAGTACAATACACCACGTGTGGTTATATCGCTAAAATTCGTTGTCATTGGTTGTTGACCAAACAAAGTCTTATTTTTATTGATTCAATAGTCATAAGTAATACCACAAGAGAGTGAGAATAAAGTAAAAATAATTTGACAAGTTTTCAAAAACCCTACGCACTCGAGTGTCTATTGCCAAATGGCAACACGTTTGAGAAATTCTGGAAAATTATTTTGGAATTTATCGAACTCTCGTGTGGTATTCGATAAATTGTTTTTTGACGATAACAATAAGGTTTTTTTATAGGACATACTCAAACCAGTTTCAACGTAAGTCGGACTTACGTTATTTGTCTAGGTGGCTACTTATCTGGAGGTTATTTATTGTATGTGGATTTAAACGTTTCAAACATTTAAATGCAGACATGTCAAAAAGTGAGGTTAAGTTTATAGAGGAAAAAGTGAGGCTATGTTTATCATTCTAAAAAAAATATATAAGAAGTTGCTGTTATTAATTGATAAATATAAATATGTGATTAAAGCGATAAATATACCTGTTAACAAGTGTTAAATGTGTAAAAAAATCTATATAAGCTGTGTGCAGCATACAGAAACGATGGGGGCATTGCACAGAGTTCAGGCACACCACAAAATTGTTATGGTATTCTTCATCTTCTTAGAAGCACTATCTGCGACTTTATTGTTAATTTCCTCTAATGACGACCCATTGAATATGTTTTAATTCATTTTATCACTTAAATTAATGTGACAAAAATTAAAATTTTTCATTGGTTTAGAGAAACGTCAAAAAATAATCAGTTGAATACACCACGCGTAGTTATATCGCTAAAATTCGTTGTCATTGGTTGTTAACCAAACAATCTCTTATTTTTATTGGTTCAATTTTTAAAAATCACAAGTGAGTTGAATAGTCACAATAATTTATTTATTTATATTATTTTCCATAGTTATTACAGTGTAGCAAGTCCCGATATCTATTTTTCGCTTCATTTTCTTTTATCAAAAGCTCAATACACTCTTGACAACTAATTTAAGTGAACACCTAATATTATGTTTTTTTACCAAAAACACTGAGCCAAAAGAAATACTTTCTTGTAGCAGAGCGGTACCTAACAATGAGTTATCGTGATAAAGCTCCGTCTAAACAGTGAACGTTTGAGTCGATAATAACACAATTTTATACACACATCAAAAGAATCTAGGGGACAGATATGTATGGCAAGAAATTTTAATAAAGTATGTACAAAATTTATACGAATTATTAAGAGTTTTATTTTTTAAACAAAATCTTACAACAAAGAAACGAAAATATCAAAAAAAACAAATAAAATAAAAATTGAAAAATTATAATTTTATAAATCAATAGAAAATAAAAATTAATAAGTTGTGTGCATTCCTCGACTATTAATTACTGCCCTACACCTGTTAGGCATAGTTAAAATTAAATTGTTTATCTCCTGAAACTGTATAGAGCGCCATTCTCTGAGACATTCTGTAAGCTGCTTTCTTGTTTCTAAAAAGACATTATGCCGTAAAAGACGTCTGCCCATCGTATCTAATATGTGTTCAATGGGATTTAAATCAGGTGACTGGGCAGGCCATGGTAAAACGTTGATTTCGTTGTTCCTTAAAAACTCGCGTATCACCCCAGCCGAATGTGGACGGGCATTGTCGTGCATCAGTATAAAATTTTCTCCCATTTCTTCAGCAAATGGAAGAACAACAAGTTGGAGAATATGGTCTCGATAGCCCACCGCATTTAAATTTCCATCTACAGAAACGAGCTGCGATCTTCCACCAATGGTGATACGAGCCCAAACCATCACCGTATCTCCTTGGTAAATGGAGACCTCTTGAGCAGTTGCCAGCCGTTCTGCGTTTCCAAGTCGCCTCCAGACTTTTGTTCGTCTAGTCTCTGGACGTAAACCAAACCTAGATTCATCCGTAAACAAAACTCTGTAGCTGTAGCTGTTATGCTGCAATTCCTTAAAGCTTGTAACCGGAGAAATCGGTCTTCAATAGCATTTGTTTTTCTTGTACATCCTGTGTGTCGTTCTTTAACGTCATCAGTTTGCTGATATCTCAACCAAAGTCGATTAACAACACATTTGCTAATGTTGAGAGCGTCACCTACTGCTCGTTGGGACAAACCCCCTTGGAGCATTCCAATAACACGCAACTGGGTATCACGGTTTAAATGATGTCTTTCCATCTTTACCCGACCTCATACTGAATAAAATGCAAAGAAATTTTACCCTTATCATAATTTAAACCCGATAGTAAAAGTGATGTTTTTAGTCCCACTGAATAAAAATCATTTTAATAGCATTTCTAATCTCAAAAATTTTCGTCAACCAAAAGTTAGCACTAGAAGTTGATAGACATATGCTTAATTAAAATTTTAGCTTAAAAAATACTCGTTAAAACGGTGTACGATATTTTGTTTTTACATTATTAAGCTTGTCCCCTAGATTCTTTTGATGTGCTTTCTAGGATTGGCTAAACCCACGGACGTTTTTTGCTACATATGCCCGTTTAAAACTTTTCTTCAATGGCGTAACATTCAACTTTTATTAATCAAATGTATTTAATTGTTTTCCCAATTTAAGTAATCAATAAAAATAATTATAAATCCACAAAATAATTAAAAATTATACATAAATAAACTTAAATGCCATGAAATTCTCTTTTTCAATGTGTAGTAGATTACTTGCTAAATTAGGCCAATGAATCGTCGTACTCCCCATCGAAGAAAATATTTAATTTTGCTCATTAGTTAGAATTTTAAGTTCCGATAACACCAGAAAACAAAACAATAATTAAATTGAGCAATAATCTTTACTTTTTTTGAATAAATCCTAGTTCTTCATTGTGGTGAACCGTAAAATAACTAAAAATTAATTAATTTTATCACTTAATTTATTTTATTTTGCACTAAAAAAACAAAAACAAAAAATACATTCTCGTTTTTGCTACTTGCAACCTCTTTCTTATTCTAAAATTATATAATTTACTAAGATTTTTTTTATAAATAAAACAAAATTATTCGTCTTATCTAAAAATATCGGTACATATATATTTAATAAAGAATAGGTTACCGCCCGAATGCCTTACGTCCTTTACAAACCCTTCAGAAACGCTTCTAAAGGTGACTGAAAATCTCAAAACACTAATACCTTATTCACATGATAGACAAACCTTTTAATTCCAAATCTTTCTTGTCCCAAAGGAAGTGAGGTATAATGAGGTTGTTGTTAATAAAAAACACACATTTCGGTAAGAATTTTTCGAGAAAATACAATGGTAGTGTGATATATTATAATGTGTTGTTGGTAAAAAAATATACTTATATTTTGATAATTTTTACAAATTTAAAAAAAGCATTGAATAATTTTTATTTCAGAAGATTATATGCGTATGCAAAATTTAATTCTTAAACACTTATGCTTTTGCAAATTTAAAAAAAAAACACACACAAATCTAGCCAGATATAACGCATTCTCAGTAAAAAAATATATTTCGATCAATTTTCTACATTTTCTAGAAAAACAACTGAAAAAATTTATATCTCAAAAATTTATCTGTATGAGAAATTTAATTTTAAACATTTTTTGTTCATACAAATTTTTCAAAAAAACGCAAATGTAACAAGAAATAAAGCAATTTTTATAAAAAATATCACAAATTTCTGCCTTTTTTTAAATACGACGGGGTGTTTAGATTTTTGTTTTGATACGTATATGTAACCAATTTCCTAAACATTAATTTATTTGAATCACTAAATAAAAGTTCAACAATATTAATTAACCCGTATAAATAAAATGCACTATACGAGTATAATGTCAAATCACCAATTATGTAAATAAAAACGTTATATCGGGAGGTGCAACTTGATAGAAAAAAATTTTTAAAGAAATAGAATTGCAATTTTTTTACTCAATTACATGATACAAAATGCAGTTTTTAAAAAGTTGGTTCAATTGAAAACAGATCGAATCGATTCAAAGAGTTAAAATCAGTTAAAGAAAATTGATTCGTGAGAACGGGGAATTAGGAGTGTGAAAAGTTCAGATTAATCGATGTGATTCATCAGTAAGTAAATCGATTTGTAAATCGGATTTAGACAAGTTATCAACAATCAATCTTGATTTAAAATCTATTATATCTAATAAATCTGTTCGGAACGAATATCTAATTACGCCATTGTATGATGCAAATCAAGCTTCTAAAAATTATGAGTTGACACAGCGACTCTGTCTTTTTCGTTTTCTAATAGAGGAATCAAAATTTTAATTTCGGTTTCCGCTACTTGTTTTTTCATGAGTCAAAAATCAAAAATTATTATAAAAATTTGAAAAATAGTTTTTTCTAATTTTTGACATGACACAATATAAACATAATTTGGTAATTTAGTTTTTTGATTTTACGTTTTTTAAATCATTATTTAGAAATTATCATTTATTTGGCCAAAACGATAATAAAGAATTGAAGCTATAAAATCCAGATTTCGCTTTGCTGAAGAGACTTTGTGTGAAGCTGTAGCAATTTTCAATTTTAGCATAATTTACATAATTTGCTTTTCAGCAGGTACCTAAACTCTTAACAAACAGGAAATTGATAACTGTCGGTTCTATTGAACGTGGTAAATCCCAAAGTCCCCCCAACAGTTTTAAACTCATTAGTGAGAATCATTTTGTTTATTTTGTTAAAATTACTATTTATAATTCGCATTCGGTGTGAAGACTAGTTAGGATTATGCCGTTTTTCTAAGAAAGCGGGCGACACAAAGAAGGTGGAGGGTATTTAGGCGACTGTAAAGTACGTATAAAGTGACAATGCTGCATGAAAATAGGTCTTATATATAGCCTTTAAAGGTCCAAAATGTGCAATGCGGCAAGTCTTAGTTGCGGTAATGGTTAAAAATCTGACCTGCTGGTCGAAAGATTTGTTAATCACTTTATCTAGGCTAAGTACAAAATACAAATATAGGTATAACTAATGGAATCTTCATGCACAATATGCCAATTCTTGAAATTTTTATTTTGTTTATATTTACCTATTAGTCATATTACGACTGTGGCCAATAACACTGCCCATCCGGCTTAAATTATAACTTCCATGAGATAAGCCTTTATCTGATATAACTTTTTTCCTTGTATTCAGTAGGTACCAATGAATATAAATACATGTAATGAAATTATAATTTTTTCTTGTTTCAGCAATTTAGATTTTTTATTTAAAGTTGATAAGATATATATTTATGCAACCTTTAAATATTGTACAAAAATTTTTTAACAAATGGTTTCTTTACACTGTTTTAAAAATGGACATTATATTTCTCTAGTTTTTGCATTACTGCCTAATAAAAAAGGAGAAAGTTTTTTACAATTTTTCTTAGATTAAAAAAAAAATGTAGACAATTAGATTTAAGTTTCGAATCAAGAGAAATTGTTATATAGCCTGATTCAGATAAAATAATAAGCCTTATGATCTGGCAATGCAACGCAAAATACAAATTTCATTTACGTCTTGATCTAACTTAAATTAGAGTTTTCAAATTGAATCCAAGTTATCATTTGCTTATGTCACACTGACATTAACGCAGAAAACGCTCATTTGTGCCAGAGAAAAAAAAACTTATTTTAATGTACCTAAACTCTAATACAAAATGTATAAAATAATGAAGCATTAAAGTTAGAGAAACAGATCTATTTCCCTTATATTAAAATCATATCGGTTTTTTCATTGTTGGTACACAACACCATTTTTGACCAATGTCAAAGCACTGTCAAAGTAACGTAAGATAACTTAATTGCAAATGAAAATCGTAATTAAAAGTAGATTAAGACGTAAATAACATTTGTTTTTTGGGTTGCATCGCCAGATCATAATTTTATCTGAATCAGGCTGTATAACAATTTCTTTTGGTTCGAAACTTAAATGTAATTGTCTGCATATTTCTTTTAAATCTAAGAAAAATTGTAAATAACTGTAAGCCTGTAGATTCTGAAAGCGCAATCTATAAAGTTTGTGTTACTGTTTGGAATAATGTAAAAATCGTAGGCTAGAGATTTCATTTATGTCAAAATTGTTATAGAAAAATACAGCAGTTATCTAAAGAATATAGAGATAATAATTCAGTCATTGGCAAATATTTAAAACTTTATTTCGGCATTCAATTCTTACATCCAAACCAAATTTCTGACTTTTTTAATACCGAATTACATGACCTAATTCCAAATAATAACTGTAAAGTATTAGAATTTCGCAATTATTTATTTAATACTTATATTTCCGAAAATTCATTAATTCCTCCAAATGTATGGGCATCCAGTTCAAATTTTTGTAGAGAACTACGAAAAATTGCAGTAGCTTTTAGAGAATAGGTTTATCATAAGCAGGAAATGGTTTATCATAATCTCTTTAAAAATGGTCCAATCCTATAATTTTAATCCGTCCAATGCGTTAATCCTACCCCTTGCTAATGACCGGCCGAACAGAACCATAGATAATAAACCCGTCTACCTGTCGTCTAGCCAAACCGACAACCGTTGTCCGTATACAGTAAAGTAAAAGTTGTATGTGTTAGACACAAAAATGCTAGATTCAAGATAAAACTCAACCAACTTTGAAAATCAAAAAAACATTCAATGCTTTATTTAGTTTTGGTATTTGTTAAATTCGAAAATGAAAATAGCAATGAGACGATTTAGACGTAATTCAATGAGTCATTAAACTTCCGCTGAACCGGTTGGTTCCCATGAGAATCTGGCGGATTTGCCAACATTTTTTATTACATTTAGGACCAGTATTCAGAACATTAATTGCATTTACATAGTTATTTACTTTATTTGCTATGTATGATTTTAATTTCATACTTAAGCGCTGATAATTTCATACTGACTGATTTTCTCAGTCTAGTAGTAAATACTGGACGTTTGAAATTTAAAGCATATCTTCAGGATATTCCTTGGAGTAAGTAAAAATGTACAGAGCAATTATTGAAAATAGTGTTTACAAGTTATTGGGTTTTTAATTTTGTTCAATGCGCAAACTGCATTTCACTTCTATTAAAAATTTATTTAAAGAGGCAGTAAACCAAATGTTTATAAAAGCACCTAAAATTCTTAAAAAATATCTAAGTTTACAAATCAATACCGCAAAATCAATGACTTTTGGTTTTTGAACAACGAAACAACAAAGTTAAAATATTGTTTTGTAAAAAAATATTTAAACAAAATTGTAGATGACAGCAAAAGATTACCTATAGATAACTGCAAAAACTAATAAAATTTGTTCGTTTTGTAAAACCTATTTTGGTGCAGTATTGCTACATTACTCGATGATGGGCTAGATAATCTACCAATCAGCCTCCTTGTCCCATACACTTTCTTGGAAAAAATGAGGTATTTGACTATTTGATACTGAAAATGAAAGTTGATCAGTTTTCACTCGTTTTTTTTTTTACTGATCACGTACTTATATTGTCACTAAATCGACAAAAAGAAACATTGATCGTGTAGACAGACACATTGTGCGTAGCTGAGATCGCTGGAAGGTATGAGTGTTAAAAACGCAATAACCTTTTCGATTTTTTTTAATTTTTTTTACATTAAAACCATACGCCATTATTCCCAAAAGAGTGGGTGGGTCAAAAAAGCTGACGAGGATAGGTTTCCAGCTCACTGTCGGGTAATATGGCAATGCTGCACCAAAACAGGTCTTACAAAACAAATAAACTTTATTATTTTTTGCGGTTACCTACAATTTTTTAAGAAATTTTTAATGACACTGAAAATAATGTTTATTTTATATTTTTCTCAATAAATTAATATCAATTAATTAACATTCATTAAAAAAAATATCAGTAATATTCTGAAAAAATTCACATGAGTAGAAAAAACACCAAAATTTTTAATGATAAGCCCTAAAGTCAGTGTGGTAACTAGTTTTTTAAAAACGGTAAAATGTACTTTTAACTGAATCACCGTGTATACACTTTTGTGTATATAAGTATATTTTTTTAATTAAAATTTAAAAAAACAGTTTCTTATAGAAATATTTTTATTTGAATAATTAACAATAAAGAAATTTAATGATAATTTAATTTTAGCATAGTAAAAAAAAGATAATATTTTAATGAATCTGAAATTTTAATGAAATTTAATAATAAATTTTTATAGGGATAGATATGTAGATTTTTAAAAAACAACATTCATTTTCAGTATAAAAAATACTAAAAAAAATTAAATTATTTTTAGAGAGTGAAGCCACTTTTGAAATTACGTATCCAATTCTCGAAAACAAAACATTCTTAAAAAGATAATTTAATTATGATTAAATTGAGAATAATAATTGTATATACATCTAGGCGGCCATGAGTGTATTAAGTCGCTTATTTTGGTCTAAAAAATTTGTAGTTGCTTTAACCTTTTAAGTGGATTTGTTAATTTTCCAAAGTACGATACACAGTGGGCAAAATATTCGAAACGCATCCAAATATCTTAAGCGCTGAAGAGGTTAAGTTCAATTTTTTTCGCCATGCGTTTTGTAATAATTAATTTTTAAGTTATAATTTTTTATCAGTTAAGATAAAACAAGTGTTTTTTGCAGATTTTCATTGTTTGTGAGGCTGTATTTCTGGTTAAAATATTGCTCCAATACTTCTGAATCACCTAATTTATAAACTAGGCCGCATTTCAGAAAAATATCTTACATTATACAGAATGTCCCATAAAAATAACGTCATAACAATACATTTTTTAAATAGTTTGGTATTATTTTATGTGCCTATTAGGATATCTTTCAGTTTAGCTTTAGTTTAGTTTAGCAATATAGCTTTGAAAAATAATTATTGACATTAGAATTTATCAAAGCTATTTTCAACATAAAAATTCATTCAAATTGCGAAAGCTCATTTGTTGTCGTTTGTTGTTTAAATTATACAAGCTGTCAAAGACAACTTGCAAAAAACGATAAGTTGACTGCTCACACTTTATCAAAAAACTTTTTAATATTGTTTTTAATGGATTCCGGAAAAGTGTTTGACTAAACTCTCGAAACGGTTTATAGCAGATTTTGATCTAAGTTTATAAAAAAACAATAATAAAAAAAAACTGCTCCTTGTGCTATAAGCAGGTATCACGCAAGCCTAAAGAACCTTTTCTAAAAAAAAGAATTTAGTAATTAGAATTTAGGGAAAAAAGTTTTATCGGAAAATTATTATACATTTAAAAACAAAGCGAGACTTGAATTATCAATGTTTTGGGTGTGCTACTCGGCTATTTTAGATTCGTGCTATTGTGAACTGTGTTATAGTTATCTACAGATCAGGCAAACAAAAACATGAATTTGCATGTATTTTCGGAGTGTCTGATTGGAAAGGATTAAGCAAGAAAATACACGTCCATAAAGTTTCAGATCAACATCTAAAATCTTATGAAATCTATGAAATATGGAAGACTGGCAAAACTATAGAAGAAAAATTTGAGTCAAATCTAAGAAAAGAAAAAGACTTTTGGGGGATAAATATTACATAGAATAATAAATAATATATTAACACTTGCTGCAAACAATATAGCACTAAGAGGACATAAAGAACTAATTAATAAAGCAAAAGTAGAAAGTGGTAATATTTTAGAAATAATTCAGTTAATTTCAGAATATGATCCGGTTTTTAAAAAAATTATAAATATGTTTTCAAAAATCAAATACTTAAGTCCTAAAATACAGAATGAAATTATTGGCAAATACAGCCAAAACTAAAATTTTGAATAATATTTATAAAAACTGAACTATGTTTTTCTATTATTTTGGACACAACGCAGGATAATCTAAGTAAAATTGACCAGCTTAGATAATTGACAAAGATGGACCAAATCGTCCAAAAAAAATTAATATCAACAAATCGTTTCTTGGTTTTCCTTCCTTACTGGATCAAAGTGCAGCGGGTTTTCAAGATTTTATAATGAATTTCTTTATATCAAAAAACATTAATATCAACAAATGCCAAAAACAAGGTTACGATAAACTTAAATTTAGTAATATACGACGCAGTAAGTGGTGTGACAACAGTGAGGACATTCTTTGAAATTGTGCAAGAAATTTATTAATTTTTAAGTAACAGTTTAATTCGGTAAAATTTGTTAAAGATTCTAGAATCAAGAATTTCTGTAACACTTAAAAAATTGTGTTCCACTCGATGGTCCTCCATAAATGATTTCTTAAATGCACTAAGATTTAGGTACTCTGATATGTTCAAGGCTTTAACAGAAATTAACTAAAAATCTACCAAAATGGATGAAAGAAACACGGAGACAGAATTTTTTTGTAAATTTTCAATTTATTTTTTTATTGGTGATTTGATGTTGCAGATGTCGCAAGTAAATATTTACCAAGATCAAATGTAGATATAGGAGAAGCTTTAATATATTTGGAAAATGTGTTTCAACAAAATAACTTCAATAAGAAATTCTTTTCAACAGTATAAAAATACAGCAAAAAATCTTGCAACTAATGGAATATGAAACCCGAATTTAAAGTTAAAAAAAAAATAAAAATTTTTATGACGAATTGCAGGATTCTCGTGTTGAAGAAAGCGAAAAAATTTTTTAAGTGAAAACGTTCACAAAGCGCTCGATATACTAGTAATAATATTTCAAATACATGAAAGGTTTGAAGAGTTGAGAGAAATAGTTAATCATTCTTGAAAATGCAAGAAATTTGTGCTAGGATGCCAAGAATATAAAGATGATTTATCCGAATTGTTCCCATTGCAGATGCTTACATTTCCAAGTTGTATAAAAAATAGACTACAATCAAATTTCACTATTAAAGAATTGGCTACATTATTAATTTGTGACAATTACGTACTCTGTTCAAATTTTTCGGAAGTGTGCTTGGCATATATAATATATTTAACGTTACCTGTGACTGTAGCAATTGCAGAAAAATCTTTTTCGAAACTTAAGATATTTATGAAGTACAATCAGTGAACTTAGGTTAGGTGGTTTAGCAATTGTCAGTATAGAAAGGAAAATGACAAAAGCAATGAACTTTAATCAATTACTTTGCCACAATGAAAGTTAGAAAAAAGCTGTAACTTTTAGTAAGAATTTTTAAACGTGAAACGAATCTTATTTGTTTGTAGTATTTGTTTACACGCCGTTGCATCATAACCGTCATTTTATTAATATAAAAGACGGCGCACACAAAATATTAGCTGAGACGCGAAAATGTTCGTAGTTACACCACTGGCTAGCCGTCGTCGAACCTGCCTTGATTCGAATGGCTTACTTTTAAGGTGGACTAATTGAATTACAAATATAGATTCGCGACATTATGCTTGCTACAACTGTGCGACAGTAGCCGGCTGCATAAAATTCTCCGAAACGCGAGCCAAAACGATTAATTGTGTCTTTTCACCGGACGAAATCCAATGTGAAAAACATTTCAAGGAAACACCCATGCGAAATAATAAGCGGTAAATTTATAATAAAATTACATTTAAAAAAGATTTATAAAATGTAGGTAGTACCAAGTCAATTGCTTTACACGGGTTTCAACATTTAGAACGAAAATTTGACAAAAATATTAAATTGCGAAAAAAATGCTTGGAATTTATGAAAGGGCACAAAGGTAGGGGTCACATGAATAAAGTAAACGGTTTTAATAATGACGGTGGTAAGTGGTAATGGTTTTTATATGCCACATCATACCGTGTATAAGGAAACTAAGATAGCAGCCCGACCAAACTGCGCGTTGTTTTTGATGCATCGCCATCCTCGAGAACAGACAAAAGGTCATTCATCTATTAACAACTTTCATGTTGTCGGACCTACAATTTAAAGCGAATTATTTTCGATATTTATTAGATTCCGAAACCATACATTTTCTGCCGTCATTGAAAAAGTTTGAACAAATCTTTTGGAGGTCCGACCCATGCATCTGGACCAATTAGCACTTATCAATTGTGTACCGTCATTACAAACGATATTGCGTGAGCCCCTTTTATGACGGTCAGATGTTTGAAATAGCTTGTCATTAACAAATATGACTATACCCAACACTTCAGATGTCATAAAAAGGAATTTCTATGTTGATTTATTATCAGGCGCAAATTCTGTTAAGGAATAAAGGATGCAATAAAACTTAGAGACGAAATTACCGAAAGTTTTAGAACGAGGGGTTTTTCCCTTCGTAAATATGTTTTCAATAACCCTGCAGCTGTGGGTAGTAATATGTAAATGCAACGAGGCAAGTAAACAAACAATTAAACTTTACAGCAATAACGATACAAAAACATTAGAATTCATTTGGACCCCGCAATTAGATTTCGTTCAATATTCAATTGACATCCTTAATTACAAATCTTCTTAATTCAGTAAACGAATAATCTTATCACTATCAGCACAAAACAAATCTTTGATCCTCTTGGACTATTAGGACCAATAATTATAACAACTAAATTAATAATATAAAGTCTATGGCAACTTTGCGTGTATTTTTCTTGTTGGCAATCATTTTGTAAACAACTATAAATTGTTTAAATCAGATACGGATTCCTTGACATGTATTTTGTCCTAATAAATTGACGGCGATAGAACTCCACGGATTTGCAGATGCTTAAGAACGCGCATATGGAGCATGTATTTTTATATAAAAAGTAATAATATCACGGGTCAAGTTAAAGTAAATTTACTATGTGCTAAATGAAAGATATCGCCCTTGAAAACACAAACGCTTCCGCGTCTAGAACTCTGTGCAGCGGTTTCATTGGAAAAATTGTCGAACGACACTTACATGCCTCACAATGGCGGCATGTCAAATCTGCAAACAATCCGACAGACCTACGAGAATAGTCTGGTTCACATGTACCATGTATTCTAAATTTTTTATACAGTCTCCGAAAATTACGAAAATGGTGTCATTCGATTGTTTGAGGAAAGGTCCGAAAAGGGGCCGAAGAAAATTACAATAGTTATAAACAAATAAGTGAAAAAAAAAGTGGGAGTTTGGCTTTTTGCGAATATCGCGAAAAAGATCTGAAAAGATTACTAAAGTTCCCACTCCCGGAACTGTATCTCCAATATTTATAATTTTAACAGAGCCCTGAAAGTAGAGCCAAAAGGGGCGGTCAGCCTGGCTTCCACGCGCATAGTAACAAAAATTTCACACTGAAATAGTAACAAAAATATATATTTAAACATATTAAATATTAAGATATGGATAAATTCATATAGTATTGAGATACATGAATAAACAATAAATTATGCATTTATTAACTAACAACTTTTTTCAAAATGAATGTTAACATAGATACCTCAATAATTATTGAATATAAACTCTAGAATTTTTGTCACTTACTGAAGTTATTTTTAATAGGCTTACAAATAGATCACCGTTGCTAAAATTTAATAATTTCAATTTTTTAATTTTTTATTAACAATTGAAAATTAAAATATAAAATAAAGTAATAATTTTTTTTATTTCATATATTTTTTTAATTTTTTACTGCAATTATTAATAAAATTGTTATAAACAAATACATTCATTATCAGCAAATTAAATTTTTTTTTCGCAATATATTCCTTGATGCAAATTATGACTTTTAGAGAAAAAAACCATTCCTTAAAAAAATTTATTTGTTGCTCAAAAATGCATTTGTTAATTAACAATCGTTTTTCGCGACTAAATATTAAAATTAAGGAACCGTTTAAGCTCTAAAAATTATAAAATTTATTGTTCTTTAAAATTCTAAAATAAAAGTTTTTTTCTTCATTTTTTATTCGTTTAATTAATAAACAATTTGTAATAAAAAATTTTGTTAAGTTTATTTGTTTTTATATACTTAATTCTGTTAATTTTGTAAGGATACTTCAAGTTTTTAAAGTACTTTAATTCTGGAAAATTATACAAAGATTTGAAAAGATGAACGCACATTTTAGTGAGATGTATTTTATTTAGTTATATTATTTGTAGTAATTTATTAGTAAAAAATTGACAAAACTGATAAATAATTATGCAGTTAGGACCACTTATTCAGTGTTTAATAATTATTCAAGAAGTGCATCGTAAATTCGGGAATTAAGAGGCGGCCGTAATTTGTCACAACAAAGATTATTCTTCTATATCCTAACCTAAGGTTTTACATTTGATAGAAAGTGTGTTAATTTGTATTTGTTGCTATTATTTTATTAAATCTGCCGACATGTCAACGTATGATTTATTTGAACCCCATCATGAATATATTTAATTAGACATCGTAGTGGTGCCAACCTAACATCTTCAAATTACAGTAGAACGGGACCGTCAACATTAGTCTATTATTCCCGATTTCGGATAACTAAAGCGACCTCTGGTGGCGTTTGAAACAATCACATCGAAGCGTACCATTATTATTGTTGTTTACGACGTAAACGTCTAAATTCGCCGCTTCGTTTTTAATTTTTGTGTAAAATGTCTGGGACAGCAAAAAATACAAAGAAAAATAAGACTAACTGTTGTGTTTATGGATGTCACATACAAGTGAAGAACTGTCAGTTTTCATTTCTTTCCACCGCCAAACAGTGGTAAGGTTAAGATCGTTAATTTTTACGGTAATGAGGAATTTATGGACAGAAAAAAAGCTTGGGAAAGGGCCTTATTGATGGAAATACCTTCTACAAAGTTTTTAATAGTGTGTGGAAAACATTTTCCAAATAAAGACTACATTTGTCGTTTAAGGTTACCTAAAAAACCACATTTAAAAAAATCAGCTGGTTTTCGCTTAATCTACCAAAAAGAAAATTTGATCAATCATCCCATAAAAATGAATTACACGAGAAGAGAAAACAACATCTTCTGAAATGGAATTTCAAAGTAGTGAGTTCCAAATACAAGAGCAAAAAGAAGTTGCTGCGAATCATTTTGATGAAAATATTACATCACTTACCGTCAAGACAAGCTTTTTAGACAGTTAGTTATTACTTTATGGATAATACGCTAAAAATGCATAAAAAGCACAAACGTTATGCTTTCACATGCGGTATGTATTTTCTGACTGTCAACTGTCAAATGTGTGTCACACATCAGCTGTTCGAAATTGCGAATAACTAAGGGGAGGATTTAAAGGTACCGAGTATGAATGAAAGCGCGTGACCTTGCCAAAGCATTGGCACACGGCGATGTCATACCCCTAATTATTATATAGCGCTGCATTGACCCGATGGATGCCTGCAATGTGTTTAATATGCTTACACTCGATCGCTAATATAGACTTTATTACTGATTTGACCATGTTTCAGTTGAATAATGAATCGCATTCATGGTGCAATAAAATAAGCACAAATAGTAATTATTGTGAGTAATAAATAATAATACCTACTATTTGAAAGTATTTGCTTTTGTTGATGGGTTAAAATCAAGTTTATGCAAATTTTTTTTTAAAGGTTTTTAAAAATGTTTTTTTCTAGAAACATACGCAAAGTTGTGTTAATTAGAATTAAACGTTACTAACTTGATTGATAACCGTTCCGGGTTTCTCAAAGAAGTCAAAGAAATCGAATTAGACATGTGCAAAAATACGAGTCAATCTGACGAGGTTTTTACAGTAAATTATAAAATAGATTTGATGGAAGCATCCTCTCTCGAAGTGGGGTGATTTTTGTACCTATAAATAGTGATAATAAAAATCATTGTCAAAGCTACAAGTTTGAGCAATACGTTTGTTAAATCAAATTGTTTTTTTTATAACAACTTTTGCTTATTCTCACAGTAATCTATGGAAAAATCTCAAAAAGAGAAATTGTTTAAAATTCTTAAAAGATACGTCGTTGCATAGACAATAAAGGCAGCTTTATTAGTTGCGTTTTCTTCGAAATAATACCATATTTAGCTACGTTTCCTAATTGGAGCCATATTGTTTAATATTTAAAATCGGATTTTTTGACAAAAAGATGCACCGTTTGCAGGTTTGCATTTGCACCACACTAAGTCCAGATTAAAACTAAATATTTAAAAAAAATGTGTTTACTTGAGACTTTTTATGACTGGCTCATTTTAGGATGGCTTAATACCAAGGACAAAATCAATGACACCCCCATAAACCCGACCCTAATTTGACAAAAATATGTTTACGGCATACATCTGTGAAATGCATGGTTTTTGTTGAGAACAGACCTCCAGTATTGTATTTTTTATTTTTGAAAATAAGTATAAATTTACCACGGCAAAGAAGAGGAGTTAGGTTTTTTTTAAATATTTTTTTAAAGAAATGTTTAAAAAAAATATTTAAAGTTACCATAAAAACACCTCTTACAATTAAAAAAAAATTGTTAATAACAAAGAAAAGTTCTAAGCTCTAAGAAATAAGGTTTAGTTTGCATTGTTTGCAATGGCAAAAACTGGATTTTTTTAGTAAATAAATAACTGCGGCTTTTAAATACTGGAGGCTTCTTTTCTACAAAGAGCATACCTTTTCCAGAATTATATTATTTATAAGTTTGTTTTAATTATATATAAACAGCACTAAAGCAAACACTAGTATTATACAGTGTGAACCATTTGTATGAAATAACTTCGATAAAAAATCAGTGATTTGTTTTTCAGGAAAACGCTCGGACACTTATCTTGTTATTTTTCAACGCGCATTTTATGCCAAAAAAAAATGGATATACAGGATGTCCCAAAATAACGATACGACCCCCAACTTTGAAATTTCAATTAAAAACACCAATTTTTTTAGCATATCTACATACTACGTATAAATCCCTAAATTTTTATCAAATTTATTTATTTCAAATAAATCACGTCTTTTTTTCAAAAATAACTGAAAATCGACATAGTGTGCGCAACATAAAAAATACGCAAAATTATAGGTAGAATTCAGATATGCTATGAAAATTGTAGTTTCCATTTCAAATTGTAAAGTAGAGGGTTGTATCTTGATGTTGGGACACCTTGTATATCCAATTTTTTTTGTCAAAAAATGCGCGTTCACACTGTATATATTGTAACAAAAAGAATTAGATTTTATAGTAAACACCTCAAAAAAAAATATTTTGTCTTAAATGAATAACTATTTTAAGTAACGAGAAAATGTGAATTTAGTTGAGCACCAAAATAATATATCAATTTAATTTTCGAGGCACCCTAAACTTTTATCAATTTTAAAGAAAGTATCGACGTCGGTAAAAAAACTGTTCCACAAGTGTTAAGTTTATGATCAAAAACATTTATGACAGTGGTACAACCATCCCTGGAGAGTTACAACCTCTCAAATTAAGGTCGCGTTTGTGGGGGTGTCATTGAGTATTTTTGTCCCTTTCACTTATATTCACTTCAACTGAATAAACATAATATATTCTTGAACACATTTCTTTTTAAAACAAATAACAGATTGATTATAAAAGTAGATTTTACCTTATATTTTAATATATTTTGTTTATTTTTAAATTATGTAAAAAAATAATAATTACGACAGAATGAGTGAACTGTGTTGCCCAAATATCTTTGTCTACGATCTATTGTGCGAAACAAACTGTTTTCATTATACTTTTATATAAAATGTGTTCAATAATTGTTCTGATCGTGGTTTGCTGTGCTTTTCTCTTTCTAGCATGAACGTAGGTTGACGTGATAAGTTTATATGGTTTGCTGTCAACTGTCTAAATGTTGTCTTATTTTTGCATTTAGGAATTTTTGATAAAAATTACATTGCAAGTCATGATAATTGTATGCAGACGTTCAAGAATATTTACTCTGCATCTGCAAGCGTTATCTCAGTTAAACGTGTGAATTTCTGGTCGCATTTTCGTATGTATTTTTGTATGAGCACTGACAGCTGTCATATGTCATTGTGTTGTAATGTTAACCGAGACATATGTTTTTGTGACAATTGCCATACCTAGGCGATCTGACCAGGACAATTATTGAACACATATTATTTTATTTAATAGTCATTAATTTATTTACTTTTACGTTAAATGCACAGAGATATTAAAATATTACACTTAAAATGAAGATTAGTTTATAGACTTATTTAAATAATGTTTTTGATTGTCCCAATCCATAGTGTGGCCCCAAGATTGACGTTTAATTTTAGATAAAATGTGGTAATACATTTGAATCCGAATTCGGATCCGGACCGAATTAATACATTTGGATCCGAATTCGGAATTCCGAATTAAATAAATCGATCGGACCCGGACCGAACCTTTCCGTAGTTTCCGGCATTGGATTCGTTCCGCGTGAACGGGTCTACGCGGAACGACACACCACTAGTTTAAAACGGTTGGAAGCGAAAATAAACCTTAATGTAGTGAGCATAGAGTGTACAAGACTTCAAGGCTTGTCCCGCCAACGAGACTGTAGCTGCGTATTATAACTATGCCACTGCGTTCCGTGTGCTAGTGCTGCTATTAGTGGCTCAAGCGCTCAAGTCCCACCTACTGTTGCCATTGTTTCAGTGGCGGCTCGTCTGGTGAGGCCACCGAAGCTGGGTCTCAGTCTCAGTCAATTTAAGCGAATTTTAATACATAGCATTATTTTAATATCTTTTATCAATCACTATTTATATGCAATTTTTTTTCTAGTAGAAAGAATTTTTTTTTAATTTCCTGCACAGAATATGTGTATGTATACCTTTACCGTTCGAAATGCAGCGCTATTAATATGAGCAAGAAAGCAAGCACAGCAGGCTCAGATGAGGCCGAATCAATGTTGCTCCTGATTTTTTTTCACTGTACTGATGGCAGGATTGCCAACGTACTAATTTAGTTTGATCGCATAATACGAACTGATTACGTACTTGCGATAGCTCAAAATAAAAATTCATTTTATATAAAAAAAGTTTAAAAAAGAAAAGCCGATATGTGCAAAATCCTGAAAGATACTAGCACCGAAATCTTGAAGACACGTAAAATATTAAAACCGAAAACTTTGCAAAAACTACATTACGCCACAAAAAATTTCGGACATCAAATTTTGACACTAACAACTGAAATCGTGTAAACCACAGTTCCTTGTCAATTTTAAGGTTAATTAATGTCGTCGTGACAGACATCGTTTTTGTGGGTAAATGAAACAAAAGTTAAAAGTTAATTTACACTATTTTTATGTCATTGTCAAAATTTGATGTCCAGAATTTTATTCGTTCTTTTCATGTATGTTTTAACGAATATTGTCTATTTATTCTTACACACTTTTTATGTTAAATTTTTTATTAATGACAAACTGTACAACTACTTCACTTTACCACACCTAATTAAAAATTTTAGTTCTCCTAGTAGGTACGTCTGTGAATTGAGCAAATGTTATGGCAATTTTCTAAATTTAGTATTTTACGCTCCAATGTTATTAAACTGTAGCAACTATACAGTGGTTTATTGCGGTTTGCATTTGCTGATTTCTGACCAAATATCACGTCACAACAGTGTTTTGTGTACTTCAATTGTTATAAATATAAATAAATAAATTTTTTCACTTAATAATTATTTTGGATAACTAATGTGCAGATAACTATAAGACAAGTATAGAGTAAGAGTTTGAAAACAATCTTTGGTAAATATAGATTTATAAATTTTTTATCAGATGTCTACAAGAAAAACAAAAAGGCATTCTGGATCTTTTTAGAAAAAAGAAAGAAACCGGTGATGTCCGCAAAATTCACAATAAAAATGATGTGATTTCTTTATTGAAATGATGAAAATTTTTCGGTCATATATTTGACGGGGCGCATACTAGTTGGCTCCGGCAGTCTTGATGGTAAAAAGATCGTAGGTAAGTAAGAAAGTAGGTAAGTAAAAAATAATAATGCTAAAACAAAATGTAATAAATGAATTTCAATTTGTAAAATTTATGTTATAAATGTAACAAGTAACATGAGTATTAATGTCTGTATATATCAATGATAATATATTTGTGAATAAATATAATGTTTTTTCTTATCCATTAGTATTCTGCAGTTCTATGTCAAAAGGTAGTATAATAACAAGAGAGATCAATAGAAATTATTGGCAAATAGTTACATAAACAAGTCGCTATACAGTAAAAAATAAAATCATAATACAATGAAGTTGAAACTGCAGAGACGATCTTTTAACTTGGGACAGCAGTTTCCTAGAAGTAGGTAAATAAGTAAGTATTTAATTTCATCAGGTAGCGAGAGCGAATCAACATACGGACATGGGAGCCATTAAAAGGGTTTTTTGACCGCGGGAGCCAACTAGTGTGCTCCGAATTTACGGGTCCATCCTCGTTTTCCTTCTCCTAAATTTAATCTTAGTATAAACATTTAAAATCACGCTTTATCCTATTTTAACGGTTCTTAATAATTATTGTTAATTTTTGAATATTTAAAATTTAAGTTTGTTCTGCTGTTCACGCTGATGATGGGTGTTCAGCCCGAAACTATAGTCTGTAGACAATAATTTTAACATTAAATTTTTAGGAGCATCTGTGGGTTAGACTTTAAATTTTTTCCTACAATTAAACACTAGCGAATTAATTGTTTTGTTGTCGGGATATGAAAAATAAACCCAAAAAAGACCCTAAGTTTTGATGATGCGTGGTCAAATTGATTAAATGCTAAAGAACGTCGCAGAAACCGTGGTTTTCTCTGTAGTAGCACTGATTATCTCCAGGCTGCTTGCATGTCTCGTCATCGAAATGTTATTAAAGATCAAACTCAAAGTACTTCTAAAACAATAACTTGCACTTTTCAAAATCTGACCGACCGCGACACGAGACACTTCAGAATAGAAAAACTAATTGAATCGGTCATTCCAAAAACCAGATAGGTTACATTTTTTTCAAACATGTTTTTTTGTTGTAAACGTTTTAAAGGCAGATGCGTATTCTGGCTAAAAACCACTAACCAATAGTACCAATACATTCCTTCCTCTTCAAAATAATACGGCGTTATAGACGGTCAATGCATAAACAACATAAGCCGGTGAGAAGTGGTTTTTGCATACACTACTAAATCGATTTATTAGACACACAAGTCGAAACAAGTATATTTGCGAAGAACCAACAACAAAAATAAAACAATCACACTTACCAGAAAATTCAAAACGTTTGTTAATTGTTGAGTTAATGATTTACAAAAGACATTCCAAACAATTTTACAAAAAAAAATATCATAATCTATGCAAAGGACGAGATAGGGTTGCAGCTATAACATTCGACTTTATGTAAAATCTACCATTGCCACACATTTCTGAATAAAACATTTTTTTGATGACGGCAATTGAAAAGTTGGTTGCAATAACCAGGCAACTCCACTTTTTGAGGAAATGCACATTTTTATTTTATTAGGTACATGTAAAAAATAGGCCGATCGTTTGGTGCAAGAATCAGGTATTTCCAGGTATTACTGCCTGGTTTTCTGTTTACAGCAAAAAAATTATTAAATGTTATGAAATACTACCGAAATCTTGGGCGTGTAGAAACAGAAGAATGTCTGACATCAGAGACAGACGATGACGATAAATAATAATTTAAACAGAGTATTATCTGTTCTTTTTATATTCAAGAGGAAATTTTTACTAGTTTTCTGTTTCATAATTCTGTCAAAAAGTAGGGATACTGTAATACGTTAGTTTCCTACATTTCTTTACTTTAATCATTATAAACCGTACAAAAAACTTTGGTTCTGTTTGTTTTAGGCAAAAAACAGACAGCACCAACATTATGCTGACATTATTGCAAAAAAGACGTAAACACATCCATTCCTTCATGCTTTATAAGTGAAAGAAAAAGAAGCACAAAAAAACGCTTTGTGAAAATTTTGGAAAGTTTTTTGTAATTGCCCATACATCCTTGAAAACGGAGCTGCCTGGTTATTGCACTCAACCCTTCAATTGTGAGCTCACTATTTTGGTATTAAGGATTTATTGAACATACTAATGCAAAAACTCTCAACTTCTGTTTTATTCCATCAGCCAATCCTTATGATTGGAGAGTGAGTGATCATTAATAGTAAAAAATTAGATGATTTAAAACGAGTTCAAAATAGCATTATGTAAGAGCTTATGCCATTTTATTAGAACATATTTAGCTGGCTAACTGCAAATGTTGAATGATGTAGAATATGATAATTTACTTTAAAAATAATAAAACATAAAAAATTAAAACGTATGACATGTTAATATGAAATATGCTAATGTTCAAGTGTAATTTTTAATAATAACCCTGTTTCTTGCTAAAACAACATAAGTCAAGAAAAGTTTTTTTATGTGTTTTTTACCATTAATATTGATAAACTGTAAAGGTTATTCGACATTTTAATCCTTTAAACAATAAATACTATATGATTGCCAAAAAGTTCTTTAAAACTCGTTTATTTGTGAATTAAACAGTTTTTATTGATTCCTGAAAAATTCTAATTGTGTGACTTATGCGGTTTTTGAAATGACCGATTCAATTTTAATAATAAGATCAATTAAAGTTGTGAATTTTGTCATAAAATTGATTCGTGCTGAGAAAACGAGCGAACAAAAAACGGAAATAAAAATATAAACGTTTGAAATAAAAATTTGCAACATTTAATTCGTGGAAAACCAACTAATTGTCTTATTGATACTGGAGCCGAGGTTTATTAATGAGGGAAGAAATAGTCCGATCCATTGGAGGTCATATACAGTCACCTGTAATATAACCCAATTACGAAGTCTAGGTTTGAATTTTTACATTCGACAAAACTTTAGCACTTGTTGAAGTGGTTATATAGTTAATATTTTATTTTATTTAGTACGAAATACCGATTTAAATTATTATGTCATTATAGAAAGAAATGCTGTGAAGTGTAATGAATAATGATTAAAAGGTGAACAAAGCGTGCAAATCATTGACCGGAAATGTCGTCCAAGACATAGTTTTTATACTTTGGCCTCGACTTGGGGCAAGAGGGCATAAAAAAGTTGATTGGGCGCATTGTGTAAACGCCAAACGGGCCACATTACTAAATAAGTAAAGTTCATTGGTGTACTAGAGCATTGCGTTGATATTAAAAATTTGTCTTTAATACTTTTGTTATTCCGATAAAAAATAGGGTAATTTTTTAGGGTTAGATTTTTTATTTGAATTACACGATAGAGCCAGGGGACGTACAATCTTGAAGCAGCGCAAACAGACCGAGTGGTCTATTACGAGTGTGATTATCAGAATACACAGTTTGTTCGCTCTATAATAATGATATTCAATTAAGTCAATCATAGAAAATATTAATTCGGGAAATCTAACAACCGCTATTTACAATGATTTATCGAAGACATTTGACACTATTAGCCATGAAATTTTCCCCAAGTGGATTGCGTTCAGGTTGATCGTTAAATCTTAGTAGGGTTGTGGGTTCCTAAGCCTGTATTTCACATTGGAAAAAAAAATAGTTAAAAAATTGTCAGAAATTTTAATTAGACGATCTTGAAGCAACTGCTGGCATCCGTTGAATTACGGAATTAATTATCAATTTGGAACAATAATATATCAGAAAATCTCTAATATCTATGACCGTACAATTTCCTTGGGTTTAATGTTGATATTGCTTTTTATGTTTTTCCCTTCTACTAATAAAAAGTTTTTATCAAAAAAGAAATTATTTAATTACTACTTAACAAACTTTCAAGAAATGTTTACGTGTTTTTCTTATAATATTAATAATAATATAATAATAATTATAACTCTCTGAAGTTATCGTGATCCAACTGAACGCAGTCTACTTTGAGAATTAGCGTCTCCCATTAGTAATTTTATACCTTTTGGTAATTGAACGCAATTCATTGTGCCCCGATGTTTCAACCAGAAAACTGTAGACCGGTGTTGGAGTTGCCTCATCATAAGTGCGTTGTTTATAAAACAATTTGTAAAAGCAAAAATATAAAATTAATCTTGTATAAAAATTTAAAATTTATTATAAGCATATAAAATATTTTCGTGTTTGAAAAATAATGTTTTGTAGCAACTTTTCTGTAATATCCAAAAAAATTTAGGTTTTTTTGAAAAATTAGTATTATGATAATAATAATAATAAAAATTGAAAAATTATTAAATTAAGGGTTCTATTGTAAAATAGTAGTCAACTCTTTTAAAACTTTCGTTGTTAAAATAGTTCTAATTTGTTGTTCTAACATTACATATTAGGGCACATGACAGAATTTTAAAATTGATGAAAATTGTAAAATGATAATTTAAATATTTTTATAAAAAAGAATAAATGCAGTGGCGCACCCAAGCTTAAAAAAATCATCATCTACGAGTATTTGAGTTTTGTTCTTATTATTAAAAATAATCTGAGAAGTATTACTTGTGCTGTTTTTCATGTATCAATTATTCATTAAATTTGTTTTGTACTTCTTTTTATTTTTAACTTAAACTTATTTAAACTGTTTTGAGTGTTTCACATTTTGGTTTTTTGCCATTACCCTTCATGTTTGCATGTAAAGAAACTATTTATTTTTACAATAAACTTTAGCTTAACAGAAAAATGAGTGAAAAGAGAAAATCTGAAAATTAATTTTCTATAAAATTTTCTGAAGAGAAGTGAAGTGGAAGCAAATGATTCGCTTATCATTATTATAGTCCTGTTTGTAGCTCCCATAAATTTATAAGTACATATTTTAAAAAGTTTCACTATTTTTAAGTTGTTTAGACTTTTATATTTGTTAGTTTACTGCCAAAACTTCTGGATGTATTGGCCCTTACAAGCATTAAATTATTGACAACAAAAAAACAAATATAAAAGTACAAACAACATAAAAAACGTATTTTTTTTAACCAAATGAACGGAATTATCGGATATAAAATATAAAATTTTGAAACGCTTTCTATTTTTTTAAATATAAAAATTGTACTAATAAATAATAGTACCTCGAGCAAGACATTGTGAAAAATCTGAGTATAGGAGAGGCAATTTACAATAATTTTTTTTCCGCCTCTGAAAAATTAATGTTTTAAGATTTTTAATAGAAATTAGGAGCCAAAGATAACAGTTTTTATTTGTTTATAATAAATATTGTAAAAACATTTATTATTACAATAATTATCGTCTTCGGCTCCCAAATTGTATTGCATTGAAAACCCAGATGTAAAATAAGTCCAAAGGCCTACCCAAAAGAAGAGTTGTAAAGACAATAGTAAAATAGTAAAAATTCAAACCTAATCTCCCCTCGCTTCGTACCTGAAAAACAATCCTAGTTACGCCTTTGACAACGTCCTTTATTTTGATATCGAAAAGTTGGCAAACCTAGTTATCCACCCCATTGTCAAAAACGGCAATTAACAAGAATCACCTAAATTTAAGACATATGAAAGAATTTTCAGCGTTTATTGAAATATTTTTAGCTCAGAGTTTTTACGCTCATGCTGTTTCTTTTATGATTAATTGAGGAGAGCTTGTAAAAGCTCTCTACGGATAGTTACTCTAATTATTGAGTATAAATTTTGATTATTGTTTACTAAGTGATATTGCATGCTAATTTTTACTCACTCAAATAATATGTCGCTCATTAAATATGTACAACAACGTCATACCTCAAAAAAGATTATTTTTGAATAAACACAATTTAAAGTTAAAATTTATTATGTAAAAAATACAAATTTAAGTGGTGACGTGGTACAAAATTAATGACATGTTTTGGCAAGTTTTTTAGCTACAGATAAGACTGTCTAGCAATTAAAAGACAAAACAAAATACATTCTAAACATAAATATAACAAAAATGTTTGTTTTTGAGATATGACGTTGTTGTATTTAATGAGCAATCAGTTAAATAAAGGGTGTAAATAAATAGTGTGTTAAATAAATAAAGAGATTTATTCGTTTTGATATAGAATTCTGTGTATTCAAATTTTATCTTCATTATATTTTGTTATATTTTTTAAATTTAATATTATTAGACTACTGGGTAGGTACCTGTTTCCAATAATTAGTTACTAGTTGTACCCCCATTTCTATTTTACAAGGGTTGAATCTACCTCGAAATAAATGTTTTCGCTTTTGTGGTAACAACAAATGCTACGTGCCTAATTAATTAAGGAATTAAACATCTTTCAAAATTTAGCAAAGAAAAATATTTTAAAGAAAAATATTTTTTTCTTTTAAAAACCCAACGACAAAACCATTTGGCGCAATCAGGATACGCAATTAATTGGTAAAGTTTTCAACTAAAAAGTTGAGAAATAATACCGACAAATTTTGCAATTAATAAAAGGTAACTCTGAGTACGATTGAATTCGCGACGGTCGGTCTACCATGCTCACACGCCACCATAGAAATGCCGAGGCAAATAGCCCGTAAAAGCGATTATATGTATGCTACAGCCAAGATAAAAATTTTTATCTTTATTAAAGATCTTCTCAACCAGTCATAATCTGTTAAAAGCTATAAAATAACATTTAATGTCTCTAAGTCTGTTAATCATTTAAAATATTCATGCAAATTCTAAAAGATAAACACTTGGCAGAAAATTCTAGTAGTTATTTAAAGTCAGAACATTGACCCTCAAAGAACAAATTGACCTATATTTAGTAACAGCTGAGGTCATAACTGAATCCCCCTTTGAGTTTCAAACATTTATGAAAATTTCAGAAATATTAGTGAATGTCACGATAGTTTTCTTTTAGTTTAACGAAGAAGATTAAAAGAGGAATGACATTCTATCATTTCATAGTCAATAGAATAGTGTTGCAAAAATTAATGTAATAATTTGTAGTAAGAATCACATAAAAAAATAACCGTAGACCAATTTTAAGCATATCAATACGTGAAACATAATTATAAAAAAAAATGCATTTACCGTTTCTTAGCAGCACACATTCTTAAATAATCTCCATGTATAGCCATATATAAAAAAAACTTTGTGAGACTAGAGTAATAAACAGTCCAGAAGACACAAAAAAACTAAACTCCGAAGGAAAGTTAAAAAAACATCACTAACAAAAAAAACTGGATTCCGAATGGTTCAAGAAAAACCATAAATTAGTTTTTCTCTCTTTGAAAATATATCACCATAAGAAAAAAGATATTTACGATCTCAACAAGTGTGGGGTCAAAACAACTCAAATTGAATAGAGCAATATAAGTTGTCGAAAGCCACCATAAAAATATTTTTTTTAACGTTCGAAACTAAATGCAATCATAGGTTAAAAATAGAATATGTTCAAATTGTTAACATAAACAATTAAACGTTACAGTGTGATCCATTTGAGTAAATAACTTCGATAAAAATTCAAGGATTGTTTTTCATGAAAACGGTCGAACACGTCTCCTGGTATTTATTTATTATTCAGCGCGCATTCTTTGATGAAAATATTGGATATACAGGCTGTTCCAACATCAAGGTACAACCCTCTACTTTGAAATTTTAAATGTATAACTTCTACGTATACTTTTGCATATTTTTTATGTAATACACAGAATGTCGACTTTCAGTTGTTTCTGAAAAAAAAAAACACGAACCATTTGAAATGAATAAATTCGATAAAAATTCTGGGATTTGTTTTTCAGGAAAACGTTTGGAGTCATATCCTGTTATTTTTTAACAAACATTTTTTGACAAGAAAAATGGATATATAGGGTGTCCCAAAATCAAGATACGACACTCAACTTTAAAATTTCAAATAAAAACTCAATTTTTTTTAGCATATCTGCATTTTACGTACAATTTTTTATGTAGCTAAAAAGTCATGATCTATTTGAAATAAATAAATTCAGATGTGCTAAAAAAATAGGATTTCCATTTGAAATTTCTAAGTTGAAAGTCGTATCTTGATTTTGAGATACCTGTATATCCATTTTTTGTTAAAAAAAGAGCGTTCAAAAAAAAAACAGAATATGACTCCAAGCGTTTTACTAAAAACAAATCCCTGAATTTTTATCGGAGTTATTCCATTCCAATGGTTCACATTGTTTACTGTATAATTATGCAAGTAAATAAAATTATAGTAAAAAACGAACGCCGGTCAAGTAGGCGTTTTTACACACGCCCGAGCTGTTCTATTGCAATTGTTATCTTATCTAGTATCTAATACCGGCGTTAGTAAGGTGGAAGACAATTTTCATAACATTTTTTTAAATTTATTTTATTTATTTTAATTTTCATTTTATATATCAAATTTATTTAAATAAAAATTGGCGTTTTTTTAATATGTACTATTTACGTTTTATGTATTTATACCTATCCTACAACATACTCATAATGTACACTACAAAATAATAAAAAATTAAGAATAAACACATTAGTTTTTATTGTTAAGTTATTAATTATTTAAATAAATTATTTTTTGTAACTTTTTTAAAGAACTGTTATTTGCTTTTTAACATGTATTACTTGAATTAACCAAACATTTCATAGGTTTGGCTAGAACCAATGATAATATTCGGTAATGTTTAATTTTTTTATTGAAAATTTTTAAAGTTCATATTAAAATAATTAATACAGCAATAAGTTTTACTTTACAAAAATTTATTACATTTACAAATTTACAAATGAGTCGTTCAGTTCCAAAACCGACCATCTCCATCAAGTAATAAATACTTTATAGACTTCACAACTTTTACTTAACAAAATTTCTGTTGTAATACTTTGCGTGTAGAAGTTATAATTTTCTTTATAGATACGCGAAAATGGTGATATTGCGTTAGGAACTTTACTACTTATTAACAATGTACCTACAATATTTAAGACAAAAATTGTATACTAAACAAAACATAAAGTGGATAAATTTTTAACGTTTATTCTTTATAATTCGTCAATATGCTTCATTTTTATAAAATAATTTTGTTCGGCTAAATAATAAATTCTAACAAGTCTTTCTTAACCTCAAAAATTATGCTTTTGCTATTATTCATATTATAACGATACCATTGTCAGTATCAACAGTATTAAGGCGCACTACTAGAACAAAAACTTATGGAGATGGCCGCTTTTAGAACGAATCAAATTTTTGAGACTGAAAAAACATGCGCTGTAGTTAGTTTTGGCTCAAACCTTTTGAACACAACGTGTAAAAGTGTTTAAAATTCTTTTTTTTTTGAAATAAAGAAAATTTCATAAAAAAATGGAGATGACCGGTTTTGGAACTGAACGATTCAAATATGAAACTCATTTTGCAAATTTAAGTCTGTTTTTATTTTCAAGTAAGAAGTTTGTTTTACCATTTGCTACGATAATACCTATATACTATTATTATTTTTTACATTATTTTGCAATATACTATTGTGAAGATCAAGTTTTTTCGTGGGATGAGTTTGTTATTTAATTAATTAAGATAAATTTGTTTTTTTAAATCAATTTATTGGGACAGTGAAAGGAAAATATTTTTTTTTAATTAAGTCGACAGTTTCCTGATTCAAGTGTCACTTCCTCAAAACTTATTATCTACGTATATTGTAGGTGTTTGTTCAATGTAGTAAAACAACATTTAATTATGATTTTTTCGTGATATGTACATAGATAATAAGTCCTGAGGAAATGACACTTGAATCACGACACTGTCGACTTAATTAAAAAAAAATTTCTTGCACTATCCCAATAAATTGATTTAAAAAAATTGAAGATGTAAAATAACCAAGTAAACAATATAAATTAATTTGTTAATGTGTTGCGAGTGACACA
This sequence comes from Tribolium confusum, assembly GCA_029207805.1. Classification (NCBI taxonomy): domain Eukaryota; kingdom Metazoa; phylum Arthropoda; class Insecta; order Coleoptera; family Tenebrionidae; genus Tribolium; species Tribolium confusum. The sequence continues at coordinate 23,958,513 of JALGAY010000008.1, read as the reverse complement.
ATTACACTAGCGAAAAAGCGACATATTTTAATTATTAGCAAATGCCTGTTCTGAAATATTATTATTACGTTTTAGAATGATAATATTTTCAAAACTAATGTTACAACCAGCCTCATTGCGTTACAGATGATTCAATAAACGAGTATTACAGTGGGGAGCTTGTAACACGTATTTTGTATACTATTTGTTCTTTTTATTTTGGTAAATTACGTCCATTCTTTTTACATTCGAAATTTGTTGTAACGGGGAAGTGGACAAAGCAGAAAAAAAAATTATTTTATAAGGCCAACGTTTCGAACCTCTATTGATTCTTTTTCAAGGCTTATAATAAAAAAAAGAATCAATAGAGGATTCGAAACGTTGGCCTTATAAAATAGTTTTTTTTCTGCCTTGTCCACTTCCCCGTTACAACAAATTTCGGACTATTTGTTCTATTGATTATTTTAATTACTGTTTGTTATTATTTTTTTATTTGTCATCCGTTGTTATCTGTCTAGTAAGTTTTGCGTTAAACATCAACATACCTTTGAAAACCTATTTTTACATTGATTTGAATAATTATTGTAAACAGTAGTGTTTTGAGAGCGATCGCAGTAGAAATTAATTTTTTGCTAAACTCTTCTCTGAAGAAAATTAAAATCCAAGCCAACATTATTTACACTAGTATATTCGGGCATTTTTAATAAAGCTCAATACTTCTTGGAAACAGAAAATTGTACTTACCCATTATGTTTGATTGTGCAAAGCCGGAAAGATTTATATAGAAGTACTAATTAGAAAAATTCGGTAGATACCTGAGAATAGAAAGTTTCTAACCAGAATTCTAGTAAAGACAAATTTAAATAAAATATGAGCCAAGCCGGAAATATTAAGATAACGAATTGGGGAAATTCGGTATTTACTTGAAAGTTTCCTACCACCTAGTTTACATCTTTAAATACAATTACCAGTTTGAGTACCCCGCCTGCTGAGATAAGGGAATTAGCTAGTCCGCATTTAGGTTGTCGAATCAGGTAATAGAAGGAACCGATAGGATTAAGGATTATTTGGTCCCCAAAGAAGATCCGTCCTTAAAAACATTAATTCGTTAGAAAGAATTTTTGTCAATGATGATGAAATAAATTCTGTTATAGTCTTCTCTTGTAAAACTAATTTTGACTTATTATTAAAAGTAATAGAATCTACATGTATATAAAGGATATTTAATTAGTGAACAAATATTTTTTTACAACTTTTTACTTTACATGTTTTGGCTAATAAACATTACATACCGCTATCTTTCTGTCTTTTACCAAATTAGTCTCAAAATACATATGTCATTTTATTAAAAACCTTGATTTTAAGATGCCGTAAATTTGGATCTAATTCTCAACCAAAATTGTAGTAGGTAGCAGATTTTGAAAAAACGATACATAATGCTACTGCGACAGTTTGGTCAAAAGTAAAATTGATAGGATGCAAATTACATTTAGGACAAGCGTGGTATCGAAAAACACAAAAATTGAAATTGTCAGTGGAATACAATAATTGTGAACGCTTAGTTGGAGCATGGATGTGGTATTTGTTTGTTTACCATTTTTAACACCAACAGAAGTTGGAGAGTGTTTTGCATTTGATTTATTTGAAGAAATTCCAAATAATGCAAAACTTATTAAACTCTCTGATTATTTAAAAAAAAATTATATTAGCGAAAAAGCTGAATTTCCCCCCTAAATCTGAGCTAAAAAGTCTTCGAGTTTACAAAGAACAATGTGTGAATTATTTTACGCAAAGTTTAATTCACTTTATTCTGTACATTCATATATCTTTATGCAATTTTATACATGTTTTACAACAATATCAGATTAGCACTAATGTAAAAATTCAAAGTTTAGGTATCTGAACCTGTAAAAATTCAGAATAAAAGTGAACGGGATAAGAAATAAATTTTAGAGAACAAAATATTTGAATATGACATGAACTTCATTTAAAGATTCAAATTAAATGTGTTCCGCATTTTTTTAAATGTTGGTCTTTTTATTTTTGTATATACATAGTTACCTACTTATTTAATTTATGTTAATATAAACGTGTAGTTTTGTAAATAAAACATTAATCTTTTTTATGTTTTGTGTTCTTCTTTATTTTTTTTATGAATGTGTAAGTAAGTCTTTATTATCCGGAACACATGTATGTATAAGTCTACTTATTAATTAGTTATCATTTATCAAATAGTTTTATTTTGATTTTGATAATACAGACTCAAATATACTAAAATATTTTAAATCATTAGAGTATCAAAAACTGAAAGAACATAGAAAGTGTGACATTCAACACGTTTTGTGTTTGTTGCATTTTAGGTCATAATGTAGAAAAAGATAGCAAGAAGAACGTAAATCGGTACTTGAATTGTAATTCAAAGTTTTATTATAAAAGTAAACATTTATTTAAAAATTTGCTGCAGCGGAAAAGCTGTGAACAAAATTTGATTTTGAAAAATCGTTTTGTGTTTCTAGAAACTTTTAACCAAACGGTTTATTTTTATAAACAAATTAATTTCTTTAAGACATTTTCAGGTTAAAATTTCACTCCATAACTCACAAAAGTTTGAAAAAAATAAATAAATAAAAAAAATGCAAATAATTGTTTTTCCCAATAAAAAGTTTCGAGATAAAATATTATATCAATTCTCCAATAATTAATTATTCTTCGATTTACTTAATTTATGTTTATTTTTCACTGTTAGACATTGTATGTATGGCTGGGCAATTTTCAGTTTGAATAATCGATAATCGATTATTCAATTTATTCGATTAATCAATTTTTGATTATTCCGATAAATCGATTAATTAAAAATTTTAATCGAACTGCGCTTAATCGATTAATAGTTTTTTTTTTTTAGTAATTAATTAATTATTTTGCCCATTCCTAGCTGTAACGTTACGTATACAAGAATACAAAATTAAGGAGGGCAAAATTAAAGTATAATTTGGGATGGGCATCAGATATGTAACTATACTTAATACTCATATTAGGTATGTCATTTCAGTATTGTAAAAATTCGTCGTTAACAAAATTCCTCTTATTTGCGTAAGCGTAATTTACGTAAAGCCCCTTTAGTACAAATTACTTTATTTCTTAGACACATTTCGCATACATATTTTTTTTTAATTTAAAAGTAACTGAATATCAAAAATGGAAAATATAAAATAAAAACTCACCTTATGCTGAATAATCCTGTTTCCATAAACATTATCAAACTAATTGCTACTAATAACTGTTCATGTGATTTAATTTTAATGAAATTAATGTAACTGGCATAAGAGTTTTTATGTTGGACACAAGAATCATGTTTTTTCAAACCAGTCTTTTTCAAATGCTCTCTTCTAACTATTCTTAAAACCAACGGAAAAAAATACGTCATTGGATTTCAACGAAAAATGTCTATACACAAAACAAAATACAGCATCACATAGTATACTATAGCTTTCTGGTTAAATTTCGTTTTTGGAAAAAAATTTAAAACTGGTTGTGTTGTTACGTTTAGTGGACTTTGAGAAATGTCTGCAGATTCAGGACATTTTTCACTGATGTTTTTTCTAACTGCGCGCTTGTTTCTTTATTGCGCACTTTTACACTTATTTTCAAATTTTTTTGGCCAACTAGTTTTTTGCTCTGACGTAATCGATATTTTCTTTAAATAGCAACCCTTATTTTTAGTGTTGAATATTGAAACTACTTTTTTTTCTGCGTATAACAATATAACACTTGTAGGGTCTAAAATAAAAACTTTAAGGCATTTAACCAATTTAAATGTTTTATTGAATTTTTCAAAATAGACGCAATTTTTAACAGAATTATTGAACTAAATGTTCAAATTTACATCCTTCCGTTTCTTAGTAATAATACAACTAATTTTCGGACTTCGTTAGCACAATATTTTTCATTTTTTAACTAATTAAGCGGCACTGATTTGTAATTCTATTACAAATTTATTTTATAAAATAAAATTACAAATTTGTAATTTTGTAATTCTTTCTCTTACATTATTGATGTTCTAAAATCCTAAAATGTGATTTGACAAAACCGCACTAAAAATTCAATTTTTCTAATGTTGTAACATGTATTGGTTTCTCTCATCCGGTGTAAATTTTCTATCGACCCATATGACAGTTATGTCCTTGTTGAGCCAATCACATCTTAGGACCGTATTTTTTCGACGTCTCATTAAATAGATAAGTTTATTTGAATTATTTTGGTAAATTACGTCCATTTTTTTTATACATTCGAAATTTGTTGTAACGGGGAAGTGGACAAGGCAGAAAAAACTATTTTATAAGGCCAACGTTTCGAATCCCCTATTGATTCTTTTTCAAGGCTTATAATAAATGTCAAATTTGTTTGGCATGGTACCAACTTGTCTCGGCCAGTGGTCGCCGAAAGAATGTTCATCTTCCATTCTTCCATTCTTCCATAAAGGGCTACTTAAAATCAAAAAAATTTGCAACAAAATTAAGGATTTAAAAAAAAAGAATTACAAATTAGTAGCGCTTAGTTAGTCAAAAGAATAGGAAATAATGTGCTAACGGAGTTCGAGAATTAGTTGTATTATTGCCAAAAAACGGAAAGACGTCGGTTTGAACATTTAGTTCAGTAATTCTGTTACAAATTGCGTCTATTTTGAAAAATAGTAGTTTCAATATTCAACACCAAAAATAAGGGTTGCTGTTTAAAAAAAATATCGATTACGTCACAGCAAAAAACCAGCTAGCCAAAAAAAATTGAAAACAAGTGAAAAACGTGTGCAATAAAAAACAAAATTGACCTGTCTTGGCGTTTTTCTAAAAAAACATTAACTTAGAAAATATGAATTTTATTTCATACTTTTATGTCACTCTGTATAATCTTAGTGTTTGCTTCAGTGGTGTTTATATATTATTAAAACAAATTGTTATAAACAATATAATTCTGTAAAAGGTGTGCTCTTTGTGGAAAAGAAGTCTTCAGTTTTTAAAAACCACAGTTATTTATTTACTAAAAAATCCAATTTTTGCCATTGCAAACTAAACCTTTTGTCTTAACACTTATAACTTGTTTCTTATTAACAATTTTTTTTAATTTAGTCTATTTTCACTTGTTTTACCTATTAAAAAAATATATTATCTTAGTAAAAAGTACTTAATATAACATTTATTTATGTTATGTAACTAATATATTATAATTGTATAAAATATTACGAACTGCAGTAATTGTAATTATACAATTATAACCTAATAAGACAATTATATTTTAAAAATTTTAAAAAAATATAAAAAGGATTTTTACTTACCGATAAACCCACCCTTTCTGATATTTCCCTTCTGCTTAGTCCAGCTTGGATAATAGTTCCTGTGACCTCCAATGATAATTGTCTTTGTCCTACAAGTCTAAGCATTTTGAAACTTTTTTTTATCAAAAGCACTAAAAACACTTCTAGATAGTAGACACTTTCAAATAAAAGCGACAAAATGACAACTTATAATTTTTGTAAAAGTAATGAAATGATAGCAGTAGAAATTGGGGTTTTCCAACCTCTTTCTTATCTTAATGAGTTAGGGTCAAGAAGGAAGAGGGTAATAAAATGAATTATTTGGGGTTTTGTAAATACGGTTTGAAAAGTACCGAAAAGGAAAAATTACCACGTGCATTTAAGCCTGTTTGGAATCCTTTTCAAGGAATTGAAATAAACGGAATAAAAATTATCAGTAGACAGGTATTACCCCATAGCAGGGGGTAGTAGGCTTTCACTTACAATTCATTCAAGGTATTAAAATAGCCTCAGGTAAAAATTCTGATCTGAACAAAGAAAAATTCTTTCTTACTTTCATAAGTAATTTGTGACTGAAACACTTTTAATATTTAATAATAACAAATTATTGATAATTTTTAATAATTAAAAATGTAAAATTAATTTTAAAAATAATTCAAATTATTGCTAAAAACGTTTTTATAATAACCTACATTATAAAAATATAAAAATTGGTCCTCAAAATATATCTTGTTAAATATCTGCGAATATTTTTGTGCTGAGGTTTGGAGTATTATCTTAAGTTTCAGTGTTTATTTCTTTTTATATCGGAAAATAGCAATGAAATCGCAATTTTTGAATACTTCTGAGCGCTTTTGAGACTTTTAATCTCTATTAAAAAAATTTGATATTGCATCAACTATTGACAAGCTCTCAAAGTCAAATAAAAATGTGGGTTTTTGTTTAGTTTACTTTTTTTCACAAAATAATAAAAAAAGTCACTTTACCACACGAAAATGTATATAAAAAAAATAATCTTATCAATTAGTTATTCTAATTTAAGAAGGTTTAGTACAAAAAAAATTTTTTTTAATAAATAAAATGTTAGTGTTTAAATGATGCTTTTTATTGAGAACAGACCTCCAGTATTGCGATTTTTATTTATTAAAATAATTATAAATTTACTACCGTTAGAAAAAACCCGTTAGTTATTAATAATTTTTTTTAATGTGTCTTTAAAAAAGGTTTAATGTTACCAACAAAAAAACTTCTTAAGTTATTTTTAAATTTGTTAATAACAAAAAAAGTTATTAGTGTTAAGAAAAAAGGTTTAGTTTGTAATAGCAAAAACTGGATTATTTTAGTAAATAAATAACTGTAGTTTTTAAAAACTGAAAGAGCATACCTTTTACAGAATTATATTGTTTATAACAATTTGTTTTAATTACATCTAAACATCACTACAGCAAACAATAACATTATAGAGTGTGAACCATTTGTATGGAATGACTTCGATAAAAATTTAAGGATTTGTTTTTCAGGAAAACGCTTAAAGACGTATCCTGTTATTTTTTAACGCGCATTTTTTGACAAAAAAATTAGATATACAGGTGTCCCAAAATCAAGTTACGACCGTCAACTTTGAAATTTCAGTTGAGAACCCCAATTTTTTTTAAATATCTGAATTCTACGTCTAAATCCCTGAATTTTTATCGAATTTATTTATTTCAAATAGATTACGCCTTTTTTTTCAAAAACAACTGAAAATCGGCATAGTGTGTGCTACATAAAAAATACGCTAGTTCAAAAAACTTGAAAAAGCATCGCATCCAGCCGTAAACGTGTTTTTGGAATGTTTCAGTACTTGTGCAACTTCCTTTTCAGTGATTTCCACTACTACTATTATAATAATACTACTACACGTAAAATAATGGTGCTGTTACATTATTGGGCGTAGAAGAATTGCCTGGGATTGAGAGCAAATTAGTGAAGATCAGCAAAGCTGTTAACCATATCACCGGGATTTGAAACACAGTTTTGGTTGAAGGACCAAATTTTTTTGGATTGTTGGATATTGCATTCTCTAATTGGGATATATCCAATTGAGCATAACCATTATTTATATATTTTTGAATAGGTTCGAAGTTTTTTAAATAAATTTAAATAAAATAACGGCAGCATAAAAAATAGCACCTTTAGATTAGCAATATTTTTTAAAGCAAGAGAATAAAGTCAAATCAAGGGGAAAACTTGCATTTTTTATTATTGCTATGATGTTTTATTTTGTAACACATGATTTAAAAAATCGTAAAAAACTCTATTTTATTTATTTATTTTGCCAATGTCGACTAATTAACTTGTAAAGTAGCATAGAGAGCAGGACAGTTAGCTTTTCTGAAATTAAAAAAAATGTGGTTCTTGCTTGTATAAAAATTCTTAAGTTTTTTTCGCAAAACGTCAAAGTATTGGACTCGTCAGACTTGGTTTCTCTAAAAAAGTTTGTTCAACTTCATCTTGTTTGTTAGATAGTTCTCTAATTAACTGAGGCAATAGCTGAATAGCAAATGAAGAAGCAGAATCAACTTATTGAGTTTTTATTAATTTGTTGTTAGAAGAAGTAAGACCACGGCAGAATATGTGCCGTTTTTTTTACTCTTTACGTTGTCACTTATCATTTTTGCCGCGTCACATTCTGGTTTTTAAACTGATGTTAAATTATAGTATTGGTATTGAAATAGTTTAAGCTTTCTTTATTTTTTGATGTCAATGGTAATTTTGAGTTTAGACTGTAAACAAATTGGTTGAGTATGGGGCGTTTATAATAAAATAGACATCCAAGAATATTTGTTTTTCTCTAAAAATTTTCGTTCTTACAATATTATTTTTATACTATATACCTAGCAAATGATATTTCTGTCATACCTGCATTAGCAAACTCCTTAAAATACTTTTTATTTTTTAGAATTATTCAATTATACCTACTTATCGCCCTACAAATGGTACCAATGTTCTTGGATTCTTTTTGTTTTGTATCTTCTTTTCTACCATGTAATTACGAATGAAATAAAAGCAAACGAGTGAAAACAAATTCATTAATTCTCAGCAAGAGGCTCCTGATTACCCAGGGTTAATAAAGCCCTAAAAATATAAATACTTCGAATTTCGATTGGGTTTCATCTAGAAACTGATTACATTCAAAAAAATTTAATAGAAAGAAAATATTAAAATAAAAAAATAAACCTCAGGTATAATCTTAATAATATATTGCTCAGACATAAATTTTTAACCATTTTTTTAGAGCAATTAGAAATCTAATAAATTTTAACTGTTACTATAACAATAAATTATTATTTAATTTTTTGTGTACTTTTTCACATTTTTTTCATTTTCTTTCAGATACATATTATTATACGTTAAAAAGTTCGATTCTTTAGAAAAAATATTATTTTTTAACAAACGTATTTAAAAATGGTTGTTTTTTCTAAATAAAACACGTTGCAAAATAGCAGATTTTTTTAGAAATTAAATATTAATGCATTATCTAATTTTATCGATGAGGATGCTTAGGATTTTTTAATTTATTATTATTGACATTGGTGTTTCATACTTTGTTTGGTATAATACTCAAAAATAATTTTATGATGTTTGTAATTTACATTATTTAAAAAAAATTGTCATTTTCTCTCTCTTACAAAGTCAGTCTAAAAATTGCAAAAAATTGAAGTTTTTGAGTAATCAAATTAAAAACTTTTTTGAAAGTATAACATACCACTAATTTATTTAACATTACATAGTGGTATTGAAACATTAAAATCATTACAAGCTTAAAGATCTTTCAATTTTTTATTACTCTATTAATTAATACTTAAGTCGAGACATATTTTGTAATTTTTAAACCGAGAATAACTACAAATTCTTTTTGCAATAAAAATTTATAGGTCTCATTAAAAATTTATTGATCTTATTTACACAAATAAACTCTGGACAATTGCACTTGCAGCTGTTAGGAATTTCCGAAGAAATAAAATATAATCCGCTTTGTCGGTAAACAATTAACAAGGGGACAAATTGGTTTTAAATATTTTGTACTAATCCTTAAGAGCCATAAACATTTATGATGGTTAAGGGTTTGCTAACACTTTTGAAACAAATTTATTCATTTCGATATTTGGTTTTGAATTTTGAACTTTGATGCTTTAAGTTTAGTTTTAAAAATCATGGGATGTTTGGGTAATTGGAAAGATAGCACACTTGAGACACGAGGACAAATTATTGGTTTGAGGGAGGGAGGGATAACTCTTTCACTAATTACATTGCGTAGTGAATTGTGGGTAAGTATTTTACTCTTGTCTAAATACTACTTTATAAACGATAAAATTTATATTAATTAATCAGAGTGATATAAAAGTATGGAATAAAATTCATATTTTTTAAGTTAATGTTTTTTTAGAAAAATGCCAAGACAGGTCGATTTTATTTTTTTATTGCGCACGTTTTTCACTTGTTTCTAATTTTTTTTTGTCCAGTGGTTTTTTGCTGTGATGCAATCGAAATTTTTTTTTAAATAGCAACTCCTACTTTTGGTGTTCAATATTGAAACTACTTTTTGTTTCTGCGTTTAACAGTATAATATTTGTAGGGTCTAAAATAAAAACTAAAGTAATTTAACCAATTTAAATGTTTTATTGAATTTTTCAAAATAGACGCAATTTTCAACAGAATTACTAAATAAGTGTTCGTATTGACGTCTTTCAGTTTTTTGGGTACTGATTTGTAATTCTTTCTTTTAAATCCTTGATTTTGTTGCAAATATTTTTGATTTTAAGTAGCCCTTTACAAAAACGGTCAAAACATTATCTAAATAATCTCTGACACCACGAGCGTAGTGTGGAGCTGTACCGTCTTGTTTAAGACTGGGCAACCAATGTGGTGCCACCACGAATCTTCGGCGAATCGCTGAAGCCTAGTTAAAGCCTAGTTAAATTGCTGAAGAGGTGCTCGAGTAATTGCGCTATCGACTAAGAGATGTCGGACAGAAATATTTTCTTTGAGACTGAGCAGATTAGCATTCGTCAGACCAATTCAGAGATAAGATAAGAGATGATTAACAGATAAGTCATTGTGGTAGTACTGAAGCAAAGTCGAGCAAAGATAACGACTATTTTTGAAATGAAGATATAACCAGATGAGACTTTTACAGTTCTGTAAAGTGTAAAGTATCGTTTTGGTCATTTGAAATTGCTATTTACAACTTTTTTTAGTAGAAATCAACTTGGTAAAATTAATAATTTTTATGTGGTAAAATAATTTTTTTATGTGGTAGCAACAATTTCTAAAACCGTGTTTCTGAAAACATACATCGCACTTATAAATTAACTACTTAAGCTAAAAATTTGACATTTTGACCACTTATAGACCAAACCACAGCGCAACAGATTTTAGAAAAAGTTTTTTGCTTTTGAGAAAGGGGCTTCCAAAGTGACAAGCTGTGAAATTGTGCATTGACAATTTCACGTAGCGGAGAGCTTAATGAATTATTAACAATTTAAGCATAAAATGTACATTTTCGTAATCACTAAAGTCTAAATAGGTTTTCTAAACAAAATCAAGTTATTAGAACAAATTCTTTCCTAAACATTAATATTTTAAAACAAGGCTTTGTCGCGCAAAGCTCCGACGCGCTAAATCTCCGTATTTATTATACGTATATTTGCATTATCCAACACAGTAATTCAGAACTATCAAAGGTTAATAATAACAATTGATAAATACTTCTGAACTATTATTTGATTACGACTGGCGATGTTTTGAAATCTAGGATACTTATTTTTTATTTAAAACTGCGAAATGTCGTTTTTTTTTAGAGAATAAAAGTTTTTTGCCAACGAAACTTAATTATATTTGTTAACAAACTCGGTCTTTTCATGACTGATTTCATTTCGAATAGTACATTGTGTATCGAAAACGGTAAGAACATTTGACTGTTGAAAGAAATTTATTTGGAAGAATAAAAGCAAAGCAACAACTTTGCTTGTTGTGTGAGAATGATAAATGTAAATTTTTGATAACATTTATGATTAATTTACTAAATAAGTAATATAGGTACTTTAAAAAATATTTTAGTATTACTGTAGAAAAAAATTAACATAATTATAATAATTATATTAATTTTCCGTTTTATTTATTTATTTATTTATTTATTATTAATATTTACGCCAAAGGCATTTTACAAATAAAGACATAAACATAAATTACAAACATTTATGGCACATACACTTAAATAGACTAAAAATATACCAGTAAAACATAAAATATTGTTAACTTTATTTGCCTCTAAAAATAAACTGTTTAACGGTGAATTATATGAGTAATTGTGTTTATTTTTAGAGACAACGAACAATTCGTGATGTCTAGTATTAATGGTTGGAATATTCAGACAAACCTTGCATAAAATATCAGGTACTTTTAAGTAACCATTTAATAATTTAAACAAAAAATATAGCTTATGCAAGATTCGCCTTTTCTGTAGAGTCTTAATAGATAAATATGATACAACCTGATCTGGACTTAAAGTGATATTGACTACTGACAGTTTGTACCTAATGTATTTGACAAAGCTCAATTGCACTGCTTCAATGCGATCAATGTGCGTGTTGTATGAGGGTGCCCAGATAACGCAGTTGTATTCAAGTATTGGTCTAATTAGAGCGCAGTATATCACTAATATAGATTTAACATTACGAAACTCGGAAGTTCACCTTTTTAAACATCCTAAAAGTTTTCTGCTTTTACTTATAATATAATCAAAGTGGCGTATAAAGGAAAGTTTGAAATCCAAGAAAACACCTAAATCTTTAATTAGATTGGAGACTTTCAAAGAAGAAGAACTAAGTGTGTAGAGAGGCAGACTAGGAATAGGTTTGCGACTGAAGCAAATGGTACAACATTTCTCGATGTTGAATTTAAGATCATTTTGCAGTAATGTATTTTCATTATCAGATTTTATAACCCTGTAAATCTTTAGATCATCTGCATATAGTAAACAGTTGGAATTAAGACAGTACAGATATCATTAATAAAAATATTAAAACGGAATGGACCGATAATAGATCCTTGAGGGACTCCTGATCCTACAGGAAAGTCAAATGACTTGGACCTGCCAATCCGAACTAACTGAGTACGACCTGTAAGATAACTCGCAATCTAGGAAATAAGAGGGTCATATATACCATACAATTTTAGTTTATGCAGAAGAATCAAATGATTTACAGAATCAAAAGCTTTATGAAAGTCAGTATATATACAGTGGACTTCATAACCAGATTCAAAAGCATCTAACACGTTACTGACTAAAGTTAGAAGGTTAGCTTGTGTGGACCTACCTGAAAGAAAGCCATGTTGCGACATAGAAATAGTGTTTTGAAACGAAAAAGATAATTGTTTTGTGACAATTTTTTCGAAAATTTTTGAAGGAACAGATAACAAAGAAATTGGCCTGTAATTTTCTATATTATGTTTGTGACCTGATTTATAAATCGGTGTGACGTGCGTGTCGGGAAAAACGCTAGAGTGAATAGAGATGGAAAAAATATCGCTTAAAGGTTCCGTGAGGCTGCAAACACATTTTTGATAGAACAATGGAGGAAAACCATCAGGTCCAGCCCCTTTGTTACAGTTAAGACCCTTAAGTTCTTTACAGACAGAATCGTATGTGATAACAATATTATTCATATTCACACAATCTATTGGAATGCTGTAGTTAGATCTATGGATGTCAAAAGAATTGTTATTTTTGAGCGTAGAAGAAAAATGCGTAGCAAAGGCATTAGCAATATCTTGGTTACCGGAAATTGAGTGACCATTGAGGAACATTAGATTTGGTAAATCATTGTTGCTTTTTAAATGATTGATAAACTTCCATAAATGTTTTGGATTTGTAGTAACAAGATTTTCGGTTTTATAAATATAATTACTGTAGCAGTGATCAATTACATCTTTACATTGTTGACGAGCGAGTGCAAATTGAGCATATAAATTGAGATCACCACTTAATTTGTAGTTTTTATGTAACGATTTTTTTAATATGACTAAACGTTTAGCTTCTGCACTAAACCAAATGGGAAAATTATCTTTGCGCTTCTTTCTTGTAGGAATAAACGTATCACATACAAAGTGTAAATAGTTATAGAATATGTCTACAATATAATTAATGTCATTTTCTGGGTTGATAAAAGACCAGTCTACAGAAGATAAAAAATTATTGATAAGATTATAATCGCAGTTTGTAAAATCATAAAAAGTATCACATACTGATGAGATTATAGCTTCATTGCTGTTATACATAAATATAATAAATTCAAAGGGAGGATGATGACAGTCAGGATTAATTATAGCATTGTTCACTTTCTCAATAACTACGCTGTCATTATTGGAGAAGCATAAGTCCAATAAATTACCACTGGGGTTACATATATAGTTAAATTGACTGAGATCATACGAAAAAAAATTATCACAAATGACAGATTCTTTGTCTGATTTAACACAAGTGGGTACAAAACCTAATATTTCATTATCATTTATCCAGTTTAAATGTGGAAGGTTGTAATCACCAAGAATATAAATTTGAATAGACGCGTTATCAATAATAATGTTTTTAACAGTTTTTACGTGATTAACGTAAGTGTCTATTGATGAATCTGGAGGAAGATAAACGGCACCAAAGACAATAACATTATTGGGTATAGTTATTAATACCCAAACATCTTCAATGTTTGAAGTATTCGAGACACTTATCTTTGAAGAAGAGTTCTTTTTTACAGCAATTAAAACACCACCTCCGATAGATTTGTCACTACTGTTGGTAGACCTGTCGGTTCTGTAGACTGCATACCGATTGTCCAAGAATTCATTGTCACTTATACCTGGATGTAACCATGTTTCGGTAAACACAATGATGTCATAGTCTTCACTGGCACAAGACACTAAACAAGAGTTTAATTTGGTTCGTAGTCCACGAACATTTTGGTAGTAAACATTAACACCACTAGCGGATAAAACTTGGTTTTCAGAAGTGTTTGTACAACAGTTATTGGTTCCGGGAGGTGCGATTGTCAGAAAATTGTTGTTCATTGTTTTTCGTTTCGTGGCTGTCGCTGAACAGTTTTTTCGGAAAAAAATTAAACCGACGAATGGTGGTACCACTGGGCCAGTTATCTCCGTTTTCAAGATTACTTTTGAGGACAAAGTCGCCGCCAACTTTAAAGGAAATACTTTTAGCCCCATTACGTGTTGGTAGAGCTTCTACAATAAACTGGTGTCCAGAGAATTTTTTATTCAAATGAGTTTCAATATCTTGAGTTTTGGTTTCAGGATCAATACGACCAATGTGTAGCCATACTTTTTTATGTACGGTTTTAAAGCTCTTAGTTGTGGTGTCATCATTAACATTACCAGTGCCAATAATCACGTTAGGTTTGCGACTTTTATTTTTCTTCGAAATAATTTTCCATTCATTCTCGGTACTGTTCTTTGAATTTGGTGCTTGATTTAAAGAGCAGCTAATATGGCTATCTGCAGATGACAAAGAATTTATTGTACCTTTGACGGTTTCGTTCTTTTTTGTCGCAACTTTATCGCTTATAGTCATATTTTTGCTAATTTCCTGTATACTTGAGGATTTCTTAAAAAAACATCGCAGCTAGCCATGAGAAGAAGAAGTATCAAACCTTTATTGTTTTTTGCCTAGTACATACTTTACTTTATAAATATTATTTTTATAATTATTTAATTTTAATAATTATTGTAAAATTTAAAAAAATTAAAGCTTTAATCTTGCAAAACAATAACTATTGAAATAACTAGATTTATTTTTTTATTAATTTTAGTCAACAACTGCGTTATGATGACTTTTGTCGTTTGTTTCAAATTAATCCAATTGATAAACGCCAAGATGTTAAAAAATGGGTTTTAAATTTTTTTTATAGTCAGAAAAATATGCCATTAATTTAAAAAAAATGTATACTTATTTTGCAAAAAATTAAATCGGTTGGTAAATTTAACAGACGTAATTTTTTCAATTATTACATCAAGTCTTATAATAATAATATGTTCGGCATGTAACGCCTACGTCCTACGTTGCAGTAGAAGAATGTAAGATAAGATAAGCCCTCGAAATAATTTTATTTTATTTACAATTATTCTCTTTTTTAAACGTTTAATGCTAGATTTTAGATGGCATAATAATTGTTTGATACCAAAAATATATAACACGATACAAATTAACCTTGTTTTACTTAAAAAATAAATGATTTTGTTAATTGATTGTTAAATCACCTTTTTTTATAACCAGCCACTAAGATAAAAAAAAATGTTTCGCAATGAAAATTACTTTTTGCAAAACACAATAAATAGTTCAGATTAACAAACACAGTGAATGACTGGTCAGAACTTTAATCTATGGTCAGAACTAAAAAGCAATTTTTTTTTATTTCAACCCTACCGTTGAAATTTTTTTTGAAAATATTGAGCGACCTCTATTACATAGGTGCCAAACTCGCAGTTGGACATAATTTGTAGACTCCTCTTTAATAACCCCGTTTTTATTTGATGTAGGCAACCACACAATCTTTGTGTCAGAGTTTTTTTTCTAGTGTATATTAAAGTAACGTTAAATAATAAGTGCTTAAAAACTATATAAATTGAAAGACAAAAGTATTATTTACTATGGGATTATAATCTTTTTCTATACAATTTGAATAATACTATGTAAAACCATGTTTAAAAGTAGTTGAATTTACGCTTGAAAACGTGGTGTTTGTCAAATTTTTTTCTGATGCACAGCGCTATACATTAGCTGCTGGTATGTCTATTGTCTAAATCCTTTTTACTGGGAAAAGTTCTGCTAATGTTGGTACTTACCTGTCGCAAAGAACATCCAAATAAACTTGTCTAGTCAATGAGACATCAAAAATATACGGTCCGAAAATGTAATTAGCTCAAAAAAGACACAACTGTCATATGGGTCGATAGAAAATTCCCACTGGATGACAGAAACTTATACTTGTTACAATATCTACAAAAATTGAATGTTTAGTGTGGTTTTGTCAAATCACATTTTAGGACATCAGTGATGTAAGAGAAAGAATTACAAATCAGTACTGAGACCATCCAGGTTTGGCTGGCCTTTTAATATATGCAACTAACAATACAGAGACATTATTTTAACGTTTTATTACAAGAAAGGGTTGGTAATGGTATACACAAATGAGTTAGGGTAGTGTTACATTTTTTGCACTTTGTATTTTGTAATTGTTTTTATGCAAATTTAATGTGTATAACTGTTATCTGAAAAGCCTCGTTATTTTTCAGCATTCTTAAAGACAATAATACTATTAATTGTCGATTTAACAGGTAGACTTAAGGGGGATGATGTCCAGCAAGACTATCTACATATTTACAATTGCAAATTGTTTATTTATCTCGGGCCCGAGTGTTGTAATTTGTTGTTTTTAATTTCGCAGCTTCTCTTTTAGCAAATCAACCCCGGTGTGAGTTATTTCTCAAGGCCAACATTATGGAAACATGATATTTAACATAATTATTTAATTAAATGTTCCAGCGACCGAAAAATTGATTATGGTTTAGCTCAATTAATCTAAAAATCGAAGAATTTAGAAGGCAAAACGAGTCGCGATTCGACGAAGCTGACGCATGAAATTCCCTTATCAAGGAAGTGATGACAGATCGGTAACAGTTCCAAACAAACGCTTTTTGATTGAAAATC
Organism: Tribolium confusum; assembly: GCA_029207805.1. Classification (NCBI taxonomy): domain Eukaryota; kingdom Metazoa; phylum Arthropoda; class Insecta; order Coleoptera; family Tenebrionidae; genus Tribolium; species Tribolium confusum. Next base: position 23,941,465 of record JALGAY010000008.1, on the reverse strand, counting down.
ACCAAGTTTGTAACCAGAAAAATAAATCCAAAAGAACAATTTTATTGTTACAAATTAATAAAAATTTCCAGACTGTGGGAACACACAAGCAACCCCCTGAGAAAAATCACGTAGCCACCTCCGACGACACTAAAAATTTGAATATAAAAGGAACCCCCAGAAAAGACATAGACAGAGAGTGATTTGCCATGCTCCAGGTTGATGAGAGCCCCTCTGTCTGTGACGAGTTGAGCATCATTAACTATTCTGCAATAAACTTATTTTTTTCCTTTATTGGAAAAAACCGTTTTTGCACCTGTTGTCCAAGGTGAAGCTCCTCTGTCTGTGACGAGTGAGCACGCCGCGGATAACTTTTTGAACGCTCTTGAAACGAGTTAAACCTTCTCCAGTTTATAAACTCGTATAACTTAATTTCTTTTTATTAATTAGCGAACCAGGATGCCGAAACAAACCAGAGAACATCCTCTCCTGGGCGACGATTGTCCACCCAGTCCAGAAGTTGACCACAATTCCACATGTCGGTATCAAAGAAGTAAAAGCTAAACTTCATCACTTTATTGCTGTGTCTAACGGCTTAAAGTCACAGGGGGGTCCCTGGGAATTACAATCAAATTTGTTAATTGTTATTTTGTTCACTCATTTATGTATTTATTCCTTACAGATTAAGTTAGCTCCGCGTATGATCTGTACGGGTCTAACTACTAACGGCCTTTTGCTGCAATTAATTAATAGTTGATTACACTCATCTGACTCATTACTTGCATTTTAATTGCAAATCTCTTTACTATCCTCCTTGCCAAGCGGGGACCGCTACTACACCGACAGGGAAAAAACGAGAAGCCAGCCCGGGTGTAGTACTAGTACTAGTAATGAGGGTTAAGTTTGCCCCAACTTGATTCTCTGCTTTACAAAAGCTTTACAATAATATTGTTTATCATTTTTGCGATAATAAACCATTGGGTTGTACATAGGTAAAAAAAAGCAATAAAATATGTCGTTCAATGGTCCAATATATTACCAATCCATAAGATGGTATTTCTTTATTGTTATTATTTGTTTTTGATTATGTAATGGCTTAAGTTATTGTTTTTCAATCAAGGATTTTACCATCATTATCTTGAAAAAAATATTTGCTGAAAAAAAGATACCAGCTTGTATAACTAATGAAACAGATTTTAAAGTTATAAAACGTTTATTACTAACAAACCTTATTTTTTACAACAAAAATACTAATAACTAAACAGCCAGAAGAATATAATATGTCTATGCCGTGACATTGAAAATGATGTAAATTATAGCTGGGTGTGAAGCCCTTGCTTGATAAATTAAAACAGAAATCAAAATTGAGGTATCACAGCTTGCTATAATTTGTACTGTCACTCAAAATAGAAAGTTTTGCACTAACAGACCTACATCTTCTTAAAAGTTATAGCCAAAAAAAAAGATGTTAACTTTTAACAGTTCTGTTGTTCGCAAAATGTTATTTTTTCTGGAGTATACGTCTTTAGAATTATTTAAAAAAAGAAGTTATTTATTTTATAAGTGGCGTTACCATTTCTTCATAATTTTTTTCCGAAAAACTTTGAAAGTATGACTGAGGAATATGGCGACCGACCTCATCAAGATCTGAAAGTATTTGAAAAAAATATCAAGGTTTTTGAGGACGAACATGCTAGACTATTATTGAAATAATAGCCTATTGCAAAGTTTACAAAAAAAAAATCAAGATCATGCCCTTCCAGCGACTTTCATATCGTTTTATTGAGTGGCAATAAGTATAGTTATAAACATTGTTTTTTGGCTATAACTTTTAAACCACGTTTTTTGGGACAAAGAAAGTTTCTTACAAAAATTTAAAGACCATGAAATTCTGCGATCAATACCTATCTCACACTCAAAATTGGTCTAGAAGTATAGTCGTCGACGTCAGTCATATCGTTATTTTTTTACAATATGTTACAATATACTTTTATGAAAATCAAATTTTTTCGTGAAATGAGAGTGTGTTAATGTATTGCGAGTGACACAATTACACTAACGGAAAAGCGACATATTTTAACTTATTAGCAAATGCTTGTTTCGAAATATTATTATTATTATACGTTTTAGAATAATATTTTTTAAAAAAACTAGTGTTACAAACAGCCTCATTGTTATACAAATGATTCAAGGAACAGGTATTACCGTGGGGAGTTGGTAACACGTATTTGTTTATACTATTTCTTCTATTTAATATTTTAAGTGGTATTTGTTATTATTTTTTTATTTGTCATCCGCTGTTTTCTGTCTAGTAAGTTTTGCGTTAAACATCAAGATACCTTTGAAAACCTATTTTTACATTAATTTGAATAATTTTTTCCAAAAAGTAGTGATTTGAGAGCGATCGCCTTAGAAATTAATTTCTTGCTAAACTCTACTCTGAAAAAATTTAAAATCCAAGCTAACATTATTTATACTAGAGTATTCAAATATTCCTAATAAAGCTCAATACATACGTGGAAACAGAAAATTATATCTACCCATTATGTTTGAATGTGCAAAGCCGGAAAGATTAAAATAATGAATTAGGAAAATTCGGTATTTACCTGAGAATAGAAAGTTTCTCACCACAATTCTAAAGACAGTAGTAAAGACAAATCTAAATAATATGAATGGCCAAGTCGGAAAGAGTAAAATCCTGAATGGCGAAACTCGGCATTTACTTGAAAATAGAAAGTTTCTTACCACGTAATTTACATTAGCCGTTTTAGTATCACTCCTGCTGAGATAAGGAAATTAGATGGTTTGCATTTGGATTGTCCATTTCAAGTAACAGAAGGGACCGATGGGATTAAGGATTATTTGGTCCACAAAAGAGATCCGTCCAAGTTTGACCATCAAATTTTATATTTTTAATTACAATTTTAAGACATTGTAAATTAATATTTATTAAAAAACATTCTCCAGTCTATCGTCTAAATAATAATTTACAATGTAAAAACTCGTAGATTAAAAAAATTGTAATTATTTTCAAAAAAGTTTTGTAACAAAAAGTTTTAAATAACTTATGATTTTTTACTGAAAATAAAGACTTTTTTATATAATTTACAGAATCAGATAGGTATCTACGTGGTAAGCCAAAAATTTGAGATTGCTATAATACGATGAACCCAATAAATGCCATTTGCAAAAAGTCCGTTTTATTATCTTTTTTTGGACACATTTTTTGAAATGATCTCATAATTTAAATTAGCAAATCTTTACTTCAATTTAATGGCAATATGTAGAAAAAGCGAATGTCAGTTTTTTTAAAAAACTAATCGCTTATGTTATTATTTGGTGTAACTGCGTCATATTTTCTAGAAAAGATTATGTTATTTAATAACATGAGTGATGTACATTTATGTTATTTAACATCACACATGTTGTCATACATATTATAGTCCTGAGAAAGTGTCACAGGATACACGAAACGGTCGACTTAGTATAAGGCTATTTTCATTGGGAAATTTTTCTCAGTAATATCAAATTAAATTTTTTTCTGGATTTATACCTACCGGATGAGATTATGTATTTACTGATTCTAAAAAACCTCAAATTACCAAAGTTGTAAGAACTGCTTTATGTTCTGGGTACCGATGTAATGAATAATATTATTCTAAAAATGCAAACAATGTAATAAGCCGGATAATTAATTTAGTTATAATTATATATATATTTATAATAGTTTGTTATTTTTAATATTTTTTGCAAAATGGTCCTTTGATCAATTATATTTAGTTTTATCATATTTATTCCAAACCAAAATTTATCATATTAAATTATTCAGATAGGTCAGATAGGTGTCAAACTTGTCGCTATGCTACTAGTTCCATTGAATTCTGCTCAAAATATTTGTCGCTAGCGTGCAGATTCTGTACAGGCACGCGCTAAAAACAAAACTATTTACCGAGTAAAATTAGAATTAATTTTATAGAAGAAATAGTATAGCAAATGTATTTTTTATGATAAGATGTAAAACACAGACCATAATATTAACTCCCCGATTAGTTTTTATCAAGTTTTTATCTCATTTAAAGTATTTATAACGGATATGAAAATTTACTATTTAAAATTTTGATCTTGATATTTAAAATCTGATCACTCTAGTTTTTAAATAAAAAAATAAAATGACAAAAAATTCGGGTTTTATTAATTTGTTTGAAAAACTAAAGTCGAGAAAAATTTCAAAAAAATATATGTTGTTCCTAAGACCTTTGAAAACTTACATTATTTTTTTCAAAATTTTTAAACGACAGGAATTTTTTTATGCAGTAGAGTTCAACCTTAAAAGTGTCACAGTACCAATTAATTAGTCAAAAAATGATAGTCATAAAAAGACTGCTTAGCTAATTATTATAAACAAAAACATTCCCGAAAATGAGACATATTAGGGAAAGTGAATTCGCGGTAGTTGGTTTTTTGGGAAGTCGGGAGTCGGAGGTATTTTATCGGCTTTGCATTTAAATCGGGGTTTAACCCTATATGGCCAGCGGTGGTTTTGATACCAGAATAGTGTGTTGCATACTTAAGAGAATGCAACGTATTCTGTGTTGTATAACCAGGGCTAAGATTCGACTTGTATAATGTGTTGCCTGATCTTGGGCTAACAATATATTCTTGTAATAATTTTGATTATTTCCCTCATATGTTAGTAGCCAACCAAATGTCTCAAAAATTTAAACGTCAGCTAATGACAATCGAGTTTTCTTGATAAAACGGCATGTAGCTTAACCTAATGCAAATATTGAAAGTGATTAAACTGCATGTAGCTTTTCGCCTGGTTACCATGGCACTCCAAACAATTATTTCTAAAAACAAATGTCAAAAATTAATTTATTTAGTGTTTGTAAATTATTGCAAACTTAAAGCCGTGTCGATGTCAAAATACAAATGGAACGGTTTGGAATAACTATCGTAGAGAATATCCACCAAGCCATTGAAAATTGTACGCCAAAAAATAGGTACTAACAAAACTCATGACTCGATATGGGCCCAGTTTATTGCATTTTGCAAGGAAAGATCGTGTTGATTCAATGAAACCGCAACATTAGAACTGTTCAAATTGTAATAATAATTCAAAGTAGTAAGTTTGTTGTTTTAGGTTATTATTATTCTCGTTTCATATATTGTCATTATTATTTGTTAATAAATAATAAATGTTTATACTGATAGTTGTGTTATTTGGGAAATAATGTTGAGATAAACCCCTCGAGCTCCAAGTTTTGATCCGTTAATTTTCGAGAATATGTAGCTTGTCAACTGAATCGTACAAATTTGACAAAAAAGCCCTCCAGCTACGCTGTCGGGCTTTTAATATTATCAAATAACACACTCTTCATTGCTAAGCAACACATTCTCTTAAATTAACCGGCAAAACTTTGAGATCTTGGGATTTAACCTATAAATAAATATTGTCTTTATTCAATTTCAGCTGTTTTACTCTTCCTTGATACACAGCAGTGCTTAAACAACGAACAAATAAATACAAAACACAATGTATAGCCCAAATAACAAAATTTCTACACGATCATTCAAAAAATTTTTTTTTCAGTGTTGTATTTGGAATGAATTTTAATAAATGTGTTTTATAGTTAAAGGATAGATGACAGAAAAGTGACAATTCGGCAAAAACGGCAAAATAAAGTTTGTTTTTACAGGAAACTTGACCAAAGAACATACATACTTAAACACACTGTATTTTATATTTAAACCTACTTAGATAAAATAAATATTAGAATAGTATAGTGATTATAGACTAAAAGATTGATGAAATGAAAGAGGTAATAATAGATTAAATCACTAATAGAACATTGGCAGTCTATGGCTCCTAAAAGATTCAACTGGTTGTAAATGAATAAATGATAAACTGGTAAACGTGATGTAAAAGTTGTACGTTGTACACATTAGCAAATCTCATAACATATTGCGTTAAAATGCATTTCTTAAAACTTTTTTAAAGCTACTACTGCAAAGAAAGAAAACAAGATTTTTAACTGTTTCCAATGATCCCATTCTTCCATAGTAAAAATTAAGCCATTTGTCACATTTTAAAAAAATTTGTTTTAGGCCATGTATTGAAGCATTTAATTTGAAAAAATCTTTTCAATGTTTACGTGGTATATGACTTTAGTATCACTTTCTCTGTATCATATTATGGCTAGTAACAATGCTCTACTTGGGATCACTTTTTCCCGTTAACACTGCTTTCCAGAGTTAAAGATTCAGCGGGGCCTAGAATAAATAAATCAATAAATAAACTATCCACAGTTTTATTATATACAAAAAATTGTACTTGTATAAAAATATGCGCAATAAATGATTAGAAAATAACAGTTATTAAAAAATTTTTTACAAGTACTTCCAAAACTTTTAAAAAAGTAAATAAGTACAAAATTTCTGAAGGTATCCATTAAGCACAATTTGCAAAGTCTATAATATCGTGCACAAGCTCAAACAAAATTTAACAGTTCACTGTTCAACATTACATTCAAGTTTAAATATATTTTCCAATCTCACAGCTCCCTATACAAAAGTTTTAAAACAAAAAACACTTGTTAAAGTTGACAATAAAAATGGCTCAACACGTTTAGTAAAACACCAATAAAATTTTTATGCTTCTATATTTACTAATAGCTGAGATAAATTTCAATTTTTTTTTTCGGAATGATACAAAATTCAATATATTAAATTACGAACAGAGCTATAAAATAAAAAATAAATTATGTATACGTAGTTCTGGAAACCTACGTATAACACCAATAAAATTTTTATTCTTCTATCTTTACTAATAGCTAAAATAAATTTCAAAATTTTTGTTCAGAATGATACAAAATTCAATATGTTAATAACAAACTGAAGAATAAAGATTGAATTTGATTTTTAACAAAGAGTAACTATTATTTTTATTCTTTTATATTTTCTTCGATGTCTATATGACAACATTATGTAGATGTTATAAACCTAAGAGTTTTTTAATAGAAAATATTTTGCTGAATCGAATACTACTTGTTTCATTTTTCAATCATTTTTAAAAGCTGAAAAATGAAGATTGAATTTGATTTTTAACAAAGAGTAACTATTATTTTTATACTTGTATATTTTCTTCGATTTCTATATGACAACATTATTAAAATGTTATAAAAGTGAGAAGTTTTTGATAGAAAATATTTTGCTCAATTGAATAATACTCGTTTCAAATTTCTACCGCTAATAACAAACTGAAGATTGAAGTTTGAATTTGATTTTTAACAGTTAATAATGGTTTTAATAATACAGTAATACTCCGGACTTACGCGATAGGTGGGACCAAGCGATAGCCGTGTAAGTCGAATTCGCGTAAGTCGGGGTTCAACTTTGCATATAACTACATATAAAGTTTGTGTAATCGAGAGCACAATTTAAAGAAAACCATAATTTAGAAGAAACATGTTTAATAAAATTTTAGATAATCAAAACAATTTACATTACTATATGTATAAAACAACGTAAACCGAAGATATTTTAATGTCTAAGGTTTCATATATTTTTTATATTTATCCTCATATATATTCTGACGAGTTAGGTTTTCTGCTTCTCACGTAAAATTTCCTTGTAGCATGCCAGTAACAGTAATTTTTCGTTTCTTGTTAAGTTTAAATGATTCATTTTTTGGTCTTTTAAATGACATAATTAAAGATAAAGCAATAATTTACACTGTGTAAGTAAAACAATACCACACCGAACACGTTCAAACTTGTCGTAAATCCAACACGCAGCTGCGGTGATCAAAAATAAAAACCGCCATATCTCCGAATTCGCGTAAAACGGGGTAGCGTAAGTCGGGGTATTACTGTATTTCAAGCAGCTTTGGTTTTGTTTTTAGCATTTTTAATGTAATTATTATTGGATAGTAGCTTAGCATTTTTTATTGTCTTTTTTAATACGTTTGAATAATTTTCAAATTTATCTTTTGGTATTAAGCCATTTTTATACATATAGTTCTTTTTTTGTTTGACATGAGATTTTTATTCCCTTAGTAATCCAATTATTTTGTTTATTATATTTTGTGTTGAAAATTTTATAAGGAAAGTATTTGTTAAGCAAGTATTGTAAAGATGAGTGAAAGTTAAAATAAGCCTCTTCTACGTTATCAGCGGCAGTAACTTCATCCCAGCAAAACTCTTTTAATTCATTTAAACAAGCATTTATCTCAAGATAATTAAAGGTCCTTTTCTTATATTTCTTATTATCGGTTCTAAAATCATTATTGATAGTCCGAGTCAAAAGCGATTGAGATGCGTGATCAAAGAGACCATTATTTATTACCTCTGCATTTAATATTATAACCTTATTGTTTACCAGTATATTATCCAGTAAAGCATTTTGCCTGGTGGGTTTAAGTATCGTTAAATTTAAATTGTAACTATTTACCAGGTCCTTGAAACGTTTCGTATTAGAATTGTTGTTTAACATATTTATATTAAAGTCCCCTGATAAAAATAAATTGATATTTGTTAAGTTTAGCAGATAGTAAATGTAAAATATCATGAATTTTGCCGAAAAATGTGTTTATATTACCTGCGGGAGGACGATATACCACCATAATTATAATTGTATACTCATCGACACATATCGCTGTACATTCTATGTCAAACTCTTTACTTTTATGTTTCAGTTCTTCTAGTTCTGTATACCTAACACCATTACGTAAGAAGATGTAGGCACCACCATGAGTTCCAGTAGGTCTTGAATAGCAAGAAGCATTTACATATCCTTTTAGTTTTACTGTATGAAATTCACCAATTTTCAGCCAATGTTCTGTAAAAGTTAGAGCTTCGAATCCATTAGGTGATGATTGCAAGAATACTTCAATTTCTTCGGTTTTGTTGCAAATACTTTAAATTTTTGATGAAGTATATTAAACATTCCTTTGTGTGTATCGTTAACATCAAAGATTGTGTTTGCTTCTGAATTGTTTTTTATAAAAAAACATTTTCATCGTGCTGACAATCCTTATGTTTATTAAATTTAAAACGTTTTACACCCACTTCTAGAGTCCAGAAATTGGTGTCGTACATTAAATATGTTTCGGGACACGAATAATTCCTTTTTAAAAACTTTTATTTATACAAATTACAAGAATACTACTAATTGACTACAAGAATTTTACTAACATACTAACTCTAACGGGATTATAACGCGTATATATAATTTTGTTCATGCACACTCAGCACAACATCTCATATCATCGCACGATACACTTGTCTGTTCTGAGCGGCGACGTAATTCCTCCCCCGGAAGATTCGACTACGCAGTGGAACGAGGAAGGCGAACGTTTGGAAGTTCCATGGTGGTTGGTTGGTGGCAATTTGAGGTTCATTCTTCAAAATTTGATTTTTGATGCCTTGGAGTTCATCTAATTTTATGTCTTCAATTTGAATGGAAATTTCAGTGTTTACTTGATGATTTTCAGGGTGATTCAATTCGGGAAACAACATTGGTGGATTTTCGGTGATAATTTTGTTGTTATTGATTTGCCCAAAAGATGAAGTTATTTGACACCCGGTTGGAATTTCGAATAGGTACGACCCCATCAACCTTGTAGTTTCTTGTTGATTGCTACACTTCAGACTAACAATTTCATCAGTCGGAAAGGTCCCAATCCATCGACCCGAGTTGGCGATTTGTGTAAAAATAGGTTTTGTTATTTTCAATTCGGTAGGGTGACAGTTCGAAGTATCTTCTACATTTAAAATTTGGATTTCGCAAGGGTTTTCTTGAAATTTCTCCCGGATAAAGGTATTTTCGCATAGATAGTTTTCGGCGATGATTTTAGTACAAATTTTGGCTTGAAAAGTGTAGAACATTTCATGATTTAGCAAAAATTTATGGGCCGAAATAATCGCCTTAAATTGGCTCTTATGAGGTATCGGAATAGGATATAATTGAAAATAATCGAAAACGTAAGGGTTATTTGGAGGATAGGGAGGATAGGATAGGATAGGTATTTGAAGTAAATATGTGACTTTATTATTAATAATGTAGCTTTCAATTTGGATTAATTTTTCAATTCTCAATGTGTTTTCAAATGTAATTTTTAGAGTATTATATTTTTATTTTATATATTTATTTCTATAGTAAAAGTGTCCAGATGTACTATTTCAAAGGGTTTAGAAGGAGTAGGAGTTATATTAAATTTTGTTTTCACAGGATTACGTTCTTATTTACTTTTTTGACAAATTTCGCATTCATTGATGAAAGTTTGAATTGATTTCTTTAAATTTGGCCAATAATATTTAGTTTTAATTCTTTCTTCTGTCTCATTTATTCCGCGATGATTTGTTTTACTTTCGTGATAGTTCCGAATAACTTCCTTTTGTTCTTCTTTATTGATTATATCAATTAATTTAATTTTGCAATATTTTAATTTGAGTGAAGGCTATTTGAAATTTTTATTAATGATGCTACAGAATGGTTCATAAAATTTGGATTCTTCAAAATGAATATAGTATTGAACATTTGGTACTACAAAAGCTTTGATGAAGTTTATTATGTCTCGTTCGAAATTGTTTTGAGATAGTTGTACAATAATTCGTTGTTTATTTTCGAATAATTTAATAACTTTTGGTGTTATGGGTGTATGAAATACAACACTAATAATTAATTGGTTGTCGCCGTGATTTACAGGAGATTCTGAAATTGGAATTTCAACTATTGGGTTTTGTTCTACATTTGTATGTACTGTAACATCATTCTCATCGTTTTCTTCATCGATATCTAGTATTTCGGTATCAGGTTGAACTTGCATAGAAATATTATCAAGTGATTGGTTTGGTTGATTTGATTTTGACATTTGTCTATTAAATTCTTCCATGTAATCAAATATGTTGCCTGTTTCTTTTGTATGGATTTCAATTCGAGATAGAGCGTCCGCATTAGGATTCATTTTACCTTTCTTGTAAATTATATTGTAATCGTATTCTTCTAATTTAATTTTCCATCGCAATAATTTTGAACTAGGGTCTTTTAGTGACATTAACCATTGAAGAGGTTTATGATCTGTTACAATATTAAATTTTCTACCGAATAAGTATGGCCTAAAATACTTTGTTGCCCAAACTATGGCTAAAAGTTCACGTTCAATGACTGAGTAATTTTGTTCAGATCCGTTTAGTGTGCGTGACGCATAAGCGATTGGTAGGTCTTGACCAATTGGGCCTTGGCTTAGTACTGCACCTAGGGCGATATTGCTTGCATCAGTGGTTAAATTGAATGGTTTCGAAAAGTCAGGGTATTTGAGAATTGGTTCATTAATAATTAAATTTTTACAATATTCAAAACAAGAGATAAATTCAGTGTTATGTTCAATTTTAGCTCCTTTTTTTAAACACAATGTTAGAGGTTTAGTAATTTTGGCAAAATTTTTAATAAATCTGCGATAATAACCTAAAAGGCCTAAAAATCCCTTAATTTGTTTAGTTGTTTTAGGTAACGGAAATTTTTTAATTGCTTTTATCTTATCAGGATTGGGTTTTACACCTTCTGGAGTTACAATGTGACCGAGATAAGCAACCTCTTTTCTTAGAAATTCTGACTTATCAAGCTGTATTTGAAAATTTGCTTCTCTAAGTTTTTGAAACACATGTTTTAATCTGTCAAGATGTTCTTGTAATGATGTAGAAAATATTATTATATCATCGAGGTAAACTAGACATTCCTCGTTTTAAATTCCGCGAAGTATGTTATCCATAATTCTCTGAAATGTTGCAGGTGCATTTTTTAATCCGGAAGGCATCCGTAAAAATTCGTAATGACCGTTTTCGGTGGTAAAAGCGGATTTTTCGATATCTTTTTCGTCTAATTCAATTTGATGGTAACCGCTATAGAGATCTAAGGTAGAAAAAAATTGGCAACGACCTAATTTGTCTAATAAGTCTGTTATATTCGGTGATAGATATTTGTCGTCGATTGTTTTCGCGTTTAATTGCCTATAATCTACTACTACTCTCCATTTCGTTTTACCGGAATCGTCCATTTTGTTGGGAACCACTCAAATGGGGGATGACCAGGGCGAACTACTGGGCCGGATAATTTTAAAATCCAACATTTTTTTAATTTGATTTTGAACTTCCTCTCGATGAATAAACGGGTATCGATAATTTTTTGAATATACTGGTATTTCGTCGACAGTTTTAATTTGATGTTTAACGCGATTTGTGAATGTTAACGGTTGACCTTCTTGATAAAATATATCGGAATATTCTTTACAAAGTTTTAAAATTTGATTCCTTTCTTCATTATTTAAGTCATCAGTCCAAATTTTTGAAAGATTAATTTGTGGCTTATGAGTTGTATTAAAATTATTATAATTAATTTTTGGTAATTTTTGTACTTCATATTTCTCGACAGTTATTGGTTCGGAAAAATTTAACGTAACCGGATCAGTTGTGCTATTTAGTATTGTTGTAAGGGCTTTGCCATTTTTCGCTATTGATAAACATTGAGGTATTTCACAATTATGTATTTTTTGATGGGGGATTAAAATTTCACCGTTTTGAATTAAAACATTAACGTTTATTACTTGTTGCGATCTAGGTGACACAGTAATTAGATTTAAATCATTTTTAGTTTTATGATATTTTAATTTAATAGTTGTATATGGGGTTCTTAAAATTCCATTTGCAAAATCTAAGTTAGCTTGGAGTAATTTTAAATTATCTAGACCAATCAATCCATCAAAGTTACCATGAAATTTGAATAAGTAAAATTTTAAAGTAGAAGGTTCCGGTAGGTTGAACAATTTTGGGGCTGGTATTTTAGCACTGTATTTATGTGACGATTTTTGGAATACATTTGTTACAATAAATGGTTCATTTTTTATACAATTTGGATACAACTTGAAGGTTAAATTTGGACTAAGAAATGATTTTGTTGAGCCGGTATCTATTAATATTTTAAGATTATGTTCTGGGAATATGATATATGGTAATTCACTTGAATTTCCGCCGTTGAAAGAGATAACTTGTGGAATTATGTTTGATTGTTTACTGAGGCTTCGTATTGAAAATTTTGATCATTGTTTATAGAATTTTCGTACTGAAAATTTTGATCGGTGTCATGGTTAAAATCTTGGGGTGAACTAGTAGTTTGATTTGTGAACGATTCTTCTTCGATAGTATTATTAATTTCAGTGTTATACAATTCTTCTAAAATCCAATTTAGTTGTGGTTGTTTGTATTGGTTGTAAAACGCTCATTGGAGTCGATTTCGTAAAGGGTTTATTTTGATTTGGTTTAAAAACATTTTGGTTTTGACGTGGTTGCTTAAAGACTTCTGAATTTGTTGGAAATCTTTGTGGTGGTGGATTAGAGTTTCTCTGTAAATTAATTGGTTGAGAGAGAAAATTATTTTGGTTTTGTGGTTGATAGAAATTATTATATTTTGAATACGGTTGATAACTAGGATTAAAATTTTGGGTCTGTTTAACATAATTTTGATTTCGATTTGTATTTTGTAAATTTGTAGGTTTAGGATTACTTTTTTGAGAAAAATTTTGAAAATACCGTATGTTTTTTTTTTCAATAATTAATTGTAATGCTTCATGTAAAGTATTCGAACGCATGCATCTAATTGTTGTACCCAAAGGTTCTCGCAATCCAGATAAAAAGGTTTTCAAAGCTAACTTATTCTAAAGATCGCGTTTTAATATTCTTGCCGCGTTTGTGGCTTCATTTAAATCAACAAAAGAACAAAGGAGATTTAATATTTGTAAGCCACGGTCAAAAAATTGTTGAGGCTTTTCATTCGGATATTGTCTTAGCATAACTAGGTCTCTATTTAAACATGCTTCGTCTCGCCTATCTGCAAAATGTCTCTGTAAAGTTTGCTTTAATTCATTCTATGTATCGACATTTTGAATATTGACAATTATTTTTGCATTTCCCGACAACTTTCCAATAATATAATTTATAATAAACAAATTTTGAAAATTATTTGGGTGATCGTTATCATAAAAATTGGATATTATACTTTCGCAACTTGATATAAATCTGTTTAACTCATTTGGGTCTCCGTCAAATTGCGGAATACAATTTAAATATTCCGGTTTAAACGCCATATCTACTACAGTATTATTTTCTATATTATTTATTTCTGTATTATTTTCTATGTTTATATGATTTGGGGATTGATTATTAGGAGTCGAGCCAACTGAAGACAACGACAAATTTGAAAATAAATTTTCTAGTTCTGAACTTAAATTAATATTTAAATTCATGAAATGTACTTATATTAAGCCGAAAAAGAATAGTCGTCTCATCCCGTTTAAGGTTCAATTCTTGTGGCGTTGAAGTCTCCTTGTTGATTTTCGATAAACCACAACACTCCAACCATCACAATTCACTATCCAGTTAATTCGTTGATACGAAAAGTTGCAAGTGCGATACTTCCAACCCTGGGATATCCTACTGACTGCGCCAAATATGTTTCGGGACACGAATAATTCCTTTTTAAAAACATTTATTTATACAAATTACAAGAATATTGCTAATTGACTACAAGAATATTACTAACATACTAACTCTAACGGGATTATAACGCGTATAAATAATTTTGTTCATGCACACTTAGCACAACATCTCATATTATCGCACGATACACTTGTCTGTTCTGAGCGGCGACGTAATTAAGTTTAAAGATAATCTTTATTCCTTGATAAGTACCAATTTCAAACTTTATTTTTGAGCTTGCTATTGATCGTAGATGGTTGAAACAAATACTATTCGATTAAGCAGGTAATTTGCTATTACATACATCCTGTCTTTGTAACGTTTCAATAATGTAAATATTAAAAAAATAGGCAAGTTTAAAGATAGCCGTTATTCCTTGATAAATACCAATTTCAAACTTTATTCTTGAGCTTGCTATTAATTGGAGACAGTTGAAGCAAATACTATTCGATTAAACAGAAAATTTTCTATCAATATCATTTTACTTTTATAACGTTTCAAGAATGTAAATATAAAAAAAATCAAAAAAATGCGCATGTTTGAAGATAGTTGTTATTCCTTGATAAATGCCAATTTCAAACTTCATTCTTGAGCTTGCTATTAATCGTAGAAGGTCAAAACAAGTACCGTTCAATTGAACAAAAAATTTTCTATCAAATGTTTCCTACTTTTATAACATTTCATTAATTTAAATAAAAAAAAAATCAACAAAATACGCAAGTTTAAAGATAGTCGTTATTCCTTGATAAATACCAACTTCAAACTTCATCCTTGAGCTTGCTATTGATCGTAGATGGTTGAAAAAAATATTATTCAATTAAGCAGGTTATTTTCTATCACATACATCTTACTTTGATATCGTTTTAACAATGTAAATAAACAAAAAATCAAAAAAATACGCAAGTTTAAAGATAGTCGTTATTTCTTGATAAGTACTAAATTCAAACTTTAATCTTAAGCTTGCTAGTAATTGTAGAAAGTTGAAGCAAGCATTACTCGATTAGGCAGAAAATTTTTTACCAAATACATCCTACCTTTACAACGTTTTAACAATGTAAATATAAAAAAAATTAAAAAAATGCGCAAGTTTAAAGATAGTCTTTATTCCTTGATAAGTACCAAATTCAAACTTTAATCTTAAGCTTGCTATTAATCGCAGAAGATTGAAACAAGCACCACTTAATTAAGCAGAAAATTTTCTATCAAATACATTTTACTTTTACAACGTTTCAGCAATGTAAATATAAAAAAAATCAAAAAAATACGCAAGTTTAAAGATAGTCGTTATTCCTTAATAAGTATCAATTTCAAACTTTTTCTTGAGCTTGCTATTAATCGTAAAAGGTTCAGACAAGTACCGTTCGATTGAACAAAAAATTTTCTATTAACTGCATTTTACATTTATATTGTTTCGGCAATGTAAATATAAAAAAAATCAAAAAAATTCGCAAGTTTAAAGATAGCCGCTATTTTTTGATAAATACCAAATTCAAACTTTATTCTTGAGCTTGATATTAATCGTCAAAGGTTGAAACAAGCACCACTCAATTAAGCAAAAAAATTTTCTATTAAATACATCTCACTTTTATAACGTTTTAGCAATGTAAATATAAAAAAAATTAAAAAAATACGCAAGTTTAAAGATAGTTGTTATTCCTTGATAAATACCAAATTCAAACTTTATTCTTAAGCTTGCTGTTGATCGTAGAAGGTTGAAACAAATACTATTTGATTGAGCAATTAATTTTCTATCAAATACATTTTACTTTTAGAACGTTTTAGCAATGTAAATATAAAAAAAATCAAAAAAAATACGCAAGTTTAAATATAGTCTTTATTCCTTGATAAATACCAATTTCAAATTTTATTCTTAAGCTTGCTATTGATCGTAGAAAGATGAAACAAATACTATTTGATTGAGCAAGTAATTTTCTATCAAATACATCCTACTTTTATAACGTTCCAGCAATGTAAATATAAAAAAAATCAAAAAAATACGCAAGTTTAAAGATAGTCGTTATTCCTTAATAAGTACCAATTTCAAACTTTATTCTTGAGTTTGCTATTGATCGAAGAAAGTTGGTACAAGCACCACTCGATTGAGCAGGAAATTTTCTATCAAATACAATCTACTTTTATAAAGTTTCAGCAATGTAAATATATAAAAAATCAAAAAAATACGCAAGTTTAAAGATAGTCGTTATTTCTTGATAAGTATCAATTTCAAACTTTTTTATTGAGCTTGCTAATAATCGTAAAAAGATCAAACAAATACTATTTAATTGAACAAGTAATTTTCTATCAAATACATCTTACTTTTATAACGTTTTAGCAATGTAAATATAAAAAAAAATCAAAAAAATACGCAAGTTTAAAGATAGTCGTTATTCCTTGATAAGTATCAATTTCAAACTTTATTATTGAGCTTGCTATTAATCGTAAAAGGATGAAACAAATACTATTTGATTGAGCAAGTAATTTTCTATCAAATACATTTTACTTTTAGAACGTTTTAGCAATGTAAATATAAAAAAAATCAAAAAAATACGCAAGTTTAAAGATAGTCGTTATTCCATGATAAATACCAATTTCAAACTTTATTTTTAAGCTTGCTATTGATAGTAGAATGATGAAATAAATACTATTTAATTGAACAAGTAATTTTCTATCAAATACATCTTACTTTTATAACGTTTTAGCAATGTAAATATAAAAAAAATCAAAAAAATACGCAAGTTTAAAGATAGTCGTTATTCCATGATAAGTACCAATTTTAAACTTTATTCTTGAGCTTGCTATTGATCGCAGAAAGTTGATGCAAGCACCACTCGATTGAACAGAAAATTTTCTATCAAATACAATCTACTTTTATAACGTTCCAGCAATGTAAATATAACAAAAAATAAAAAAAATGCGCAAGTTTAAAGATAGTCGTTATTCCTTAATAAGTATCAATTTCAAACTTTTTCTTGAGCTTGCTATTAATCGTAAAAGGTTCGGGCAAGTACCGTTCGATTGAACAAAAAATTTTCTATTAACTGCATTTTACATTTATATTGTTTCGGCAATGTAAATATAAAAAAAATCAAAAAAATACGCAAGTTTAAACATAGTCTTTATTCCTTGATAAATACCAATTTCAAACTTTATTCTTAAGCTTTCTATTGATCGTAGAATGATGAAATAAATACTATTTAATTGAGCAAGTAATTTTCTATCAAATACATCTTACTTTTATAACGTTTTAGCAATGTAAATATAAAAAAAATCAAAAAAATACGCAAGTTTACAGATAGTCGTTATTCCTTGATAAGTATCAATTTCAAACTTTATTCTTAAGCTTGCTATTAATCGTAAAAGGTTCAAACAAGTACTATTTAATTGAACAAAAATTTTCTATCAAATGCATTTTACTATTATAACGTTTCGGCAATGTAAATAGAAAAAAAATCAAAAAAATACGCAAGTTTAAATATAGTCTTTATTCCTTGATAAATACCAATTTCAAATTTTATTCTTAAGCTTGCTATTGATCGTAGAAAGATGAAACAAATACTATTTGATTGAGCAAGTAATTTTCTATCAAATACATCCTACTTTTATAACGTTCCAGCAATATAAATATATAAAAAATTAAAAAAATACGCAAGTTTAAAGATTGTCGTTATTCCTTGATAAGTATCAATTTCAAACTTTTTCTTGAGCTTGCTATTAATCGTAAAAGGTTCAGACAAGTACCGTTCGATTGAACAAAAAATTTTCTATTAACTGCATTTTACATTTATATTGTTTCGGCAATGTAAATATAAAAAAAATCAAAAAAATTCGCAAATTTAAAGATAGCCGCTACTTTTTGATAAATACCAAATTCAAACTTCATTCTTGAGCTTGATATTAATCGTAAATGGTTGAAACAAGCACCACTCAATTAAGCAAAAAATTTTCTATTAAATACATCTTACTTTTCTAACGTTTTAGCAATGTAAATATAAAAAAAATTAAAAAAATTTGCAAGTTTAAAGATAGTCGTTATTCTTTAATAAATACTAACTTCAAACTTCATTCTTGAGCTTGCTATTCATCGTAGGAAGTTGATATAAGCACCACTCGATTGAGCAGAAAATTTTTTATCAAATACAATCTACTTTTATAACGTTCCAGCAATGTAAATATAAAAAAAATCAAAAAAATACGCAAGTTTAAAGATAGTCGTTATTCCTTGATAAGTATCAATTTCAAACTTTATTCTTGAGCTTGCTATTAATCGTAAACGGTTCAAACAAGTACTATTCAATTGAACAAAAATTTTCTATCAAATGCATTTTACTATTATAACGATTCGGCAATGTAAATAAAAAAAAATAAAAAAAATGCGCAAGTTTAAAGATAGTCTTTATTCCTTGATAAATACCAATTTCAAACTTTATTCTTAAGCTTGCTATTGATCGTAGAAGAATGAAACAAACATTATTTGATTGAGCAAGTAATTTTCTATCAAATACATCCTACTTTTATAACGTTTCAGCAATGTAAATATAAAAAAAATCAAAAAAATACGCAAGTTTAAAGATAGTCGTTATTTCTTGATAAGTACCAATTTCAAACTTTATTCTTGAGCTTGCTATTAATCGTAAAAAGATGAAACAAAAACTATTTGATTGAGCAAGTAATTTTCTATCAAATACATTCTACTTTTATAACGTTCCAGCAATGTAAATATAAAAAAAATCAAAAATATACGCAAGTTTAAAGATAGTCGTTATTCCTTGATAAGTATCAATTTCAAACTTTATTATTGAGCTTGCTATTAATCGTAAAAAGATGAAACAAATACTATTTAATTGAACAAGTAATTTTCTATCAAATACATTTTACTTTTAGAACCTTTTTGGCAATGTAAATATAAAAAAAATCAAAAAAATACGCAAGTTTAAAGATAGTCGTTATTACTTGATAAGTATCAATTTCAAACTTTATTCTTAAGCTTGCTATTAATCGTAAAAGGTTCAAACAAGTACTATTTAATTAAACAAAAATTTTCTATCAAATGCGTTTTACTATTATAACGTTTCGGCAATGTAAATAGAAAAAAAATCAAAAAAATACGCAAGTTTAAATATAGTCTTTATTCCTTGATAAATACCAATTTCAAATTTTATTCTTAAGCTTGCTATTGATCGTAGAAAGATGAAACAAATACTATTTGATTGAGCAAGTAATTTTCTATCAAATACATCCTACTTTTATATCGTTCCAGCAATGTAAATATAAAAAAATCAAGAAATACCCAAGTTTAAAGATAGTCGTTATTCCTTGATAAGTATCAATTTCAAACTTTATTCTTAAGCTTGCTATTAATCGTAAAAGGTTCAAACAAGTACTATTTAATTAAACAAAAATTTTCTATCAAATGCGTTTTACTATTATAACGTTTCGGCAATGTAAATAGAAAAAAAATCAAAAAAATACGCAAGTTTAAATATAGTCTTTATTCCTTGATAAATACCAATTTCAAATTTTATTCTTAAGCTTGCTATTAATCGTATAAGGATGAAACAAATACTATTTGATTGAGCAAGTAATTTTCTATCAAATACATTTCAAAAAAATACGCAAGTTTAAAGATAGTCGTTATTTTTTGATAAATACCAACTTCAAACTTCATTCTTGAGCTTGCTATTAATCGTAAAAGGTTGAGTCAAACACCACTCGATTAAGCAAAAAGTTTTTTATCAAATACGTTTTACTATTATAACGTTTTAACAATGTAAATATAAAAAAAATCAAAAAAATACGCAAGTTTAAAGATAGTCGTTATTCCTTGATAAGTACCAATTTCAAAATTTATTTTTGAGCTTGCTATTGACCGTAGAAAGTTGGTACAAGCACCACTCGATTGAGCAAGAAACTTTCTATCAAATACAATTTACTTTTATAACGCTCCAACAATGTAAATATAAAAAAAAAAAATACGCAAGTTTAAAGATAGTCGTTATTCCTTGATAAGTATCAATTTCAAACTTTATTATTGAGCTTGCTATTAATCGTAAAAAGATGAAACAAATACTATTTGATTGAGCAAGTGATTTTCTATTAAATACATTTTACTTTTAGAACGTTTTAGCAATGTAAATATAAAAAAAATCAAAAAAATACGCAAGTTTAAAGATAGTTGTTATTCCTTAATAAATACCAATTTCAAACTTTATTCTTAAGCTTGCTATTGATCGTAGAAGGATGAAACAAATACTATTTGATTGAGCAAGTAATTTTCTATTAAATACATCCTACTTTTATAACGTTTCGTCAATGTAAATATAAAAAAAATGAAAAAAATACGCAAGTTTAAATATAGTCGTTATTCCTTAATAAGTATCAATTTCAAACTTTATTATTGAGCTTGCTATTAATCGTAAAAGATGAAACAAATATTATTTGATTAAGCAAGTAATTTTCTATCAAATACATTTTACTATTATAACGATTCGGCAATGTAAATAAAAAAAAATCAAAAAAATGCGCAAGTTTAAAGATAGTCTATATTCCTTGATAAATACCAATTTCAAACTTTATTCTTAAGCTTGCTATTGATCGTAGAAGAATGAAACAAACATTATTTGATTGAGCAAGTAATTTTCTATCAAATACATCCTACTTTTATAACGTTTCAACAATGTAAATATAAAAAAAAAATAAAAAAATTTGCAAGTTTAAAGATAGTCGTTATTCTTTAATAAATACCAACTTCAAACTTCATTCTTGAGCTTGCTATTGAACGTAGGAAGTTGATATAAGCACCACTCGATTGAATAGAAAATTTTCTATCAAATACAATCTACTTTTATAACGTTCCAGCAATGTAAATATAACAAAAAATAAAAAAATGCGCAAGTTTAAAGATAGTCGTTATTCCTTAATAAGTATCAATTTCAAACTTTATTATTGAGCTTGCTATTAATCGTAAAAGATGAAACAAATATTATTTGATTAAGCAAGTAAGTTTCTATCAAATACATTTTACTTTTAAAACGTTTTAGCAATGTAAATATAAAAAAAATCAAAAAAATACGCAAGTTTAAAGATAGTCGTTATTCCTTGATAAGTAACAATTTCAAACTTTATTATTGAGCTTGCTATTAATCGTAAAAGGATGAGGCAATTACTGTTTGATTGAGCAAGTAATTTTCTATCAAATACATTTTACTTTTAAAACGTTTTAGTAATATAAATATTAAAAAAATCAAAAAAATACGCAAGTTTAAAGATAGTCGATATTCCTGGATAAATACCAATTTCAAACTTTATTCTTGAGCTTGCTATTAATCGTAAAAGGTTCAGACAAGTACTATTCAATTGAACAAAAATTTTCTATCAAATGCGTTTTACTATTATAACGTTTCGGCAATGTAAATAAAAAAAAATCAAAAAAATACGCAAGTTTAAATATAGTCGTCATTCCTTGATAAGTATCAATTTCAAACTTTATTTTTGAGCTTGCTATTAACCGTAAAAGTTCAAACAAATACTATTCGATTGAACAAAAATTTTCTATCAAATGCATTTTATTTTTATAACGTTTCGGCAATGTAAATATGAAAAAAATCAAAAAAATTAGCAAGTTTAAAGATAGCCGTTATTTCTTGATAAATACCAAATTCAAACTTTATTCTTGAGCTTGATATTAATCGTAAAAGGCTGAAACAAGCACCACTCGATTAAGCAAAAAGTTTTCTATCAAATACATTCTACTATTGTAACGTTTTAGCAATGTAAATATAAAAAAAATTAAAAAAATACGCAAGTTTAAAGATTGCCGTTATTTCTTGATAAATACCAAATTAAAACTTTATTATTGAGCTTGCTATTAATCGTAAAAGGATGAAACAAATACTATTTGATTGAGCAAGTAATTTTCTATCAAATACAATCTACTTTTATAACGTTCCAGCAATGTAAATATAACAAAAAATAAAAAAATGCGCAAGTTTAAAGATAGTCGTTATTCCTTAATAAGTATCAATTTCAAACTTTATTATTGAGCTTGCTATTAATCGTAAAAGATGAAACAAATATTATTTGATTAAGCAAGTAATTTTCTATCAAATACATTTTACTTTTAAAACGTTTTAGCAATGTAAATATAAAAAAAATCAAAAAAATACGCAAGTTTAAATATAGTCGTTATTCCTTGATAAGTATCAATTTCAAACTTTATTATTGAGCTTGCTATTAATCGTAAAAGGATGAAACAAATACTGTTTGATTGAACAAGTAATTTTCTATCAAATAGATTTTACTTTTAAAACGTTTTAGTAATGTAAATATAAAAAAAATCAAAAATATACGCAAGTTTAAAGATAGTCGATATTCCTGGATAAATACCAATTTCAAACTTTATTATTGAGCTTGCTATTAATCGTAAAAGATGAAACAAATATTATTTGATTAAGCAAGTAATTTTCTATCAAATACATTTTACTTTTAAAACGTTTTAGCAATGTAAATATAAAAAAAATCAAAAAAATACGCAAGTTTAAAGATAGTCGTTATTCCTTGATAAGTATCAATTTCAAACTTTATTATTGAGCTTGCTATTAATCGTAAAAGGATGAAGCAAATACTGTTTGATTGAGCAAGTAATTTTCTATCAAATACATTTTACTTTTAAAACGTTTTAGTAATATAAATATTAAAAAAATCAAAAAAATACGCAAGTTTAAAGATAGTCGATATTCCTGGATAAATACCAATTTCAAACTTTATTCTTGAGCTTGCTATTAATCGTAAAAGGTTCAGACAAGTACTATTCAATTGAACAAAAATTTTCTATCAAACGCGTTTTACTATTATAACGTTTCGGCAATGTAAATAAAAAAAATTCAAAAAAATACGCAAGTTTAAATATAGTCGTCATTCCTTGATAAGTATCAATTTCAAACTTTATTTTTGAGCTTGCTATTAACCGTAAAAGGTTCAAACAAATACCATTCGATTGAACAAAAATTTTCTATCAAATGCATTTTATTTTTATAACGTTTCGGCAATGTAAATATGAAAAAAATCAAAAAAATTAGCAAGTTTATAGATAGCCGTTATTTCTTGATAAATACCAAATTCAAACTTTATTCTTGAGCTTGATATTAATCGTAAAAGGCTGAAACAAGCACCACTCGATTAAGCAAAAAGTTTTCTATCAAATACATTCCACTATTGTAACGTTTTAGCAATGTAAATATAAAAAAAATTAAAAAAATACGCAAGTTTAAAGATTGCCGTTATTTCTTGATAAATACCAAATTAAAACTTTATTATTGAGCTTGCTATTAATCGTAAAAGGATGAAACAAATACTATTTGATTGAGCAAGTAATTTTCTATCAAATACATTTTACTTTTAAAACGTTTTAGTAACGTAAATATAAAAAAAATCAAAAAAATACGCAAGGTTAAAGATAGTTGTTATTCCTTGATAAATACCAAATTCAAACTTTATTCTTAAGCTTGCTGTTGATCGTAGAAGGTTGAAGCAAATACTATTTGATTGAGCAAGTAATTTTCTATCAAATACGTCCTACTTTTATAACGTTTGAGCAATGTAAATAAAAAAAAATCAAAAAAATACGCAAGTTTAAAGATAGTCGTTATTCCTTGATAAGTATCAATTTCAAACTTTATTCTTGAGCTTGCTATTAATCGTAAAAGGATGAAACAAATACTATTTGATTGAGCAAGTAATTTTCTACCAAATACATTTTACTTTTAAAACGTTTTAGCAATGTAAATAAAAAAAAATCAAAAAAATACGCAAGTTTAAAGATAGTCGTTATTCCTTGATAAGTATCAATTTCAAACTTTATTCTTGAGCTTGCTATTAATCGTAAAAGGATGAAACAAATACTATTTGATTGAGCAAGTAATTTTCTATCAAATACATTTTACTTTTAAAACGTTTTAGCAATGTAAATAAAAAAAAATCAAAAAAATACGCAAGTTTAAAGATAGTCGTCATTCCTTGATAAGTATCAATTTCAAACTTTATTTTTGAGCTTGCTATTAACCGTAAAAGGTTCAAACAAGTACCATTCGATTGAACAAAAATTTTCTATTAAATGCATTTTACTATTATAACATTTCGGCAATGTAAATAAAAAAAAATCAAAAAAATACGCAACTTTAAAAATAGTCGTTATTCCTTGATAAATACCAATTTCAAACTTTATTCTTAAGCTTGCTATTGGTTGTAGAAAGATGAAACAAATACTGTTCGATTGAGCAAGTAATTTTCTATTAAATACATCTTACTTTGTAACTTTTTAGCAATGTAAATATAAAACAAATTAAAAGAATACCCAAGTTTAAAGATAGTTGTTACTCCTTGATAAACACAAAATTCAAATTTTATTCTTAAACTTGCTGTTGATCGTAGAAAATTGAATAAATTATAAGAATAAAATAATAAATTTCGAACAGAGCCATAAAATGAAAAATAAATTATGTATACGTAGTTCTGGAGACCTACGTATAACACCAGTAAAATTTTTATTGCTTTATCTCTACTAATAGCTGAGATAATTTTCAAAATTTTTGTTCAGAGTGATAGAAAATTCAATATATTAAATTTCGAACAGAGTCATAAAATGAAAAATAAATTATGCATACGTAGTTCTGGAGACCTACGTATAACACCAGTGAAATTTTTATCGCTTTATCTCTACTAATAGCTGAGATAATTTTCGAAATTTTTGTTCAGAGTGATAGAAAATTCAATATATTAAATTTCGAACAGAGCCATAAAATGAAAAATAAATTATGCATACGTAGTTCTGGAGACCTACGTATAACACCAGTAAAATTTTTATCGCTTTATCTCTACTAATAGCTGAGATAATTTTCGAAATTTTTGTTCAGAGTGATAGAAAATTCAATATATTAAATTTCGAACAGAGCCATAAAATGAAAAATAAATTATGTATACGTAGTTCTGGAGACCTACGTATAACACCAGTAAAATTTTTATTGCTTTATCTCTACTAATAGCTGAGATAATTTTCAAAATTTTTGTTCAGAGTGATAGAAAATTCAATATATTAAATTTCGAACAGAGCCATAAAATGAAAAATAAATTATGCATACGTAGTTCTGGAGACCTACGTATAACACCAGTGAAATTTTTATCGCTTTATCTCTACTAATAGCTGAGATAATTTTCGAAATTTTTGTTCAGAGTGATAGAAAATTCAATATATTAAATTTCGAACAGAGCCATAAAATGAAAAATAAATTATGTATACGTAGTTCTGGAGACCTACGTATAACACCAGTAAAATTTTTATCGCTTTATCTCTACTAATAGCTGAGATAATTTTCGAAATTTTTGTTCAGAGTGATAGAAAATTCAATATATTAAATTTCGAACAGAGCCATAAAATGAAAAATAAATTATGTATACGTAGTTCTGGAGACCTACGTATAACACCAGTAAAATTTTTATCGCTTTATCTCTACTAATAGCTGAGATAATTTTCGAAATTTTTG
Organism: Tribolium confusum; assembly: GCA_029207805.1. NCBI lineage: Eukaryota > Metazoa > Arthropoda > Insecta > Coleoptera > Tenebrionidae > Tribolium > Tribolium confusum. Next base: position 23,915,424 of record JALGAY010000008.1, on the reverse strand, counting down.
TTCAGAGTGATAGAAAATTCAATATATTAAATTTCGAACAGAGCCATAAAATGAAAAATAAATTATGCATACGTAGTTCTGGAGACCTACGTATAACACCAGTGAAATTTTTATCGCTTTATCTCTACTAATAGCTGAGATAATTTTCGAAATTTTTGTTCAGAGTGATAGAAAATTCAATATATTAAATTTCGAACAGAGCCATAAAATGAAAAATAAATTATGTATACGTAGTTCTGGAGACCTACGTATAACACCAGTGAAATTTTTATCGCTTTATCTCTACTAATAGCTGAGATAATTTTCGAAATTTTTGTTCAGAGTGATAGAAAATTCAATATATTAAATTTCGAACAGAGCCATAAAATGAAAAATAAATTATGTATACGTAGTCCTGGAGACCTACGTATAACACCAGTAAAATTTTTATCGCTTTATCTCTACTAATAGCTGAGATAATTTTCGAAATTTTTGTTCAGAGTGATAGAAAATTCAATATATTAAATTTCGAACAGAGCCATAAAATGAAAAATAAATTATGCATACGTAGTTCTGGAGACCTACGTATAACACCAGTAAAATTTTTATCGCTTTATCTCTACTAATAGCTGAGATAATTTTCGAAATTTTTGTTCAGAGTGATAGAAAATTCAATATATTAAATTTCGAACAGAGCCATAAAATGAAAAATAAATTATGTATACGTAGTTCTGGAGACCTACGTATAACACCAGTAAAATTTTTATTGCTTTATCTCTACTAATAGCTGAGATAATTTTCAAAATTTTTGTTCAGAGTGATAGAAAATTCAATATATTAAATTTCGAACAGAGCCATAAAATGAAAAATAAATTATGCATACGTAGTTCTGGAGACCTACGTATAACACCAGTGAAATTTTTATCGCTTTATCTCTACTAATAGCTGAGATAATTTTCGAAATTTTTGTTCAGAGTGATAGAAAATTCAATATATTAAATTTCGAACAGAGCCATAAAATGAAAAATAAATTATGCATACGTAGTTCTGGAGACCTACGTATAACACCAGTAAAATTTTTATCGCTTTATCTCTACTAATAGCTGAGATAATTTTCGAAATTTTTGTTCAGAGTGATAGAAAATTCAATATATTAAATTTCGAACAGAGCCATAAAATGAAAAATAAATTATGTATACGTAGTTCTGGAGACCTACATATAACACCAGTCAAATTTTTATTGCTTTATCTCTACTAATAGCTGAGATAATTTTCAAAATTTTTGTTCAGAGTGATAGAAAATTCAATATATTAAATTTCGAACAGAGCCATAAAATGAAAAATAAATTATGTATACGTAGTTCTGGAGACCTACGTATAACACCAGTAAAATTTTTATCGCTTTATCTCTACTAATAGCTGAGATAATTTTCGAAATTTTTGTTCAGAGTGATAGAAAATTCAATATATTAAATTTCGAACAGAGCCATAAAATGAAAAATAAATTATGCATACGTAGTTCTGGAGACCTACGTATAACACCAGTAAAATTTTTATCGCTTTATCTCTACTAATAGCTGAGATAATTTTCGAAATTTTTGTTCAGAGTGATAGAAAATTCAATATATTAAATTTCGAACAGAGACATAAAATGAAAAATAAATTATGTATACGTAGTTCTGGAGACCTACGTATAACACCAGTAAAATTTTTATTGCTTTATCTCTACTAATAGCTGAGATAATTTTCAAAATTTTTGTTCAGAGTGATAGAAAATTCAATATATTAAATTTCGAACAGAGCCATAAAATGAAAAATAAATTATGCATACGTAGTTCTGGAGACCTACGTATAACACCAGTAAAATTTTTATCGCTTTATCTCTACTAATAGCTGAGATAATTTTCGAAATTTTTGTTCAGAGTGATAGAAAATTCAATATATTAAATTTCGAACAGAGAAATAAAATGAAAAATAAATTATGCATACGTAGTTCTGGAGACCTACGTATAACACCAGTGAAATTTTTATCGCTTTATCTCTACTAATAGCTGAGATAATTTTCGAAATTTTTGTTCAGAGTGATAGAAAATTTAATATATTAAATTTCGAACAGAGCCATAAAATGAAAAATAAATTATAGTTCTGGAGACCTACGTATAACACTAGTGAAATTTTTATCGCTTTATCTCTACTAATAGCTGAGATAATTTTCGAAATTTTTGTTCAGAGTGATAGAAAATTCAATATATTAAATTTCGAACAGAGCCATAAAATGAAAAATAAATTATGTATACGTAGTTCTGGAGACCTACGTATAACACCAGTAAAATTTTTATCGCTTTATCTCTACTAATAGCTGAGATAATTTTCGAAATTTTTGTTCAGAGTGATAGAAAATTCAATATATTAAATTTCGAACAGAGCCATAAAATGAAAAATAAATTATGCATACGTAGTTCTGGAGACCTACGTATAACACCAGTGAAATTTTTATCGCTTTATCTCTACTAATAGCTGAGATAATTTTCGAAATTTTTGTTCAGAGTGATAGAAAATTTAATATATTAAATTTCGAACAGAGCCATAAAATGAAAAATAAATTATAGTTCTGGAGACCTACGTATAACACTAGTGAAATTTTTATCGCTTTATCTCTACTAATAGCTGAGATAATTTTCGAAATTTTTGTTCAGAGTGATAGAAAATTCAATATATTAAATTTCGAACAGAGCCATAAAATGAAAAATAAATTATGTATACGTAGTTCTGGAGACCTACGTATAACACCAGTGAAATTTTTATTGCCTTATCTCTACTAGTAGCTGAGATAATTTTCGAAATTTTTGTTCAGAGTGATAGAAAATTCAATATATTAAATTTCGAACAGAGCCATAAAATGAAAAATAAATTATGCATACGTAGTTCTGGAGACCTACGTATAACACCAGTAAAATTTTTATCGCTTTATCTCTACTAATAGCTGAGATAATTTTCGAAATTTTTGTTCAGAGTGATAGAAAATTCAATATATTAAATTTCGAACAGAGCCATAAAATGACAAATAAATTATGCATACGTAGTTCTGGAGACCTACGTATAACACCAGTAAAATTTTTATCGCTTTATCTCTACTAATAGCTGAGATAATTTTCGAAATTTTTGTTCAGAGTGATAGAAAATTCAATATATTAAATTTCGAACAGAGCCATAAAATGAAAAATAAATTATGTATACGTAGTTCTGGAAACCTACGTATAACACCAGTGAAATTTTTATTGCCTTATCTCTACTAATAGCTGAGATAATTTTCGAAATTTTTGTTCAGAGTGATAGAAAATTCAATATATTAAATTTCGAACAGAGCCATAAAATGAAAAATAAATTATGTATACGTAGTTCTGGAGACCTACGTATAACACCAGTAAAATTTTTATCGCTTTATCTCTACTAATAGCTGAGATAATTTTCGAAATTTTTGTTCAGAGTGATAGAAAATTCAATATATTAAATTTCGAACAGAGCCATAAAATGAAAAATAAATTATGCATACGTAGTTCTGGAGACCTACGTATAACACCAGTAAAATTTTTATCGCTTTATCTCTACTAATAGCTGAGATAATTTTCGAAATTTTTGTTCAGAGTGATAGAAAATTCAATATATTAAATTTCGAACAGAGCCATAAAATGAAAAATAAATTATGTATACGTAGTTCTGGAGACCTACGTATAACACCAGTAAAATTTTTATTGCTTTATCTCTACTAATAGCTGAGATAATTTTCAAAATTTTTGTTCAGAGTGATAGAAAATTCGATATATTAAATTTCGAACAGAGCCATAAAATGAAAAATAAATTATGCATACGTAGTTCTGGAGACCTACGTATAACACCAGTGAAATTTTTATCGCTTTATCTCTACTAATAGCTGAGATAATTTTCGAAATTTTTGTTCAGAGTGATAGAAAATTCATATATATTAAATTTCGAACAGAGCCATAAAATGAAAAATAAATTATGTATACGTAGTTCTGGAGACCTACGTATAACACCAGTAAAATTTTTATCGCTTTATCTCTACTAATAGCTGAGATAATTTTCGAAATTTTTGTTCAGAGTGATAGAAAATTCAATATATTAAATTTCGAACAGAGCCATAAAATGAAAAATAAATTATGCATACGTAGTTCTGGAGACCTACGTATAACACCAGTAAAATTTTTATCGCTTTATCTCTACTAATAGCTGAGATAATTTTCGAAATTTATGTTCAGAGTGATAGAAAATTCAATATATTAAATTTCGAACAGAGCCATAAAATGAAAAATAAATTATGTATACGTAGTTCTGGAGACCTACGTATAACACCAGTAAAATTTTTATTGCTTTATCTCTACTAATAGCTGAGATAATTTTCGAAATTTTTGTTCAGAGTGATAGAAAATTCAATATATTAAATTTCGAACAGAGCCATAAAATGAAAAATAAATTATGCATACGTAGTTCTGGAGACCTACGTATAACACCAGTAAAATTTTTATCGCTTTATCTCTACTAATAGCTGAGATAATTTTCGAAATTTTTGTTCAGAGTGATAGAAAATTCAATATATTAAATTTCGAACAGAGCCATAAAATGAAAAATAAATTATGTATACGTAGTTCTGGAGACCTACGTATAACACCAGTAAAATTTTTATCGCTTTATCTCTACTAATAGCTGAGATAATTTTCGAAATTTTTGTTCAGAGTGATAGAAAATTCAATATATTAAATTTCGAACAGAGCCATAAAATGAAAAATAAATTATGCATACGTAGTTCTGGAGACCTACGTATAACACCAGTAAAATTTTTATCGCTTTATCTCTACTAATAGCTGAGATAATTTTCGAAATTTATGTTCAGAGTGATAGAAAATTCAATATATTAAATTTCGAACAGAGCCATAAAATAAAAAATAAATTATGCATACGTAGTTCTGGAGACCTCCGTATAACACCAGTGAAATTTTTATCGCTTTATCTTTACTAATAGCTGAGATAATTTTCGAAATTTTTGTTCAGAGTGATAGAAAATTCAATATATTAAATTTCGAACAGAGCCATAAAATGAAAAATAAATTATGCATACGTAGTTCTGGAGACCTACGTATAACACCAGTTTTTATCGCTTTATCTCTACTAATAGCTGAGATAATTTTCAAAATTTTTGTTCAGAGTGATAGAAAATTCAATATATTAAATTTCGAACAGAGCCATAAAATGAAAAATAAATTATGCATACGTAGTTCTGGAGACCTACGTATAACACCAGTGAAATTTTTATCGCTTTATCTCTACTAATAGCTGAGATAATTTTCGAAATTTTTGTTCAGAGTGATAGAAAATTCAATATATTAAATTTCGAACAGAGCCATAAAATGAAAAATAAATTATGTATACGTAGTTCTGGAGACCTACGTATAACACCAGTAAAATTTTTATTGCTTTATCTCTACTAATAGCTGAGATAATTTTCAAAATTTTTGTTCAGAGTGATAGAAAATTCAATATATTAAATTTCGAACAGAGCCATAAAATGAAAAATAAATTATGCATACGTAGTTCTGGAGACCTACGTATAACACCAGTTTTTATCGCTTTATCTCTACTAATAGCTGAGATAATTTTCAAAATTTTTGTTCAGAGTGATAGAAAATTCAATATATTAAATTTCGAACAGAGCCATAAAATGAAAAATAAATTATGCATACGTAGTTCTGGAGACCTACGTATAACACCAGTAAAATTTTTATCGCTTTATCTCTACTAATAGCTGAGATAATTTTCGAAATTTTTGTTCAGAGTGATAGAAAATTCAATATATTAAATTTCGAACAGAGACATAAAATGAAAAATAAATTATGTATACGTAGTTCTGGAGACCTACGTATAACACCAGTAAAATTTTTATTGCTTTATCTCTACTAATAGCTGAGATAATTTTCAAAATTTTTGTTCAGAGTGATAGAAAATTCAATATATTAAATTTCGAACAGAGCCATAAAATGAAAAATAAATTATGCATACGTAGTTCTGGAGACCTACGTATAACACCAGTAAAATTTTTATCGCTTTATCTCTACTAATAGCTGAGATAATTTTCGAAATTTTTGTTCAGAGTGATAGAAAATTCAATATATTAAATTTCGAACAGAGCCATAAAATGAAAAATAAATTATGCATACGTAGTTCTGGAGACCTACGTATAACACCAGTGAAATTTTTATCGCTTTATCTCTACTAATAGCTGAGATAATTTTCGAAATTTTTGTTCAGAGTGATAGAAAATTCAATATATTAAATTTCGAACAGAGCCATAAAATGAAAAATAAATTATAGTTCTGGAGACCTACGTATAACACTAGTGAAATTTTTATCGCTTTATCTCTACTAATAGCTGAGATAATTTTCGAAATTTTTGTTCAGAGTGATAGAAAATTCAATATATTAAATTTCGAACAGAGCCATAAAATGAAAAATAAAATATGTATACGTAGTTCTGGAGACCTACGTATAACACCAGTGAAATTTTTATTGCCTTATCTCTACTAGTAGCTGAGATAATTTTCGAAATTTTTGTTCAGAGTGATAGAAAATTCAATATATTAAATTTCGAACAGAGCCATAAAATGAAAAATAAATTATGCATACGTAGTTCTGGAGACCTACGTATAACACCAGTAAAATTTTTATCGCTTTATCTCTACTAATAGCTGAGATAATTTTCGAAATTTTTGTTCAGAGTGATAGAAAATTCAATATATTAAATTTCGAACAGAGCTATAAAATGACAAATAAATTATGCATACGTAGTTCTGGAGACCTACGTATAACACCAGTAAAATTTTTATCGCTTTATCTCTACTAATAGCTGAGATAATTTTCGAAATTTTTGTTCAGAGTGATAGAAAATTCAATATATTAAATTTCGAACAGAGCCATAAAATGAAAAATAAATTATGTATACGTAGTTCTGGAGACCTACGTATAACACCAGTAAAATTTTTATTGCTTTATCTCTACTAATAGCTGAGATAATTTTCAAAATTTTTGTTCAGAGTGATAGAAAATTCAATATATTAAATTTCGAACAGAGCCATAAAATGAAAAATAAATTATGCATACGTAGTTCTGGAGACCTACGTATAACACCAGTGAAATTTTTATCGCTTTATCTCTACTAATAGCTGAGATAATTTTCGAAATTTTTGTTCAGAGTGATAGAAAATTCAATATATTAAATTTCGAACAGAGCCATAAAATGAAAAATAAATTATGCATACGTAGTTCTGGAGACCTACGTATAACACCAGTAAAATTTTTATCGCTTTATCTCTACTAATAGCTGAGATAATTTTCGAAATTTTTGTTCAGAGTGATAGAAAATTCAATATATTAAATTTCGAACAGAGCCATAAAATGAAAAATAAATTATGTATACGTAGTTCTGGAGACCTACATATAACACCAGTCAAATTTTTATTGCTTTATCTCTACTAATAGCTGAGATAATTTTCAAAATTTTTGTTCAGAGTGATAGAAAATTCAATATATTAAATTTCGAACAGAGCCATAAAATGAAAAATAAATTATGCATACGTAGTTCTGGAGACCTACGTATAACACCAGTGAAATTTTTATCGCTTTATCTCTACTAATAGCTGAGATAATTTTCGAAATTTTTGTTCAGAGTGATAGAAAATTCAATATATTAAATTTCGAACAGAGCCATAAAATGAAAAATAAATTATGCATACGTAGTTCTGGAGACCTACGTATAACACCAGTAAAATTTTTATTGCTTTATCTCTACTAATAGCTGAGATAATTTTCGAAATTTTTGTTCAGAGTGATAAAAAATTCAATATATTAAATTTCGAACAGAGCCATAAAATGAAAAATAAATTATGTATACGTAGTTCTGGAGACCTACGTATAACACCAGTAAAATTTTTATTGCTTTATCTCTACTAATAGCTGAGATAATTTTCAAAATTTTTGTTCAGAGTGATAGAAAATTCAATATATTAAATTTCGAACAGAGCCATAAAATGAAAAATAAATTATGCATACGTAGTTCTGGAGACCTACGTATAACACCAGTGAAATTTTTATCGCTTTATCTCTACTAATAGCTGAGATAATTTTCGAAATTTTTGTTCAGAGTGATAGAAAATTCAATATATTAAATTTCGAACAGAGCCATAAAATGAAAAATAAATTATGTATACGTAGTTCTGGAGACCTACGTATAACACCAGTAAAATTTTTATTGCTTTATCTCTACTAATAGCTGAGATAATTTTCAAAATTTTTGTTCAGAGTGATAGAAAATTCGATATATTAAATTTCGAACAGAGCCATAAAATGAAAAATAAATTATGCATACGTAGTTCTGGAGACCTACGTATAACACCAGTGAAATTTTTATCGCTTTATCTCTACTAATAGCTGAGATAATTTTCGAAATTTTTGTTCAGAGTGATAGAAAATTCATATATATTAAATTTCGAACAGAGCCATAAAATGAAAAATAAATTATGTATACGTAGTTCTGGAGACCTACGTATAACACCAGTAAAATTTTTATCGCTTTATCTCTACTAATAGCTGAGATAATTTTCGAAATTTTTGTTCAGAGTGATAGAAAATTCAATATATTAAATTTCGAACAGAGCCATAAAATGAAAAATAAATTATGCATACGTAGTTCTGGAGACCTACGTATAACACCAGTAAAATTTTTATCGCTTTATCTCTACTAATAGCTGAGATAATTTTCGAAATTTATGTTCAGAGTGATAGAAAATTCAATATATTAAATTTCGAACAGAGCCATAAAATGAAAAATAAATTATGTATACGTAGTTCTGGAGACCTACGTATAACACCAGTAAAATTTTTATTGCTTTATCTCTACTAATAGCTGAGATAATTTTCGAAATTTTTGTTCAGAGTGATAGAAAATTCAATATATTAAATTTCGAACAGAGCCATAAAATGAAAAATAAATTATGCATACGTAGTTCTGGAGACCTACGTATAACACCAGTAAAATTTTTATCGCTTTATCTCTACTAATAGCTGAGATAATTTTCGAAATTTTTGTTCAGAGTGATAGAAAATTCAATATATTAAATTTCGAACAGAGCCATAAAATGAAAAATAAATTATGTATACGTAGTTCTGGAGACCTACGTATAACACCAGTAAAATTTTTATCGCTTTATCTCTACTAATAGCTGAGATAATTTTCGAAATTTTTGTTCAGAGTGATAGAAAATTCAATATATTAAATTTCGAACAGAGCCATAAAATGAAAAATAAATTATGCATACGTAGTTCTGGAGACCTACGTATAACACCAGTAAAATTTTTATCGCTTTATCTCTACTAATAGCTGAGATAATTTTCGAAATTTATGTTCAGAGTGATAGAAAATTCAATATATTAAATTTCGAACAGAGCCATAAAATAAAAAATAAATTATGCATACGTAGTTCTGGAGACCTCCGTATAACACCAGTGAAATTTTTATCGCTTTATCTTTACTAATAGCTGAGATAATTTTCGAAATTTTTGTTCAGAGTGATAGAAAATTCAATATATTAAATTTCGAACAGAGCCATAAAATGAAAAATAAATTATGCATACGTAGTTCTGGAGACCTACGTATAACACCAGTTTTTATCGCTTTATCTCTACTAATAGCTGAGATAATTTTCAAAATTTTTGTTCAGAGTGATAGAAAATTCAATATATTAAATTTCGAACAGAGCCATAAAATGAAAAATAAATTATGCATACGTAGTTCTGGAGACCTACGTATAACACCAGTGAAATTTTTATCGCTTTATCTCTACTAATAGCTGAGATAATTTTCGAAATTTTTGTTCAGAGTGATAGAAAATTCAATATATTAAATTTCGAACAGAGCCATAAAATGAAAAATAAATTATGTATACGTAGTTCTGGAGACCTACGTATAACACCAGTAAAATTTTTATTGCTTTATCTCTACTAATAGCTGAGATAATTTTCAAAATTTTTGTTCAGAGTGATAGAAAATTCAATATATTAAATTTCGAACAGAGCCATAAAATGAAAAATAAATTATGCATACGTAGTTCTGGAGACCTACGTATAACACCAGTTTTTATCGCTTTATCTCTACTAATAGCTGAGATAATTTTCAAAATTTTTGTTCAGAGTGATAGAAAATTCAATATATTAAATTTCGAACAGAGCCATAAAATGAAAAATAAATTATGCATACGTAGTTCTGGAGACCTACGTATAACACCAGTAAAATTTTTATCGCTTTATCTCTACTAATAGCTGAGATAATTTTCGAAATTTTTGTTCAGAGTGATAGAAAATTCAATATATTAAATTTCGAACAGAGACATAAAATGAAAAATAAATTATGTATACGTAGTTCTGGAGACCTACGTATAACACCAGTAAAATTTTTATTGCTTTATCTCTACTAATAGCTGAGATAATTTTCAAAATTTTTGTTCAGAGTGATAGAAAATTCAATATATTAAATTTCGAACAGAGCCATAAAATGAAAAATAAATTATGCATACGTAGTTCTGGAGACCTACGTATAACACCAGTAAAATTTTTATCGCTTTATCTCTACTAATAGCTGAGATAATTTTCGAAATTTTTGTTCAGAGTGATAGAAAATTCAATATATTAAATTTCGAACAGAGCCATAAAATGAAAAATAAATTATGCATACGTAGTTCTGGAGACCTACGTATAACACCAGTGAAATTTTTATCGCTTTATCTCTACTAATAGCTGAGATAATTTTCGAAATTTTTGTTCAGAGTGATAGAAAATTCAATATATTAAATTTCGAACAGAGCCATAAAATGAAAAATAAATTATAGTTCTGGAGACCTACGTATAACACTAGTGAAATTTTTATCGCTTTATCTCTACTAATAGCTGAGATAATTTTCGAAATTTTTGTTCAGAGTGATAGAAAATTCAATATATTAAATTTCGAACAGAGCCATAAAATGAAAAATAAAATATGTATACGTAGTTCTGGAGACCTACGTATAACACCAGTGAAATTTTTATTGCCTTATCTCTACTAGTAGCTGAGATAATTTTCGAAATTTTTGTTCAGAGTGATAGAAAATTCAATATATTAAATTTCGAACAGAGCCATAAAATGAAAAATAAATTATGCATACGTAGTTCTGGAGACCTACGTATAACACCAGTAAAATTTTTATCGCTTTATCTCTACTAATAGCTGAGATAATTTTCGAAATTTTTGTTCAGAGTGATAGAAAATTCAATATATTAAATTTCGAACAGAGCTATAAAATGACAAATAAATTATGCATACGTAGTTCTGGAGACCTACGTATAACACCAGTAAAATTTTTATCGCTTTATCTCTACTAATAGCTGAGATAATTTTCGAAATTTTTGTTCAGAGTGATAGAAAATTCAATATATTAAATTTCGAACAGAGCCATAAAATGAAAAATAAATTATGTATACGTAGTTCTGGAGACCTACGTATAACACCAGTAAAATTTTTATTGCTTTATCTCTACTAATAGCTGAGATAATTTTCAAAATTTTTGTTCAGAGTGATAGAAAATTCAATATATTAAATTTCGAACAGAGCCATAAAATGAAAAATAAATTATGCATACGTAGTTCTGGAGACCTACGTATAACACCAGTGAAATTTTTATCGCTTTATCTCTACTAATAGCTGAGATAATTTTCGAAATTTTTGTTCAGAGTGATAGAAAATTCAATATATTAAATTTCGAACAGAGCCATAAAATGAAAAATAAATTATGCATACGTAGTTCTGGAGACCTACGTATAACACCAGTAAAATTTTTATCGCTTTATCTCTACTAATAGCTGAGATAATTTTCGAAATTTTTGTTCAGAGTGATAGAAAATTCAATATATTAAATTTCGAACAGAGACATAAAATGAAAAATAAATTATGTATACGTAGTTCTGGAGACCTACGTATAACACCAGTAAAATTTTTATTGCTTTATCTCTACTAATAGCTGAGATAATTTTCAAAATTTTTGTTCAGAGTGATAGAAAATTCAATATATTAAATTTCGAACAGAGCCATAAAATGAAAAATAAATTATGCATACGTAGTTCTGGAGACCTACGTATAACACCAGTAAAATTTTTATCGCTTTATCTCTACTAATAGCTGAGATAATTTTCGAAATTTTTGTTCAGAGTGATAGAAAATTCAATATATTAAATTTCGAACAGAGCCATAAAATGAAAAATAAATTATGCATACGTAGTTCTGGAGACCTACGTATAACACCAGTGAAATTTTTATCGCTTTATCTCTACTAATAGCTGAGATAATTTTCGAAATTTTTGTTCAGAGTGATAGAAAATTCAATATATTAAATTTCGAACAGAGCCATAAAATGAAAAATAAATTATAGTTCTGGAGACCTACGTATAACACTAGTGAAATTTTTATCGCTTTATCTCTACTAATAGCTGAGATAATTTTCGAAATTTTTGTTCAGAGTGATAGAAAATTCAATATATTAAATTTCGAACAGAGCCATAAAATGAAAAATAAAATATGTATACGTAGTTCTGGAGACCTACGTATAACACCAGTGAAATTTTTATTGCCTTATCTCTACTAGTAGCTGAGATAATTTTCGAAATTTTTGTTCAGAGTGATAGAAAATTCAATATATTAAATTTCGAACAGAGCCATAAAATGAAAAATAAATTATGCATACGTAGTTCTGGAGACCTACGTATAACACCAGTAAAATTTTTATCGCTTTATCTCTACTAATAGCTGAGATAATTTTCGAAATTTTTGTTCAGAGTGATAGAAAATTCAATATATTAAATTTCGAACAGAGCTATAAAATGACAAATAAATTATGCATACGTAGTTCTGGAGACCTACGTATAACACCAGTAAAATTTTTATCGCTTTATCTCTACTAATAGCTGAGATAATTTTCGAAATTTTTGTTCAGAGTGATAGAAAATTCAATATATTAAATTTCGAACAGAGCCATAAAATGAAAAATAAATTATGTATACGTAGTTCTGGAGACCTACGTATAACACCAGTAAAATTTTTATTGCTTTATCTCTACTAATAGCTGAGATAATTTTCAAAATTTTTGTTCAGAGTGATAGAAAATTCAATATATTAAATTTCGAACAGAGCCATAAAATGAAAAATAAATTATGCATACGTAGTTCTGGAGACCTACGTATAACACCAGTGAAATTTTTATCGCTTTATCTCTACTAATAGCTGAGATAATTTTCGAAATTTTTGTTCAGAGTGATAGAAAATTCAATATATTAAATTTCGAACAGAGCCATAAAATGAAAAATAAATTATGCATACGTAGTTCTGGAGACCTACGTATAACACCAGTAAAATTTTTATCGCTTTATCTCTACTAATAGCTGAGATAATTTTCGAAATTTTTGTTCAGAGTGATAGAAAATTCAATATATTAAATTTCGAACAGAGCCATAAAATGAAAAATAAATTATGTATACGTAGTTCTGGAGACCTACATATAACACCAGTCAAATTTTTATTGCTTTATCTCTACTAATAGCTGAGATAATTTTCAAAATTTTTGTTCAGAGTGATAGAAAATTCAATATATTAAATTTCGAACAGAGCCATAAAATGAAAAATAAATTATGCATACGTAGTTCTGGAGACCTACGTATAACACCAGTGAAATTTTTATCGCTTTATCTCTACTAATAGCTGAGATAATTTTCGAAATTTTTGTTCAGAGTGATAGAAAATTCAATATATTAAATTTCGAACAGAGCCATAAAATGAAAAATAAATTATGCATACGTAGTTCTGGAGACCTACGTATAACACCAGTAAAATTTTTATTGCTTTATCTCTACTAATAGCTGAGATAATTTTCGAAATTTTTGTTCAGAGTGATAAAAAATTCAATATATTAAATTTCGAACAGAGCCATAAAATGAAAAATAAATTATGTATACGTAGTTCTGGAGACCTACGTATAACACCAGTAAAATTTTTATTGCTTTATCTCTACTAATAGCTGAGATAATTTTCAAAATTTTTGTTCAGAGTGATAGAAAATTCAATATATTAAATTTCGAACAGAGCCATAAAATGAAAAATAAATTATGCATACGTAGTTCTGGAGACCTACGTATAACACCAGTGAAATTTTTATCGCTTTATCTCTACTAATAGCTGAGATAATTTTCGAAATTTTTGTTCAGAGTGATAGAAAATTCAATATATTAAATTTCGAACAGAGCCATAAAATGAAAAATAAATTATGTATACGTAGTTCTGGAGACCTACGTATAACACCAGTAAAATTTTTATCGCTTTATCTCTACTAATAGCTGAGATAATTTTCGAAATTTTTGTTCAGAGTGATAGAAAATTCAATATATTAAATTTCGAACAGAGCCATAAAATGAAAAATAAATTATGTATACGTAGTTCTGGAGACCTACGTATAACACCAGTAAAATTTTTATCGCCTTATCTCTACTAATAGCTGAGATAATTTTCGAAATTTTTGTTCAGAGTGATAGAAAATTCAATATATTAAATTTCGAACAGAGCCATAAAATGAAAAATAAATTATGCATACGTAGTTCTGGAGACCTACGTATAACACCAGTAAAATTTTTATCGTTTTATCTCTACTAATAGCTGAGATAATTTTCGAAATTTTTGTTCAGAGTGATAGAAAATTCAATATATTAAATTTCGAACAGAGACATAAAATGAAAAATAAATTATGTATACGTAGTTCTGGAGACCTACGTATAACACCAGTAAAATTTTTATTGCTTTATCTCTACTAATAGCTGAGATAATTTTCAAAATTTTTGTTCAGAGTGATAGAAAATTCAATATATTAAATTTCGAACAGAGCCATAAAATGAAAAATAAATTATGTATACGTAGTTCTGGAGACCTACGTATAACACCAGTAAAATTTCTATTGCTTTATCTCTACTAATAGCTGAGATAATTTTCAAAATTTTTGTTCAGAGTGATAGAAAATTCAATATATTAAATTTCGAACAGAGCCATAAAATGAAAAATAAATTATGCATACGTAGTTCTGGAGACCTACGTATAACACCAGTAAAATTTTTATTGCTTTATCTCTACTAATAGCTGAGATAATTTTCGAAATTTTTGTTCAGAGTGATAGAAAATTCAATATATTAAATTTCGAACAGAGCCATAAAATGAAAAATAAGTTATGTATACGTAGTTCTGGAGACCTACGTATAACACCAGTAAAATTTTTATTGCTTTATCTCTACTAATAGCTGAGATAATTTTCAAAATTTTTGTTCAGAGTGATAGAAAATTCAATATATTAAATTTCGAACAGAGCCATAAAATGAAAAATAAATTATGCATACGTAGTTCTGGAGACCTACGTATAACACCAGTAAAATTTTTATCGCTTTATCTCTACTAATAGCTGAGATAATTTTCGAAATTTTTGTTCAGAGTGATAGAAAATTCAATATATTAAATTTCGAACAGAGCCATAAAATGAAAAATAAATTATGTATACGTAGTTCTGGAGACCTACGTATAACACCAGTAAAATTTTTATCGCTTTATCTCTACTAATAGCTGAGATAATTTTCGAAATTTTTGTTCAGAGTGATAGAAAATTCAATATATTAAATTTCGAACAGAGCCATAAAATGAAAAATAAATTATGTATACGTAGTTCTGGAGACCTACGTATAACACCAGTAAAATTTTTATCGCCTTATCTCTACTAATAGCTGAGATAATTTTCGAAATTTTTGTTCAGAGTGATAGAAAATTCAATATATTAAATTTCGAACAGAGCCATAAAATGAAAAATAAATTATGCATGCGTAGTTCTGGAGACCTACGTATAACACCAGTAAAATTTTTATCGCTTTATCTCTACTAATAGCTGAGATAATTTTCGAAATTTTTGTTCAGAGTGATAGAAAATTCAATATATTAAATTTCGAACAGAGCCATAAAATGAAAAATAAATTATGCATACGTAGTTCTGGAGACCTACGTATAACACCAGTAAAATTTTTATCGCTTTATCTCTACTAATAGCTGAGATAATTTTCGAAATTTTTGTTCAGAGTGATAGAAAATTCAATATATTAAATTTCGAACAGAGCCATAAAATGAAAAATAAATTATGCATACGTAGTTCTGGAGACCTACGTATAACACCAGTGAAATTTTTATCGCTTTATCTCTACTAATAGCTGAGATAATTTTCGAAATTTTTGTTCAGAGTGATAGAAAATTCAATATATTAAATTTCGAACAGAGCCATAAAATGAAAAATAAATTATAGTTCTGGAGACCTACGTATAACACTAGTGAAATTTTTATCGCTTTATCTCTACTAATAGCTGAGATAATTTTCGAAATTTTTGTTCAGAGTGATAGAAAATTCAATATATTAAATTTCGAACAGAGCCATAAAATGAAAAATAAAATATGTATACGTAGTTCTGGAGACCTACGTATAACACCAGTGAAATTTTTATTGCCTTATCTCTACTAGTAGCTGAGATAATTTTCGAAATTTTTGTTCAGAGTGATAGAAAATTCAATATATTAAATTTCGAACAGAGCCATAAAATGAAAAATAAATTATGTATACGTAGTTCTGGAGACCTACGTATAACACCAGTAAAATTTCTATTGCTTTATCTCTACTAATAGCTGAGATAATTTTCAAAATTTTTGTTCAGAGTGATAGAAAATTCAATATATTAAATTTCGAACAGAGCCATAAAATGAAAAATAAATTATGCATACGTAGTTCTGGAGACCTGCGTATAACACCAGTAAAATTTTTATTGCTTTATCTCTACTAATAGCTGAGATAATTTTCGAAATTTTTGTTCAGAGTGATAGAAAATTCAATATATTAAATTTCGAACAGAGCCATAAAATGAAAAATAAATTATGTATACGTAGTTCTGGAGACCTACGTATAACACCAGTAAAATTTTTATTGCTTTATCTCTACTAATAGCTGAGATAATTTTCAAAATTTTTGTTCAGAGTGATAGAAAATTCAATATATTAAATTTCGAACAGAGCCATAAAATGAAAAATAAATTATGCATACGTAGTTCTGGAGACCTACGTATAACACCAGTGAAATTTTTATCGCTTTATCTCTACTAATAGCTGAGATAATTTTCGAAATTTTTGTTCAGAGTGATAGAAAATTCAATATATTAAATTTCGAACAGAGCCATAAAATGAAAAATAAATTATGTATACGTAGTTCTGGAGACCTACGTATAACACCAGTAAAATTTTTATCGCTTTATCTCTACTAATAGCTGAGATAATTTTCGAAATTTTTGTTCAGAGTGATAGAAAATTCAATATATTAAATTTCGAACAGAGCCATAAAATGAAAAATAAATTATGTATACGTAGTTCTGGAGACCTACGTATAACACCAGTAAAATTTTTATCGCCTTATCTCTACTAATAGCTGAGATAATTTTCGAAATTTTTGTTCAGAGTGATAGAAAATTCAATATATTAAATTTCGAACAGAGCCATAAAATGAAAAATAAATTATGCATACGTAGTTCTGGAGACCTACGTATAACACCAGTAAAATTTTTATCGCTTTATCTCTACTAATAGCTGAGATAATTTTCGAAATTTTTGTTCAGAGTGATAGAAAATTCAATATATTAAATTTCGAACAGAGAAATAAAATGAAAAATAAATTATGTATACGTAGTTCTGGAGACCTACATATAACACCAGTAAAATTTTTATTGCTTTATCTCTACTAATAGCTGAGATAATTTTCAAAATTTTTGTTCAGAGTGATAGAAAATTCAATATATTAAATTTCGAACAGAGCCATAAAATGAAAAATAAATTATGCATACGTAGTTCTGGAGACCTACGTATAACACCAGTAAAATTTTTATCGCTTTATCTCTACTAATAGCTGAGATAATTTTCGAAATTTTTGTTCAGAGTGATAGAAAATTCAATATATTAAATTTCGAACAGAGCCATAAAATGAAAAATAAATTATGCATACGTAGTTCTGGAGACCTACGTATAACACCAGTGAAATTTTTATCGCTTTATCTCTACTAATAGCTGAGATAATTTTCGAAATTTTTGTTCAGAGTGATAGAAAATTCAATATATTAAATTTCGAACAGAGCCATAAAATGAAAAATAAATTATAGTTCTGGAGACCTACGTATAACACTAGTGAAATTTTTATCGCTTTATCTCTACTAATAGCTGAGATAATTTTCGAAATTTTTGTTCAGAGTGATAGAAAATTCAATATATTAAATTTCGAACAGAGCCATAAAATGAAAAATAAAATATGTATACGTAGTTCTGGAGACCTACGTATAACACCAGTGAAATTTTTATTGCCTTATCTCTACTAGTAGCTGAGATAATTTTCGAAATTTTTGTTCAGAGTGATAGAAAATTCAATATATTAAATTTCGAACAGAGCCATAAAATGAAAAATAAATTATGCATACGTAGTTCTGGAGACCTACGTATAACACCAGTAAAATTTTTATCGCTTTATCTCTACTAATAGCTGAGATAATTTTCGAAATTTTTGTTCAGAGTGATAGAAAATTCAATATATTAAATTTCGAACAGAGCCATAAAATGACAAATAAATTATGCATACGTAGTTCTGGAGACCTACGTATAACACCAGTAAAATTTTTATCGCTTTATCTCTACTAATAGCTGAGATAATTTTCGAAATTTTTGTTCAGAGTGATAGAAAATTCAATATATTAAATTTCGAACAGAGCCATAAAATGAAAAATAAATTATGTATGCGTAGTTCTGGAGACCTACGTATAACACCGGTAAAATTTTTATTGCTTTATCTCTACTTATAGCTGAGATAATTTTCGAAATTTTTGTTCAGAGTGATAGAAAATTCAATATATTAAATTTCGAACAGAGCCATAAAATGAAAAATAAATTATGCATACGTAGTTCTGGAGACCTACGTATAACACCAGTGAAATTTTTATCGCTTTATCTCTACTAATAGCTGAGATAATTTTCGAAATTTTTGTTCAGAGTGATAGAAAATTCAATATATTAAATTTCGAACAGAGCCATAAAATGAAAAATAAATTATAGTTCTGGAGACCTACGTATAACACTAGTGAAATTTTTATCGCTTTATCTCTACTAATAGCTGAGATAATTTTCGAAATTTTTGTTCAGAGTGATAGAAAATTCAATATATTAAATTTCGAACAGAGCCATAAAATGAAAAATAAAATATGTATACGTAGTTCTGGAGACCTACGTATAACACCAGTGAAATTTTTATTGCCTTATCTCTACTAGTAGCTGAGATAATTTTCGAAATTTTTGTTCAGAGTGATAGAAAATTCAATATATTAAATTTCGAACAGAGCCATAAAATGAAAAATAAATTATGTATACGTAGTTCTGGAGACCTACGTATAACACCAGTAAAATTTCTATTGCTTTATCTCTACTAATAGCTGAGATAATTTTCAAAATTTTTGTTCAGAGTGATAGAAAATTCAATATATTAAATTTCGAACAGAGCCATAAAATGAAAAATAAATTATGCATACGTAGTTCTGGAGACCTGCGTATAACACCAGTAAAATTTTTATTGCTTTATCTCTACTAATAGCTGAGATAATTTTCGAAATTTTTGTTCAGAGTGATAGAAAATTCAATATATTAAATTTCGAACAGAGCCATAAAATGAAAAATAAATTATGTATACGTAGTTCTGGAGACCTACGTATAACACCAGTAAAATTTTTATTGCTTTATCTCTACTAATAGCTGAGATAATTTTCAAAATTTTTGTTCAGAGTGATAGAAAATTCAATATATTAAATTTCGAACAGAGCCATAAAATGAAAAATAAATTATGTATACGTAGTTCTGGAGACCTACGTATAACACCAGTAAAATTTTTATCGCTTTATCTCTACTAATAGCTGAGATAATTTTCGAAATTTTTGTTCAGAGTGATAGAAAATTCAATATATTAAATTTCGAACAGAGCCATAAAATGAAAAATAAATTATGTATACGTAGTTCTGGAGACCTACGTATAACACCAGTAAAATTTTTATCGCCTTATCTCTACTAATAGCTGAGATAATTTTCGAAATTTTTGTTCAGAGTGATAGAAAATTCAATATATTAAATTTCGAACAGAGCCATAAAATGAAAAATAAATTATGCATACGTAGTTCTGGAGACCTACGTATAACACCAGTAAAATTTTTATCGCTTTATCTCTACTAATAGCTGAGATAATTTTCGAAATTTTTGTTCAGAGTGATAGAAAATTCAATATATTAAATTTCGAACAGAGAAATAAAATGAAAAATAAATTATGTATACGTAGTTCTGGAGACCTACGTATAACACCAGTGAAATTTTTATCGCTTTATCTCTACTAATAGCTGAGATAATTTTCGAAATTTTTGTTCAGAGTGATAGAAAATTCAATATATTAAATTTCGAACAGAGCCATAAAATGAAAAATAAATTATAGTTCTGGAGACCTACGTATAACACTAGTGAAATTTTTATCGCTTTATCTCTACTAATAGCTGAGATAATTTTCGAAATTTTTGTTCAGAGTGATAGAAAATTCAATATATTAAATTTCGAACAGAGCCATAAAATGAAAAATAAAATATGTATACGTAGTTCTGGAGACCTACGTATAACACCAGTGAAATTTTTATTGACTTATCTCTACTAGTAGCTGAGATAATTTTCGAAATTTTTGTTCAGAGTGATAGAAAATTCAATATATTAAATTTCGAACAGAGCCATAAAATGGAAAATAAATTATGCATACGTAGTTCTGGAGACCTACGTATAACACCAGTAAAATTTTTATCGCTTTATCTCTACTAATAGCTGAGATAATTTTCGAAATTTTTGTTCAGAGTGATAGAAAATTCAATATATTAAATTTCGAACAGAGCCATAAAATGACAAATAAATTATGCATACGTAGTTCTGGAGACCTACGTATAACACCAGTAAAATTTTTATCGCTTTATCTCTACTAATAGCTGAGATAATTTTCGAAATTTTTGTTCAGAGTGATAGAAAATTCAATATATTAAATTTCGAACAGAGCCATAAAATGAAAAATAAATTATGTATACGTAGTTCTGGAGACCTACGTATAACACCAGTAAAATTTTTATTGCTTTATCTCTACTTATAGCTGAGATAATTTTCAAAATTTTTGTTCAGAGTGATAGAAAATTCAATATATTAAATTTCGAACAGAGCCATAAAATGAAAAATAAATTATGCATACGTAGTTCTGGAGACCTACGTATAACACCAGTGAAATTTTTATCGCTTTATCTCTACTAATAGCTGAGATAATTTTCGAAATTTTTGTTCAGAGTGATAGAAAATTCAATATATTAAATTTCGAACAGAGCCATAAAATGAAAAATAAATTATGCATACGTAGTTCTGGAGACCTACGTATAACACCAGTAAAATTTTTATCGCTTTATCTCTACTAATAGCTGAGATAATTTTCGAAATTTTTGTTCAGAGTGATAGAAAATTCAATATATTAAATTTCGAACAGAGCCATAAAATGAAAAATAAATTATGTATACGTAGTTCTGGAGACCTACATATAACACCAGTCAAATTTTTATTGCTTTATCTCTACTAATAGCTGAGATAATTTTCAAAATTTTTGTTCAGAGTGATAGAAAATTCAATATATTAAATTTCGAACAGAGCCATAAAATGAAAAATAAATTATGCATACGTAGTTCTGGAGACCTACGTATAACACCAGTGAAATTTTTATCGCTTTATCTCTACTAATAGCTGAGATAATTTTCGAAATTTTTGTTCAGAGTGATAGAAAATTCAATATATTAAATTTCGAACAGAGCCATAAAATGAAAAATAAATTATGCATACGTAGTTCTGGAGACCTACGTATAACACCAGTAAAATTTTTATTGCTTTATCTCTACTAATAGCTGAGATAATTTTCGAAATTTTTGTTCAGAGTGATAGAAAATTCAATATATTAAATTTCGAACAGAGCCATAAAATGAAAAATAAATTATGTATACGTAGTTCTGGAGACCTACGTATAACACCAGTAAAATTTTTATTGCTTTATCTCTACTAATAGCTGAGATAATTTTCAAAATTTTTGTTCAGAGTGATAGAAAATTCAATATATTAAATTTCGAACAGAGCCATAAAATGAAAAATAAATTATGCATACGTAGTTCTGGAGACCTACGTATAACACCAGTGAAATTTTTATCGCTTTATCTCTACTAATAGCTGAGATAATTTTCGAAATTTTTGTTCAGAGTGATAGAAAATTCAATATATTAAATTTCGAACAGAGCCATAAAATGAAAAATAAATTATGTATACGTAGTTCTGGAGACCTACGTATAACACCAGTAAAATTTTTATCGCTTTATCTCTACTAATAGCTGAGATAATTTTCGAAATTTTTGTTCAGAGTGATAGAAAATTCAATATATTAAATTTCGAACAGAGCCATAAAATGAAAAATAAATTATGTATACGTAGTTCTGGAGACCTACGTATAACACCAGTAAAATTTTTATCGCCTTATCTCTACTAATAGCTGAGATAATTTTCGAAATTTTTGTTCAGAGTGATAGAAAATTCAATATATTAAATTTCGAACAGAGCCATAAAATGAAAAATAAATTATGCATACGTAGTTCTGGAGACCTACGTATAACACCAGTAAAATTTTTATCGCTTTATCTCTACTAATAGCTGAGATAATTTTCGAAATTTTTGTTCAGAGTGATAGAAAATTCAATATATTAAATTTCGAACAGAGACATAAAATGAAAAATAAATTATGTATACGTAGTTCTGGAGACCTACGTATAACACCAGTAAAATTTTTATTGCTTTATCTCTACTAATAGCTGAGATAATTTTCAAAATTTTTGTTCAGAGTGATAGAAAATTCAATATATTAAATTTCGAACAGAGCCATAAAATGAAAAATAAATTATGCATACGTAGTTCTGGAGACCTACGTATAACACCAGTAAAATTTTTATCGCTTTATTTCTACTAATAGCTGAGATAATTTTCGAAATTTTTGTTCAGAGTGATAGAAAATTCAATATATTAAATTTCGAACAGAGCCATAAAATGAAAAATAAATTATGCATACGTAGTTCTGGAGACCTACGTATAACACCAGTGAAATTTTTATCGCTTTATCTATACTAATAGCTGAGATAATTTTCGAAATTTTTGTTCAGAGTGATAGAAAATTTAATATATTAAATTTCGAACAGAGCCATAAAATGAAAAATAAATTATAGTTCTGGAGACCTACGTATAACACTAGTGAAATTTTTATCGCTTTATCTCTACTAATAGCTGAGATAATTTTCGAAATTTTTGTTCAGAGTGATAGAAAATTCAATATATTAAATTTCGAACAGAGCCATAAAATGAAAAATAAATTATGTATACGTAGTTCTGGAGACCTACGTATAACACCAGTGAAATTTTTATTGCCTTATCTCTACTAGTAGCTGAGATAATTTTCGAAATTTTTGTTCAGAGTGATAGAAAATTCAATATATTAAATTTCGAACAGAGCCATAAAATGAAAAATAAATTATGCATACGTAGTTCTGGAGACCTACGTATAACACCAGTAAAATTTTTATCGCTTTATCTCTACTAATAGCTGAGATAATTTTCGAAATTTTTGTTCAGAGTGATAGAAAATTCAATATATTAAATTTCGAACAGAGCCATAAAATGAAAAATAAATTATGCATACGTAGTTCTGGAGACCTACGTATAACACCAGTAAAATTTTTATCGCTTTATCTCTACTAATAGCTGAGATAATTTTCGAAATTTTTGTTCAGAGTGATAGAAAATTCAATATATTAAATTTCGAACAGAGCCATAAAATGAAAAATAAATTATGTATACGTAGTTCTGGAGACCTACGTATAACACCAGTAAAATTTTTATTGCTTTATCTCTACTAATAGCTGAGATAATTTTCAAAATTTTTGTTCAGAGTGATAGAAAATTCAATATATTAAATTTCGAACAGAGCCATAAAATGAAAAATAATTTATGCATACGCAGTTCTGGAGACCTACGAATAACACCAGTGAAATTTTTATCGCTTTATCTCTACTAATAGCTGAGATAATTTTCGAAATTTTTGTTCAGAGTGATAGAAAATTCAATATATTAAATTTCGAACAGAGCCATAAAATGAAAAATAAATTATGTATACGTAGTTCTGGAGACCTACGTATAACACCAGTAAAATTTTTATCGCTTTATCTCTACTAATAGCTGAGATAATTTTCGAAATTTTTGTTCAGAGTGATAGAAAATTCAATATATTAAATTTCGAACAGAGCCATAAAATGAAAAATAAATTATGTATACGTAGTTCTGGAGACCTACGTATAACACCAGTAAAATTTTTATCGCTTTATCTCTACTAATAGCTGAGATAATTTTCGAAATTTTTGTTCAGAGTGATAGAAAATTCAATATATTAAATTTCGAACAGAGCCATAAAATGAAAAATAAATTATGTATACGTAGTTCCGGAGACCTACGTATAACACCAGTAAAATTTTTATCGCTTTATCTCTACTAATAGCTGAGATAATTTTCGAAATTTTTGTTCAGAGTGATAGAAAATTCAATATATTAAATTTCGAACAGAGCCATAAAATGAAAAATAAATTATGCATACGTAGTTCTGGAGACCTACGTATAACACCAGTAAAATTTTTACCGCTTTATCTCTACTAATAGCTGAGATAATTTTCGAAATTTATGTTCAGAGTGATAGAAAATTCAATATATTAAATTTCGAACAGAGCCATAAAATGAAAAATAAATTATGTATACGTAGTTCTGGAGACCTACGTATAACACCAGTAAAATTTTTATTGCTTTATCTCTACTAATAGCTGAGATAATTTTCAAAATTTTTGTTCAGAGTGATAGAAAATTCAATATATTAAATTTCGAACAGAGCCATAAAATAAAAAATAAATTATGCATACGTAGTTCTGGAGACCTACGTATAACACCAGTGAAATTTTTATCGCTTTATCTTTACTAATAGCTGAGATAATTTTCGAAATTTTTGTTCAGAGTGATAGAAAATTCAATATATTAAATTTCGAACAGAGCCATAAAATGAAAAATAAATTATGCATACGTAGTTCTGGAGACCTACGTATAACACCAGTAAAATTTTTATCGCTTTATCTCTACTAATAGCTGAGATAATTTTCGAAATTTTTGTTCATAGTGATAGAAAATTCAATATATTAAATTTCGAACAGAGCCATAAAATGAAAAATAAATTATGTATACGTAGTTCTGGAGACCTACGTATAACACCAGTAAAATTTCTATTGCTTTATCTCTACTAATAGCTGAGATAATTTTCAAAATTTTTGTTCAGAGTGATAGAAAATTCAATATATTAAATTTCGAACAGAGCCATAAAATGAAAAATAAATTATGCATACGTAGTTCTGGAGACCTACGTATAACACCAGTGAAATTTTTATCGCTTTATCTCTACTAATAGCTGAGATAATTTTCGAAATTTTTGTTCATAGTGATAGAAAATTCAATATATTAAATTTCGAACAGAGCCATAAAATGAAAAATAAATTATGTATACGTGGTTCTGGAGACCTACGTATAACACCAGTAAAATTTCTATTGCTTTATCTCTACTAATAGCTGAGATAATTTTCAAAATTTTTGTTCAGAGTGATAGAAAATTCAATATATTAAATTTCGAACAGAGCCATAAAATGAAAAATAAATTATGCATACGTAGTTCTGGAGACCTACGTATAACACCAGTTTTTATCGCTTTATCTCTACTAATAGCTGAGATAATTTTCAAAATTTTTGTTCAGAGTGATAGAAAATTCAATATATTAAATTTCGAACAGAGCCATAAAATGAAAAATAAATTATGCATACGTAGTTCTGGAGACCTACGTATAACACCAGTGAAATTTTTATCGCTTTATCTCTACTAATAGCTGAGATAATTTTCGAAATTTTTGTTCATAGTGATAGAAAATTCAATATATTAAATTTCGAACAGAGCCATAAAATGAAAAATAAATTATGTATACGTGGTTCTGGAGACCTACGTATAACACCAGTAAAATTTCTATTGCTTTATCTCTACTAATAGCTGAGATAATTTTCAAAATTTTTGTTCAGAGTGATAGAAAATTCAATATATTAAATTTCGAACAGAGCCATAAAATGAAAAATAAATTATGCATACGTAGTTCTTGAGACCTACGTATAACACCAGTAAAATTTTTATTGCTTTATCTCTACTAATAGCTGAGATAATTTTCGAAATTTTTGTTCAGAGTGATAGAAAATTCAATATATTAAATTTCGAACAGAGCCATAAAATGAAAAATAAATTATGTATACGTAGTTCTGGAGACCTACGTATAACACCAGTAAAATTTTTATTGCTTTATCTCTACTAATAGCTGAGATAATTTTCAAAATTTTTGTTCAGAGTGATAGAAAATTCAATATATTAAATTTCGAACAGAGCCATAAAATGAAAAATAAATTATGCATACGTAGTTCTGGAGACCTACGTATAACACCAGTGAAATTTTTATCGCTTTATCTCTACTAATAGCTGAGATAATTTTCGAAATTTTTGTTCAGAGTGATAGAAAATTCAATATATTAAATTTCGAACAGAGCAATAAAATGAAAAATAAATTATGTATACGTAGTTCTGGAGACCTACGTATAACACCAGTAAAATTTTTATCGCTTTATCTCTACTAATAGCTGAGATAATTTTCGAAATTTTTGTTCAGAGTGATAGAAAATTCAATATATTAAATTTCGAACAGAGCCATAAAATGAAAAATAAATTATGTATACGTAGTTCTGGAGACCTACGTATAACACCAGTAAAATTTTTATCGCCTTATCTCTACTAATAGCTGAGATAATTTTCGAAATTTTTGTTCAGAGTGATAGAAAATTCAATATATTAAATTTCGAACAGAGCCATAAAATGAAAAATAAATTATGCATACGTAGTTCTGGAGACCTACGTATAACACCAGTAAAATTTTTATCGCTTTATCTCTACTAATAGCTGAGATAATTTTCGAAATTTTTGTTCAGAGTGATAGAAAATTCAATATATTAAATTTCGAACAGAGACATAAAATGAAAAATAAATTATGTATACGTAGTTCTGGAGACCTACGTATAACACCAGTAAAATTTTTATTGCTTTATCTCTACTAATAGCTGAGATAATTTTCAAAATTTTTGTTCAGAGTGATAGAAAATTCAATATATTAAATTTCGAACAGAGCCATAAAATGAAAAATAAATTATGCATACGTAGTTCTGGAGACCTACGTATAACACCAGTAAAATTTTTATCGCTTTATCTCTACTAATAGCTGAGATAATTTTCGAAATTTTTGTTCAGAGTGATAGAAAATTCAATATATTAAATTTCGAACAGAGCCATAAAATGAAAAATAAATTATGCATACGTAGTTCTGGAGACCTACGTATAACACCAGTGAAATTTTTATCGCTTTATCTCTACTAATAGCTGAGATAATTTTCGAAATTTTTGTTCAGAGTGATAGAAAATTCAATATATTAAATTTCGAACAGAGCCATAAAATGAAAAATAAATTATAGTTCTGGAGACCTACGTATAACACTAGTGAAATTTTTATCGCCTTATCTCTACTAATAGCTGAGATAATTTTCGAAATTTTTGTTCAGAGTGATAGAAAATTCAATATATTAAATTTCGAACAGAGCCATAAAATGAAAAATAAATTATGTATACGTAGTTCTGGAGACCTACGTATAACACCAGTAAAATTTTTATTGCCTTATCTCTACTAGTAGCTGAGATAATTTTCGAAATTTTTGTTCAGAGTGATAGAAAATTCAATATATTAAATTTCGAACAGAGCCATAAAATGAAAAATAAATTATGCATACGTAGTTCTGGAGACCTACGTATAACACCAGTAAAATTTTTATCGCTTTATCTCTACTAATAGCTGAGATAATTTTCGAAATTTTTGTTCAGAGTGATAGAAAATTCAATATATTAAATTTCGAACAGAGCCATAAAATGACAAATAAATTATGCATACGTAGTTCTGGAGACCTACGTATAACACCAGTAAAATTTTTATCGCTTTATCTCTACTAATAGCTGAGATAATTTTCGAAATTTTTGTTCAGAGTGATAGAAAATTCAATATATTAAATTTCGAACAGAGCCATAAAATGAAAAATAAATTATGTATACGTAGTTCTGGAGACCTACGTATAACACCAGTAAAATTTTTATTGCTTTATCTCTACTAATAGCTGAGATAATTTTCAAAATTTTTGTTCAGAGTGATAGAAAATTCAATATATTAAATTTCGAACAGAGCCATAAAATGAAAAATAAATTATGCATACGTAGTTCTGGAGACCTACGTATAACACCAGTGAAATTTTTATCGCTTTATCTCTACTAATAGCTGAGATAATTTTCGAAATTTTTGTTCAGAGTGATAGAAAATTCAATATATTAAATTTCGAACAGAGCCATAAAATGAAAAATAAATTATGTATACGAAGTTCTGGAGACCTACGTATAACACCAGTAAAATTTTTATCGCTTTATCTCTACTAATAGCTGAGATAATTTTCGAAATTTTTGTTCAGAGTGATAGAAAATTCAATATATTAAATTTCGAACAGAGCCATAAAATGAAAAATAAATTATGTATACGTAGTTCTGGAGACCTACGTATAACACCAGTAAAATTTTTATTGCTTTATCTCTACTAATAGCTGAGATAATTTTCAAAATTTTTGTTCAGAGTGATAGAAAATTCAATATATTAAATTTCGAACAGAGCCATAAAATAAAAAATAAATTATGCATACGTAGTTCTGGAGACCTACGTATAACACCAGTGAGATTTTTATCGCTTTATCTTTACTAATAGCTGAGATAATTTTCGAAATTTTTGTTCAGAGTGATAGAAAATTCAATATATTAAATTTCGAACAGAGCCATAAAATGAAAAATAAATTATGCATACGTAGTTCTGGAGACCTACGTATAACACCAGTAAAATTTTTATCGCTTTATCTCTACTAATAGCTGAGATAATTTTCGAAATTTTTGTTCAGAGTGATAGAAAATTCAATATATTAAATTTCGAACAGAGCCATAAAATGAAAAATAAATTATGTATACGTAGTTCTGGAGACCTACGTATAACACCAGTGAAATTTTTATTGCCTTATCTCTACCAATAGCTGAGATAATTTTCAAAATTTTTGTTCAGAGTGATAGAAAATTCAATATATTAAATTTCGAACACAGCCATAAAATGAAAAATAAATTATGCATACGTAGTTCTGGAGACCTACGTATAACACCAGTGAAATTTTTATCGCTTTATCTCTACTAATAGCTGAGATAATTTTCGAAATTTTTGTTCAGAGTGATAGAAAATTCAATATATTAAATTTCGAACAGAGCCATAAAATGAAAAATAAATTATGCATACGTAGTTCTGGAGACCTACGTATAACACCAGTTTTTATCGCTTTATCTCTACTAATAGCTGAGATAATTTTCAAAATTTTTGTTCAGAGTGATAGAAAATTCAATATATTAAATTTCGAACAGAGCCATAAAATGAAAAATAAATTATGCATACGTAGTTCTGGAGACCTACGTATAACACCAGTGAAATTTTTATCGCTTTATCTCTACTAATAGCTGAGATAATTTTCGAAATTTTTGTTCAGAGTGATAGAAAATTCAATATATTAAATTTCGAACAGAGCCATAAAATGAAAAATAAATTATGCATACGTAGTTCTGGAGACCTACGTATAACACCAGTAAAATTTTTATTGCTTTATCTCTACTAATAGCTGAGATAATTTTCAAAATTTTTGTTCAGAGTGATAGAAAATTCAATATATTAAATTTCGAACAGAGCCATAAAATGAAAAATAAATTATGCATACGTAGTTCTGGAGACCTACGTATAACACCAGTAAAATTTTTATTGCTTTATCTCTACTAATAGCTGAGATAATTTTCAAAATTTTTGTTCAGAGTGATAGAAAATTCAATATATTAAATTTCGAACAGAGCCATAAAATGAAAAATAAATTATGTATACGTAGTTCTGGAGACCTACGTATAACACCAGTAAAATTTTTATTGCTTTATCTCTACTAATAGCTGAGATAATTTTCAAAATTTTTGTTCAGAGTGATAGAAAATTCAATATATTAAATTTCGAACAGAGCCATAAAATGAAAAATAAATTATGCATACGTAGTTCTGGAGACCTACGTATAACACCAGTAAAATTTTTATTGCTTTATCTCTACTAATAGCTGAGATAATTTTCAAAATTTTTGTTCAGAGTGATAGAAAATTCAATATATTAAATTTCGAACAGAGCCTAAAAATGAAAAATAAATTATGTATACGTAGTTCTGGAGACCTACGTATAACACCAGTAAAATTTTTATTGCTTTATCTCTACTAATAGCTGAGATAATTTTCGAAATTTTTGTTCAGAGTGATAGAAAATTCAATATATTAAATTTCGAACAGAGCCATAAAATGAAAAATAAATTATGCATACGTAGTTCTGGAGACCTACGTATAACACCAGTGAAATTTTTATCGCTTTATCTCTACTAATAGCTGAGATAATTTTCGAAAGTTTTGTTCAGAGTGATAGAAAATTCAATATATTAAATTTCGAACAGAGCCATAAAATGAAAAATAAATTATGAATACGTAGTTTTGGAGACCTACGTATAACACCAGTAAAATTTTTATTGCTTTATCTCTACTAATAGCTGAGATAATTTTCAAAATTTTTGTTCAGAGTGATAGAAAATTCAATATATTAAATTTCGAACAGAGCCATAAAATGAAAAATAAATTATGCATACGTAGTTCTGGAGACCTACGTATAACACCAATAAAATTTTTATTGCTTTATCTCTACTAATAGCTGAGATAATTTTCAAAATTTTTGTTCAGAGTGATAGAAAATTCAATATATTAAATTTCGAACAGAGCCTAAAAATGAAAAATAAATTATGTATACGTAGTTCTGGAGACCTACGTATAACACCAGTAAAATTTTTATTGCTTTATCTCTACTAATAGCTGAGATAATTTTCGAAATTTTTGTTCAGAGTGATAGAAAATTCAATATATTAAATTTCGAACAGAGCCATAAAATGAAAAATAAATTATGCATACGTAGTTCTGGAGACCTACGTATAACACCAGTGAAATTTTTATCGCTTTATCTCTACTAATAGCTGAGATAATTTTCGAAAGTTTTGTTCAGAGTGATAGAAAATTCAATATATTAAATTTCGAACAGAGCCATAAAATGAAAACTAAATTATGTATACGTAGTTTTGGAGACCTACGTATAACACCAGTAAAATTTTTATTGCTTTATCTCTACTAATAGCTGAGATAATTTTCAAAATTTTTGTTCAGAGTGATAGAAAATTCAATATATTAAATTTCGAACAGAGCCATAAAATGAAAAATAAATTATGCATACGTAGTTCTGGAGACCTACGTATAACACCAGTGAAATTTTTATCGCTTTATCTCTACTAATAGCTGAGATAATTTTCGAAATTTTTGTTCATAGTGATAGAAAATTCAATATATTAAATTTCGAACAGAGCCATAAAATGAAAAATAAATTATGTATACGTAGTTCTGGAGACCTACGTATAACACCAGTAAAATTTCTATTGCTTTATCTCTACTAATAGCTGAGATAATTTTCAAAATTTTTGTTCAGAGTGATAGAAAATTCAATATATTAAATTTCGAACAGAGCCATAAAATGAAAAATAAATTATGCATACGTAGTTCTGGAGACCTACGTATAACACCAGTTTTTATCGCTTTATCTCTACTAATAGCTGAGATAATTTTCAAAATTTTTGTTCAGAGTGATAGAAAATTCAATATATTAAATTTCGAACAGAGCCATAAAATGAAAAATAAATTATGCATACGTAGTTCTGGAGACCTACGTATAACACCAGTGAAATTTTTATCGCTTTATCTCTACTAATAGCTGAGATAATTTTCGAAATTTTTGTTCAGAGTGATAGAAAATTCAATATATTAAATTTCGAACAGAGCCATAAAATGAAAAATAAATTATGTATACGTAGTTCTGGACACCTACGTATAACACCAGAAAAATTTTTATTGCTTTATCTCTACTAATAGCTGAGATAATTTTCAAAATTTTTGTTCAGAGTGATAGAAAATTCAATATATTAAATTTCGAACAGAGCCATAAAATGAAAAATAAATTATGCATACGTAGTTCTGGAGACCTACGTATAACACCAGTAAAGTTTTTATTGCTTTATCTCTACTAATAGCTGAGATAATTTTCAAAATTTTTGTTCAGAGTGATAGAAAATTCAATATATTAAATTTCGAACAGAGCCTAAAAATGAAAAATAAATTATGTATACGTAGTTCTGGAGACCTACGTATAACACCAGTAAAATTTTTATTGCTTTATCTCTACTAATAGCTGAGATAATTTTCGAAATTTTTGTTCAGAGTGATAGAAAATTCAATATATTAAATTTCGAACAGAGCCATAAAATGAAAAATAAATTATGCATGCGTAGTTCTGGAGACCTACGTATAACACCAGTGAAATTTTTATCGCTTTATCTCTACTAATAGCTGAGATAATTTTCGAAAGTTTTGTTCAGAGTGATAGAAAATTCAATATATTAAATTTCGAACAGAGCCATAAAATGAAAAATAAATTATGTATACGTAGTTTTGGAGACCTACGTATAACACCAGTAAAATTT
Organism: Tribolium confusum; assembly: GCA_029207805.1. Taxonomy (NCBI): domain Eukaryota; kingdom Metazoa; phylum Arthropoda; class Insecta; order Coleoptera; family Tenebrionidae; genus Tribolium; species Tribolium confusum. Next base: position 23,882,255 of record JALGAY010000008.1, on the reverse strand, counting down.
TTATTGCTTTATCTCTACTAATAGCTGAGATAATTTTCAAAATTTTTGTTCAGAGTGATAGAATATTCAATATATTAAATTTCGAACAGAGCCATAAAATTAAAAATAAATTATGCATACGTAGTTCTGGAGACCTACGTATAACACCAGTGAAATTTTTATCGCTTTATCTCTACTAATAGCTGAGATAATTTTCGAAATTTTTGTTCAGAGTGATAGAAAATTCAATATATTAAATTTCGAACAGAGCCATAAAATGAAAAATAAATTATGTATACGTAGTTTTGGAGACCTACGTATAACACCAGTAAAATTTTTATCGCTTTATCTCTACTAATAGCTGAGATAATTTTCGAAATTTTTGTTCAGAGTGATAGAAAATTCAATATATTAAATTTCGAACAGAGCCATAAAATGAAAAATAAATTATGTATACGTAGTTCTGGAGACCTACGTATAACACCAGTAAAATTTTTATCGCTTTATCTCTACTAATAGCTGAGATAATTTTCGAAATTTTTGATCAGAGTGATAGAAAATTCAATATATTAAATTTCGAACAGAGCCATAAAATGAAAAATAAATTATGCATACGTAGTTCTGGAGACCTACGTATAACACCAGTAAAATTTTTATCGCTTTATCTCTACTAATAGCTGAGATAATTTTCGAAATTTTTGTTCAGAGTGATAGAAAATTCAATATATTAAATTTCGAACAGAGCCATAAAATGAAAAATAAATTATGTATACGTAGTTCTGGAGATCTACGTATAACACCAGCAAAATTTTTATTGCTTTATCTCTACTAATAGCTGAGATAATTTTCAAAATTTTTGTTCAGAGTGATAGAAAATTCAATATATTAAATTTCGAACAGAGCCATAAAATGAAAAATAAATTATGCATACGTAGTTCTGGAGACCTACGTATAACACCAGTGAAATTTTTATCGCTTTATCTCTACTAATAGCTGAGATAATTTTCGAAATTTTTGTTCAGAGTGATAGAAAATTCAATATATTAAATTTTGAACAGAGCCATAAAATGAAAAATAAATTATGCATACGTAGTTCTGGAGACCTACGTATAACACCAGTAAAATTTTTATCGCTTTATCTCTACTAATAGCTGAGATAATTTTCGAAATTTTTGTTCAGAGTGATAGAAAATTCAATATATTAAATGTCGAACAGAGCCATAAAATGAAAAATAAATTATGTATACGTAGTTCTGGAGACCTACGTATAACACCAGTAAAATTTTTATTGCTTTATCTCTACTAATAGCTGAGATAATTTTCAAGAGTGATAGAAAATTCAATATATTAAATTTCGAACAGAGCCATAGAATGAAAAATAAATTATGCATACGTAGTTCTGGAGACCTACGTATAACACCAGTGAAATTTTTATCGCTTTATCTCTACTAATAGCTGAGATAATTTTCGAAATTTTTGTTCAGAGTGATAGAAAATTCAATATATTAAATTTCGAACAGAGCCATAAAATGAAAAATAAATTATGTATACGTAGTTCTGGAGACCTACGTATAACACCAGTGAAATTTTTATTGCCTTATCTCTACCAATAGCTGAGATAATTTTCGAAATTTTTGTTCAGAGTGATAGAAAATTCAATATATTAAATTTCAAACAGAGCCATAAAATGAAAAATAAATTATGTATACGTAGTTCTGGAGACCTACGTATAACACCAGTAAAATTTTTATCGCTTTATCTCTACTAATAGCTGAGATAATTTTCGAAATTTTTGTTCAGAGTGATAGAAAATTCAATATATTAAATTTCGAACAGAGCCATAAAATGAAAAATAAATTATGTATACGTAGTTCTGGAGACCTACGTATAACACCAGTAAAATTTTTATTGCTTTATCTCTACTAATAGCTGAGATAATTTTCAAAATTTTTGTTCAGAGTGATAGAAAATTCAATATATTAAATTTCGAACAGAGCCATAAAATGAAAAATAAATTATGCATACGTAGTTCTGGAGACCTACGTATAACACCAGTAAAATTTTTATTGCTTTATCTCTACTAATAGCTGAGATAATTTTCAAAATTTTTGTTCAGAGTGATAGAAAATTCAATATATTAAATTTCGAACAGAGCCTAAAAATGAAAAATAAATTATGTATACGTAGTTCTGGAGACCTACGTATAACACCAGTAAAATTTTTATTGCTTTATCTCTACTAATAGCTGAGATAATTTTCGAAATTTTTGTTCAGAGTGATAGAAAATTCAATATATTAAATTTCGAACAGAGCCATAAAATGAAAAATAAATTATGCATACGTAGTTCTGGAGACCTACGTATAACACCAGTGAAATTTTTATCGCTTTATCTCTACTAATAGCTGAGATAATTTTCGAAATTTTTGTTCAGAGTGATAGAAAATTCAATATATTAAATTTCGAACAGAGCCATAAAATGAAAAATAAATTATGTATACGTAGTTTTGGAGACCTACGTATAACACCAGTAAAATTTTTATTGCTTTATCTCTACTAATAGCTGAGATAATTTTCAAAATTTTTGTTCAGAGTGATAGAAAATTCAATATATTAAATTTCGAACAGAGCCATAAAATGAAAAATAAATTATGCATACGTAGTTCTGGAGACCTACGTATAACACCAGTGAAATTTTTATCGCTTTATCTCTACTAATAGCTGAGATAATTTTCGAAATTTTTGTTCAGAGTGATAGAAAATTCAATATATTAAATTTCGAACAGAGCCATAAAATGAAAAATAAATTATGTATACGTAGTTCTGGAGACCTACGTATAACACCAGTAAAATTTTTATCGCTTTATCTCTACTAATAGCTGAGATAATTTTCGAAATTTTTGTTCAGAGTGATAGAAAATTCAATATATTAAATTTCGAACAGAGCCATAAAATGAAAAATAAATTATGTATACGTAGTTCTGGAGACCTACGTATAACACCAGTAAAATTTTTATCGCTTTATCTCTACTAATAGCTGAGATAATTTTCGAAATTTTTGTTCAGAGTGATAGAAAATTCAATATATTAAATTTCGAACAGAGCCATAAAATGAAAAATAAATTATGCATACGTAGTTCTGGAGACCTACGTATAACACCAGTAAAATTTTTATCGCTTTATCTCTACTAATAGCTGAGATAATTTTCGAAATTTTTGTTCAGAGTGATAGAAAATTCAATATATTAAATGTCGAACAGAGCCATAAAATGAAAAATAAATTATGTATACGTAGTTCTGGAGACCTACGTATAACACCAGTAAAATTTTTATTGCTTTATCTCTACTAATAGCTGAGATAATTTTCAAAATTTTTGTTCAGAGTGATAGAAAATTCAATATATTAAATTTCGAACAGAGCCATAAAATGAAAAATAAATTATGCATACGTAGTTCTGGAGACCTGCGTATAACACCAGTGAAATTTTTATCGCTTTATCTCTACTAATAGCTGAGATAATTTTCGAAATTTTTGTTCAGAGTGATAGAAAATTCAATATATTAAATTTCGAACAGAGCCATAAAATGAAAAATAAATTATGTATACGTAGTTCTGGAGACCTACGTATAACACCAGTAAAATTTTTATCGCTTTATCTCTACTAATAGCTGAGATAATTTTCGAAATTTTTGTTCAGAGTGATAGAAAATTCAATATATTAAATTTCGAACAGAGCCATAAAATGAAAAATAAATTATGTATACGTAGTTCTGGAGACCTACGTATAACACCAGTAAAATTTTTATTGCTTTATCTCTACTAAGCTGAGATAATTTTCAAAATTTTTGTTCAGAGTGATAGAAAATTCAATATATTAAATTTCGAACAGAGCCATAAAATGAAAAATAAATTATGCATACGTAGTTCTGGAGACCTACGTATAACACCAGTGAAATTTTTATCGCTTTATCTCTACTAATAGCTGAGATAATTTTCGAAATTTTTGTTCAGAGTGATAGAAAATTCAATATATTAAATTTCGAACAGAGCCATAAAATGAAAAATAAATTATGTATACGTAGTTCTGGAGACCTACGTATAACACCAGTAAAATTTTTATCGCTTTATCTCTACTAATAGCTGAGATAATTTTCGAAATTTTTGTTCAGAGTGATAGAAAATTCAATATATTAAATTTCGAACAGAGCCATAAAATGAAAAATAAATTATGCATACGTAGTTCTGGAGACCTACGTATAACACCAGTAAAATTTTTATCGCTTTATCTCTACTAATAGCTGAGATAATTTTCGAAATTTTTGTTCAGAGTGATAGAAAATTCAATATATTAAATTTCGAACAGAGCCATAAAATGAAAAATAAATTATGTATACGTAGTTCTGGAGACCTACGTATAACACCAGTAAAATTTTTATTGCTTTATCTCTACTAATAGCTGAGATAATTTTCAAAATTTTTGTTCAGAGTGATAGAAAATTCAATATATTAAATTTCGAACAGAGCCATAAAATGAAAAATAAATTATGCATACGTAGTTCTGGAGACCTACGTATAACACCAGTAAAATTTTTATCGCTTTATCTCTACTAATAGCTGAGATAATTTTCGAAATTTTTGTTCAGAGTAATAGAAAATTCAATATATTAAATTTCGAACAGAGCCATAAAATAAAAAATAAATTATGTATACGTAGTTCTGGAGACCTACGTATAACACCAGTGAAATTTTTATTGCCTTATCTCTACTAATAGCTGAGATAATTTTCGAAATTTTTGTTCAGAGTGATAGAAAATTCAATATATTAAATTTCGAACAGAGCCATAAAATGAAAAATAAATTATGCATACGTAGTTCTGGAGACCTACGTATAACACCAGTAAAATTTTTATCGCTTTATCTCTACTAATAGCTGAGATAATTTTCGAAATTTTTGTTCAGAGTGATAGAAAATTCAATATATTAAATTTCGAACAGAGCCATAAAATGAAAAATAAATTATGTATACGTAGTTCTGGAGACCTACGTATAACACCAGTAAAATTTTTATTGCTTTATCTCTACTAATAGCTGAGATAATTTTCAAAATTTTTGTTCAGAGTGATAGAAAATTCAATATATTAAATTTCGAACAGAGCCATAAAATGAAAAATAAATTATGCATACGTAGTTCTGGAGACCTACGTATAACACCAGTGAAATTTTTATCGCTTTATCTCTACTAATAGCTGAGATAATTTTCGAAATTTTTGTTCAGAGTGATAGAAAATTCAATATATTAAATTTCGAACAGAGCCATAAAATGAAAAATAAATTATGTATACGTAGTTCTGGAGACCTACGTATAACACCAGTGAAATTTTTATTGCCTTATCTCTACTAATAGCTGAGATAATTTTCGAAATTTTTGTTCAGAGTGATAGAAAATTCAATATATTAAATTTCGAACAGAGCCATAAAATGAAAAATAAATTATGTATACGTAGTTCTGGAGACCTACGTATAACACCAGTAAAATTTTTATTGCTTTATCTCTACTAATAGCTGAGATAATTTTCAAAATTTTTGTTCAGAGTGATAGAAAATTCAATATATTAAATTTCGAACAGAGCCATAAAATGAAAAATAAATTATGCATACGTAGTTCTGGAGACCTACGTATAACACCAGTGAAATTTTTATCGCTTTATCTCTACTAATAGCTGAGATAATTTTCGAAATTTTTGTTCAGAGTGATAGAAAATTCAATATATTAAATTTCGAACAGAGCCATAAAATGAAAAATAAATTATGTATACGTAGTTCTGGAGACCTACGTATAACACCAGTAAAATTTTTATTGCTTTATCTCTACTAATAGCTGAGATAATTTTCAAAATTTTTGTTCAGAGTGATAGAAAATTCAATATATTAAATTTCGAACAGAGCCATAAAATGAAAAATAAATTATGTATACGTAGTTCTGGAGACCTACGTATAACACCAGTAAAATTTTTATTGCTTTATCTCTACTAATAGCTGAGATAATTTTCAAAATTTTTGTTCAGAGTGATAGAAAATTCAATATATTAAATTTCGAACAGAGCCATAAAATGAAAAATAAATTATGCATACGTAGTTCTGGAGACCTACGTATAACACCAGTGAAATTTTTATCGCTTTATCTCTACTAATAGCTGAGATAATTTTCGAAATTTTTGTTCAGAGTGATAGAAAATTCAATATATTAAATTTCGAACAGAGCCATAAAATGAAAAATAAATTATGTATACGTAGTTCTGGAGACCTACGTATAACACCAGTAAAATTTTTATCGCTTTATCTCTACTAATAGCTGAGATAATTTTCGAAATTTTTGTTCAGAGTGATAGAAAATTCAATATATTAAATTTCGAACAGAGCCATAAAATGAAAAGTAAATTATGTATACGTAGTTCTGGAGACCTACGTATAACACCAGTAAAATTTTTATTGCTTTATCTCTACTAATAGCTGAGATAATTTTCAAAATTTTTGTTCAGAGTGATAGAAAATTCAATATATTAAATTTCGAACAGAGCCATAAAATGAAAAATAAATTATGCATGCGTAGTTCTGGAGACCTACGTATAACACCAGTAAAATTTTTATCGCTTTATCTCTACTAATAGCTGAGATAATTTTCGAAATTTTTGTTCAGAGTGATAGAAAATTCAATATATTAAATTTCGAACAGAGCCATAAAATGAAAAATAAATTATGTATACGTAGTTCTGGAGACCTACGTATAACACCAGTAAAATTTTTATTGTCTTATTTCTACTAATAGCTGAGATAATTTTCGAAATTTTTGTTCAGAGTGATAGAAAATTCAATATATTAAATTTCGAACAGAGCCATAAAATGAAAAATAAATTATGTATACGTAGTTCTGGAGACCTACGTATAACACCAGTAAAATTTTTATCGCTTTATCTCTACTAATAGCTGAGATAATTTTCGAAATTTTTGTTCAGAGTGATAGAAAATCCAATATATTAAATTTCGAACAGAGCCATAAAATGAAAAATAAATTATGCATACGTAGTTCTGGAGACCTACGTATAACACCAGTAAAATTTTTATCGCTTTATCTCTACTAATAGCTGAGATAATTTTCGAAATTTTTGTTCAGAGTGATAGAAAATTCAATATATTAAATGTCGAACAGAGCCATAAAATGAAAAATAAATTATGTATACGTAGTTCTGGAGACCTACGTATAACACCAGTAAAATTTTTATTGCTTTATCTCTACTAATAGCTGAGATAATTTTCAAAATTTTTGTTCAGAGTGATAGAAAATTCAATATATTAAATTTCGAACAGAGCCATAAAATGAAAAATAAATTATGCATACGTAGTTCTGGAGACCTACGTATAACACCAGTGAAATTTTTATCGCTTTATCTCTACTAATAGCTGAGATAATTTTCGAAATTTTTGTTCAGAGTGATAGAAAATTCAATATATTAAATTTCGAACAGAGCCATAAAATGAAAAATAAATTATGTATACGTAGTTCTGGAGACCTACGTATAACACCAGTAAAATTTTTATTGCCTTATCTCTACTAATAGCTGAGATAATTTTCGAAATTTTTGTTCAGAGTGATAGAAAATTCAATATATTAAATTTCGAACAGAGCCATAAAATGAAAAATAAATTATGTATACGTAGTTCTGGAGACCTACGTATAACACCAGTAAAATTTTTATCGCTTTATCTCTACTAATAGCTGAGATAATTTTCGAAATTTTTGTTCAGAGTGATAGAAAATTCAATATATTAAATTTCGAACAGAGCCATAAAATGAAAAATAAATTATGTATACGTAGTTCTGGAGACCTACGTATAACACCAGTAAAATTTTTATTGCTTTATCTCTACTAAGCTGAGATAATTTTCAAAATTTTTGTTCAGAGTGATAGAAAATTCAATATATTAAATTTCGAACAGAGCCATAAAATGAAAAATAAATTATGCATACGTAGTTCTGGAGACCTACGTATAACACCAGTGAAATTTTTATCGCTTTATCTCTACTAATAGCTGAGATAATTTTCGAAATTTTTGTTCAGAGTGATAGAAAATTCAATATATTAAATTTCGAACAGAGCCATAAAATGAAAAATAAATTATGTATACGTAGTTCTGGAGACCTACGTATAACACCAGTAAAATTTTTATCGCTTTATCTCTACTAATAGCTGAGATAATTTTCGAAATTTTTGTTCAGAGTGATAGAAAATTCAATATATTAAATTTCGAACAGAGCCATAAAATGAAAAATAAATTATGCATACGTAGTTCTGGAGACCTACGTATAACACCAGTAAAATTTTTATCGCTTTATCTCTACTAATAGCTGAGATAATTTTCGAAATTTTTGTTCAGAGTGATAGAAAATTCAATATATTAAATTTCGAACAGAGCCATAAAATGAAAAATAAATTATGTATACGTAGTTCTGGAGACCTACGTATAACACCAGTAAAATTTTTATTGCTTTATCTCTACTAATAGCTGAGATAATTTTCAAAATTTTTGTTCAGAGTGATAGAAAATTCAATATATTAAATTTCGAACAGAGCCATAAAATGAAAAATAAATTATGCATACGTAGTTCTGGAGACCTACGTATAACACCAGTAAAATTTTTATCGCTTTATCTCTACTAATAGCTGAGATAATTTTCGAAATTTTTGTTCAGAGTAATAGAAAATTCAATATATTAAATTTCGAACAGAGCCATAAAATAAAAAATAAATTATGTATACGTAGTTCTGGAGACCAACGTATAACACCAGTGAAATTTTTATTGCCTTATCTCTACTAATAGCTGAGATAATTTTCGAAATTTTTGTTCAGAGTGATAGAAAATTCAATATATTAAATTTCGAACAGAGCCATAAAATGAAAAATAAATTATGCATACGTAGTTCTGGAGACCTACGTATAACACCAGTAAAATTTTTATCGCTTTATCTCTACTAATAGCTGAGATAATTTTCGAAATTTTTGTTCAGAGTGATAGAAAATTCAATATATTAAATTTCGAACAGAGCCATAAAATGAAAAATAAATTATGTATACGTAGTTCTGGAGACCTACGTATAACACCAGTAAAATTTTTATTGCTTTATCTCTACTAATAGCTGAGATAATTTTCAAAATTTTTGTTCAGAGTGATAGAAAATTCAATATATTAAATTTCGAACAGAGCCATAAAATGAAAAATAAATTATGCATACGTAGTTCTGGAGACCTACGTATAACACCAGTGAAATTTTTATCGCTTTATCTCTACTAATAGCTGAGATAATTTTCGAAATTTTTGTTCAGAGTGATAGAAAATTCAATATATTAAATTTCGAACAGAGCCATAAAATGAAAAATAAATTATGTATACGTAGTTCTGGAGACCTACGTATAACACCAGTGAAATTTTTATTGCCTTATCTCTACTAATAGCTGAGATAATTTTCGAAATTTTTGTTCAGAGTGATAGAAAATTCAATATATTAAATTTCGAACAGAGCCATAAAATGAAAAATAAATTATGTATACGTAGTTCTGGAGACCTACGTATAACACCAGTAAAATTTTTATTGCTTTATCTCTACTAATAGCTGAGATAATATTCAAAATTTTTGTTCAGAGTGATAGAAAATTCAATATATTAAATTTCGAACAGAGCCATAAAATGAAAAATAAATTATGCATACGTAGTTCTGGAGACCTACGTATAACACCAGTGAAATTTTTATCGCTTTATCTCTACTAATAGCTGAGATAATTTTCGAAATTTTTGTTCAGAGTGATAGAAAATTCAATATATTAAATTTCGAACAGAGCCATAAAATGAAAAATAAATTATGTATACGTAGTTCTGGAGACCTACGTATAACACCAGTGAAATTTTTATTGCCTTATCTCTACTAATAGCTGAGATAATTTTCGAAATTTTTGTTCAGAGTGATAGAAAATTCAATATATTAAATTTCGAACAGAGCCATAAAATGAAAAATAAATTATGTATACGTAGTTCTGGAGACCTACGTATAAAACCAGTAAAATTTTTATTGCTTTATCTCTACTAATAGCTGAGATAATTTTCAAAATTTTTGTTCAGAGTGATAGAAAATTCAATATATTAAATTTCGAACAGAGCCATAAAATGAAAAATAAATTATGCATACGTAGTTCTGGAGACCTACGTATAACACCAGTAAAATTTTTATTGCTTTATCTCTACTAATAGCTGAGATAATTTTCAAAATTTTTGTTCAGAGTGATAGAAAATTCAATATATTAAATTTCGAACAGAGCCATAAAATGAAAAATAAATTATGCATACGTAGTTCTGGAGACCTACGTATAACACCAGTAAAATTTTTATCGCTTTATCTCTACTAATAGCTGAGATAATTTTCGAAATTTTTGTTCAGAGTGATAGAAAATTCAATATATTAAATTTCGAACAGAGCCATAAAATGAAAAATAAATTATGTATACGTAGTTCTGGAGACCTACGTATAACACCAGTAAAATTTTTATTGCTTTATCTCTACTAATAGCTGAGATAATTTTCAAAATTTTTGTTCAGAGTGATAGAAAATTCAATATATTAAATTTCGAACAGAGCCATAAAATGAAAAATAAATTATGCATACGTAGTTCTGGAGACCTACGTATAACACCAGTGAAATTTTTATCGCTTTATCTCTACTAATAGCTGAGATAATTTTCGAAATTTTTGTTCAGAGTGATAGAAAATTCAATATATTAAATTTCGAACAGAGCCATAAAATGAAAAATAAATTATGTATACGTAGTTCTGGAGACCTACGTATAACACCAGTAAAATTTTTATCGCTTTATCTCTACTAATAGCTGAGATAATTTTCGAAATTTTTGTTCAGAGTGATAGAAAATTCAATATATTAAATTTCGAACAGAGCCATAAAATGAAAAGTAAATTATGTATACGTAGTTCTGGAGACCTACGTATAACACCAGTAAAATTTTTATTGCTTTATCTCTACTAATAGCTGAGATAATTTTCAAAATTTTTGTTCAGAGTGATAGAAAATTCAATATATTAAATTTCGAACAGAGCCATAAAATGAAAAATAAATTATGCATACGTAGTTCTGGAGACCTACGTATAACACCAGTAAAATTTTTATCGCTTTATCTCTACTAATAGCTGAGATAATTTTCGAAATTTTTGTTCAGAGTGATAGAAAATTCAATATATTAAATTTCGAACAGAGCCATAAAATGAAAAATAAATTATGTATACGTAGTTCTGGAGACCTACGTATAACACCAGTAAAATTTTTATTGTCTTATTTCTACTAATAGCTGAGATAATTTTCGAAATTTTTGTTCAGAGTGATAGAAAATTCAATATATTAAATTTCGAACAGAGCCATAAAATGAAAAATAAATTATGTATACGTAGTTCTGGAGACCTACGTATAACACCAGTAAAATTTTTATTGCTTTATCTCTACTAATAGCTGAGATAATTTTAAAAATTTTTGTCCGGAGTGATAGAAAATTCAATATATTAAATTTCGAACAGAGCCATAAAATGAAAAATAAATTATGCATACGTAGTTCTGGAGACCTACGTATAACACCAGTGAAATTTTTATCGCTTTATCTCTACTAATAGCTGAGATAATTTTCGAAATTTTTGTTCAGAGTGATAGAAAATTCAATATATTAAATTTCGAACAGAGCCATAAAATGAAAAATAAATTATGTATACGTAGTTCTGGAGACCTACGTATAACACCAGTAAAATTTTTATTGCTTTATCTCTACTAATAGCTGAGATAATTTTCAAAATTTTTGTTCAGAGTGATAGAAAATTCAATATATTAAATTTCGAACAGAGCCATAAAATGAAAAATAAATTACGCATACGTAGTTCTGGAGACCTACGTATAACACCAGTAAAATTTTTATCGCTTTATCTCTACTAATAGCTGAGATAATTTTCGAAATTTTTGTTCAGAGTGATAGAAAATTCAATATATTAAATTTCGAACAGAGCCATAAAATGAAAAATAAATTATGTATACGTAGTTCTGGAGACCTACGTATAACACCAGTGAAATTTTTATTGCCTTATCTCTACTAATAGCTGAGATAATTTTCGAAATTTTTGTTCAGAGTGATAGAAAATTCAATAAATTAAATTTCGAACAGAACCATAAAATGAAAAATAAATTATGCATACGTAGTTCTGGAGACCTACGTATAACACCAGTAAAATTTTTATCGCTTTATCTCTACTAATAGCTGAGATAATTTTCGAAATTTTTGTTCAGAGTGATAGAAAATTCAATATATTAAATTTCGAACAGAGCCATAAAATGAAAAATAAATTATGTATACGTAGTTCTGGAGACCTACGTATAACACCAGTAAAATTTTTATTGCTTTATCTCTACTAATAGCTGAGATAATTTTCAAAATTTTTGTTCAGAGTGATAGAAAATTCAATATATTAAATTTCGAACAGAGCCATAAAATGAAAAATAAATTATGCATACGTAGTTCTGGAGACCTACGTATAACACCAGTGAAATTTTTATCGCTTTATCTCTACTAATAGCTGAGATAATTTTCGAAATTTTGTTCAGAGTGATAGAAAATTCAATATATTAAATTTCGAACAGAGCCATAAAATGAAAAATAAATTATGTATACGTAGTTCTGGAGACCTACGTATAACACCAGTGAAATTTTTATTGCCTTATCTACTAATAGCTGAGATAATTTTCGAAATTTTTGTTCAGAGTGATAGAAAATTCAATATATTAAATTTCGAACAGAGCCATAAAATGAAAAATAAATTATGTATACGTAGTTCTGGAGACCTACGTATAACACCAGTAAAATTTTTATCGCTTTATCTCTACCAATAGCTGAGATAATTTTCGAAATTTTTGTTCAGAGTGATAGAAAATTCAATATATTAAATTTTGAACAGAGCCATAAAATGAAAAATTAATTATGCATACGTAGTTCTGGAGACCTACGTATAACACCAGTAAAATTTTTATCGCTTTATCTCTACTAATAGCTGAGATAATTTTCGAAATTTTTGTTCAGAGTGATAGAAAATTCAATATATTAAATTTCGAACAGAGCCATAAAATGAAAAATAAATTATGTATACGTAGTTCTGGAGACCTACGTATAACACCAGTAAAATTTTTATTGCTTTATCTCTACTAATAGCTGAGATAATTTTCAAAATTTTTGTTCAGAGTGATAGAAAATTCAATATATTAAATTTCGAACAGAGCCATAAAATGAAAAATAAATTATGCATACGTAGTTCTGGAGACCTACGTATAACACCAGTAAAATTTTTATCGCTTTATCTCTACTAATAGCTGAGATAATTTTCGAAATTTTTGTTCAGAGTGATAGAAAATTCAATATATTAAATTTCGAACAGAGCCATAAAATGAAAAATAAATTATGTATACGTAGTTCTGGAGACCTACGTATAACACCAGTAAAATTTTTATTGCTTTATCTCTACTAATAGCTGAGATAATTTTCATAATTTTTGTTCAGAGTGATAGAAAATTCAATATATTAAATTTCGAACAGAGCCATAAAATGAAAAATAAATTATGCATGCGTAGTTCTGGAGACCTACGTATAACACCAGTAAAATTTTTATTGCTTTATCTCTACTAATAGCTGAGATAATTTTCAAAATTTTTGTTCAGAGTGATAGAAAATTCAATATATTAAATTTCGAACAGAGCCATAAAATGAAAAATAAATTATGCATACGTAGTTCTGGAGAACTACGTATAACACCAGTAAAATTTTTATCGCTTTATCTCTACTAATAGCTGAGATAATTTTCGAAATTTTTGTTCAGAGTGATAGAAAATTCAATATATTAAATTTCGAACAGAGCCATAAAATGAAAAATAAATTACGCATACGTAGTTCTGGAGACCTAGGTATAACACCAGTAAAATTTTTATCGCTTTATCTCTACTAATAGCTGAGATAATTTTCGAAATTTTTGTTCAGAGTGATAGAAAATTCAATATATTAAATTTCGAACAGAGCCATAAAATGAAAAATAAATTATGTATACGTAGTTCTGGAGACCTACGTATAACACCAGTAAAATTTTTATTGCTTTATCTCTACTAATAGCTGAGATAATTTTCAAAATTTTTGTTCAGAGTGATAGAAAATTCAATATATTAAATTTCGAACAGAGCCATAAAATGAAAAATAAATTATGCATACGTAGTTCTGGAGACCTACGTATAACACCAGTGAAATTTTTATCGCTTTATCTCTACTAATAGCTGAGATAATTTTCGAAATTTTGTTCAGAGTGATAGAAAATTCAATATATTAAATTTCGAACAGAGCCATAAAATGAAAAATAAATTATGTATACGTAGTTCTGGAGACCTACGTATACCACCAGTAAAATTTTTATTGCTTTATCTCTACTAATAGCTGAGATAATTTTCGAAATTTTGTTCAGAGTGATAGAAAATTCAATATATTAAATTTCGAACAGAGCCATAAAATGAAAAATAAATTATGTATACGTAGTTCTGGAGACCTACGTATAACACCAGTGAAATTTTTATTGCCTTATCTCTACTAATAGCTGAGATAATTTTCGAAATTTTGTTCAGAGTGATAGAAATTTCAATATATTAAATTTCGAACAGAGCCATAAAATGAAAAATAAATTATGTATACGTAGTTCTGGAGACCTACGTATAACACCAGTAAAATTTTTATCGCTTTATCTCTACTAATAGCTGAGATAATTTTCAAAATTTTTGTTCAGAGTGATAGAAAATTCAATATATTAAATTTCGAACAGAGCCATAAAATGAAAAATAAATTATGCATACGTAGTTCTGGAGACCTACGTATAACACCAGTAAAATTTTTATCGCTTTATCTCTACTAATAGCTGAGATAATTTTCGAAATTTTTGTTCAGAGTGATAGAAAATTCAATATATTAAATTTCGAACAGAGCCATAAAATGAAAAATAAATTATGTATACGTAGTTCTGGAGACCTACGTATAACACCAGTGAAATTTTTATTGCCTTATCTCTACTAATAGCTGAGATAATTTTCGAAATTTTTGTTCAGAGTGATAGAAAATTCAATATATTAAATTTCGAACAGAGCCATAAAATGAAAAATAAATTATGTATACGTAGTTCTGGAGACCTACGTATAACACCAGTAAAATTTTTATTGCTTTATCTCTACTAATAGCTGAGATAATTTTCAAAATTTTTGTTCAGAGTGATAGAAAATTCAATATATTAAATTTCGAACAGAGCCATAAAATGAAAAATAAATTATGCATACGTATAACACCAGTGAAATTTTTATCGCTTTATCTCTACTAATAGCTGAGATAATTTTCGAAATTTTTGTTCAGAGTGATAGAAAATTCAATACATTAAATTTCGAACAGAGCCATAAAATGAAAAATAAATTATGTATACGTAGTTCTGGAGACCTACGTATAACACCAGTAAAATTTTTATTGCTTTATCTCTACTAATAGCTGAGATAATTTTCAAAATTTTTGTTCAGAGTGATAGAAAATTC
The DNA here is from genome assembly GCA_029207805.1 of Tribolium confusum. NCBI lineage: Eukaryota > Metazoa > Arthropoda > Insecta > Coleoptera > Tenebrionidae > Tribolium > Tribolium confusum. Next base: position 23,866,585 of record JALGAY010000008.1, on the reverse strand, counting down.
AATATATTAAATTTCGAACAGAGCCATAAAATGAAAAATAAATTATGCATACGTAGTTCTGGAGACCTACGTATAACACCAGTAAAATTTTTATCGCTTTATCTCTACTAATAGCTGAGATAATTTTCGAAATTTTTGTTCAGAGTGATAGAAAATTCAATATATTAAATTTCGAACAGAGCCATAAAATGAAAAATAAATTATGTATACGTAGTTCTGGAGACCTACGTATAACACCAGTAAAATTTTTATTGCTTTATCTCTACTAATAGCTGAGATAATTTTCAAAATTTTTGTTCAGAGTGATAGAAAATTCAATATATTAAATTTCGAACAGAGCCATAAAATGAAAAATAAATTATGCATACGTAGTTCTGGAGACCTACGTATAACACCAGTAAAATTTTTATTGCTTTATCTCTACTAATAGCTGAGATAATTTTCAAAATTTTTGTTCAGAGTGATAGAAAATTCAATATATTAAATTTCGAACAGAGCCATAAAATGAAAAATAAATTATGTATACGTAGTTCTGGAGACCTACGTATAACACCAGTGAAATTTTTATTGCCTTATCTCTACTAATAGCCGAGATAATTTTCGAAATTTTTGTTCAGAGTGATAGAAAATTCAATATATTAAATTTCGAACAGAGCCATAAAATGAAAAATAAATTATGCATACGTAGTTCTGGAGACCTACGTATAACACCAGTAAAATTTTTATTGCTTTATCTCTACTAATGGCTGAGATAATTTTCAAAATTTTTGTTCAGAGTGATAGAAAATTCAATATATTAAATTTCGAACAGAGCCATAAAATGAAAAATAAATTATGCATACGTAGTTCTGGAGACCTACGTATAACACCAGTAAAATTTTTATCGCTTTATCTCTACTAATAGCTGAGATAATTTTCGAAATTTTTGTTCAGAGTGATAGAAAATTCAATATATTAAATTTTGAACAGAGCCATAAAATAAAAAATAAATTATGTATACGTAGTTCTGGAGACCTACGTATAACACCAGTGAAATTTTTATTGCCTTATCTCTACTAATAGCTGAGATAATTTTCGAAATTTTTGTTCAGAGTGATAGAAAATTCAATATATTAAATTTCGAACAGAGCCATAAAATGAAAAATAAATTATGCATACGTAGTTCTGGAGACCTACGTATAACACCAGTAAAATTTTTATCGTTTAATCTCTACTAATAGCTGAGATAATTTTCGAAATTTTTGTTCAGAGTGATAGAAAATTCAATATATTAAATTTCGAACAGAGCCATAAAATGAAAAATAAATTATGTATACGTAGTTCTGGAGACCTACGTATAACACCAGTAAAATTTTTATTGCTTTATCTCTACTAATAGCTGAGATAATTTTCATAATTTTTGTTCAGAGTGATAGAAAATTCAATATATTAAATTTCGAACAGAGCCATAAAATGAAAAATAAATTATGCATACGTAGTTCTGGAGACCTACGTATAACACCAGTAAAATTTTTATTGCTTTATCTCTACTAATAGCTGAGATAATTTTCAAAATTTTTGTTCAGAGTGATAGAAAATTCAATATATTAAATTTCGAACAGAGCCATAAAATGAAAAATAAATTATGCATACGTAGTTCTGGAGAACTACGTATAACACCAGTAAAATTTTTATCGCTTTATCTCTACTAATAGCTGAGATAATTTTCGAAATTTTTGTTCAGAGTGATAGAAAATTCAATATATTAAATTTCGAACAGAGCCATAAAATGAAAAATAAATTATGTATACGTAGTTCTGGAGACCTACGTATAACACCAGTAAAATTTTTATTGCTTTATCTCTACTAATAGCTGAGATAATTTTCAAAATTTTTGTTCAGAGTGATAGAAAATTCAATATATTAAATTTCGAACAGAGCCATAAAATGAAAAATAAATTATGCATACGTATAACACCAGTGAAATTTTTATCGCTTTATCTCTACTAATAGCTGAGATAATTTTCGAAATTTTTGTTCAGAGTGATAGAAAATTCAATACATTAAATTTCGAACAGAGCCATAAAATGAAAAATAAATTATGTATACGTAGTTCTGGAGACCTACGTATAACACCAGTAAAATTTTTATTGCTTTATCTCTACTAATAGCTGAGATAATTTTCAAAATTTTTGTTCAGAGTGATAGAAAATTCAATATATTAAATTTCGAACAGAGCCATAAAATGAAAAATAAATTATGCATACGTAGTTCTGGAGACCTACGTATAACACCAGTAAAATTTTTATCGCTTTATCTCTACTAATAGCTGAGATAATTTTCGAAATTTTTGTTCAGAGTGATAGAAAATTCAATATATTAAATTTCGAACAGAGCCATAAAATGAAAAATAAATTATGTATACGTAGTTCTGGAGACCTACGTATAACACCAGTAAAATTTTTATTGCTTTATCTCTACTAATAGCTGAGATAATTTTCAAAATTTTTGTTCAGAGTGATAGAAAATTCAATATATTAAATTTCGAACAGAGCCATAAAATGAAAAATAAATTATGCATACGTAGTTCTGGAGACCTACGTATAACACCAGTAAAATTTTTATTGCTTTATCTCTACTAATAGCTGAGATAATTTTCAAAATTTTTGTTCAGAGTGATAGAAAATTCAATATATTAAATTTCGAACAGAGCCATAAAATGAAAAATAAATTATGTATACGTAGTTCTGGAGACCTACGTATAACACCAGTGAAATTTTTATTGCCTTATCTCTACTAATAGCCGAGATAATTTTCGAAATTTTTGTTCAGAGTGATAGAAAATTCAATATATTAAATTTCGAACAGAGCCATAAAATGAAAAATAAATTATGCATACGTAGTTCTGGAGACCTACGTATAACACCAGTAAAATTTTTATTGCTTTATCTCTACTAATGGCTGAGATAATTTTCAAAATTTTTGTTCAGAGTGATAGAAAATTCAATATATTAAATTTCGAACAGAGCCATAAAATGAAAAATAAATTATGCATACGTAGTTCTGGAGACCTACGTATAACACCAGTAAAATTTTTATCGCTTTATCTCTACTAATAGCTGAGATAATTTTCGAAATTTTTGTTCAGAGTGATAGAAAATTCAATATATTAAATTTTGAACAGAGCCATAAAATAAAAAATAAATTATGTATACGTAGTTCTGGAGACCTACGTATAACACCAGTGAAATTTTTATTGCCTTATCTCTACTAATAGCTGAGATAATTTTCGAAATTTTTGTTCAGAGTGATAGAAAATTCAATATATTAAATTTCGAACAGAGCCATAAAATGAAAAATAAATTATGCATACGTAGTTCTGGAGACCTACGTATAACACCAGTAAAATTTTTATCGTTTAATCTCTACTAATAGCTGAGATAATTTTCGAAATTTTTGTTCAGAGTGATAGAAAATTCAATATATTAAATTTCGAACAGAGCCATAAAATGAAAAATAAATTATGTATACGTAGTTCTGGAGACCTACGTATAACACCAGTAAAATTTTTATTGCTTTATCTCTACTAATAGCTGAGATAATTTTCATAATTTTTGTTCAGAGTGATAGAAAATTCAATATATTAAATTTCGAACAGAGCCATAAAATGAAAAATAAATTATGCATACGTAGTTCTGGAGACCTACGTATAACACCAGTAAAATTTTTATTGCTTTATCTCTACTAATAGCTGAGATAATTTTCAAAATTTTTGTTCAGAGTGATAGAAAATTCAATATATTAAATTTCGAACAGAGCCATAAAATGAAAAATAAATTATGCATACGTAGTTCTGGAGAACTACGTATAACACCAGTAAAATTTTTATCGCTTTATCTCTACTAATAGCTGAGATAATTTTCGAAATTTTTGTTCAGAGTGATAGAAAATTCAATATATTAAATTTCGAACAGAGCCATAAAATGAAAAATAAATTATGTATACGTAGTTCTGGAGACCTACGTATAACACCAGTAAAATTTTTATTGCTTTATCTCTACTAATAGCTGAGATAATTTTCAAAATTTTTGTTCAGAGTGATAGAAAATTCAATATATTAAATTTCGAACAGAGCCATAAAATGAAAAATAAATTATGCATACGTAGTTCTGGAGACCTACGTATAACACCAGTAAAATTTTTATCGCTTTATCTCTACTAATAGCTGAGATAATTTTCGAAATTTTTGTTCAGAGTGATAGAAAATTCAATATATTAAATTTCGAACAGAGCCATAAAATGAAAAATAAATTATGTATACGTAGTTCTGGAGACCTACGTATAACACCAGTGAAATTTTTATTGCCTTATCTCTACTAATAGCTGAGATAATTTTCGAAATTTTTGTTCAGAGTGATAGAAAATTCAATATATTAAATTTCGAACAGAGCCATAAAATGAAAAATAAATTATGTATACGTAGTTCTGGAGACCTACGTATAACACCAGTAAAATTTTTATTGCTTTATCTCTACTAATAGCTGAGATAATTTTCAAAATTTGTGTTCAGAGTGATAGAAAATTCAATATATTAAATTTCGAACAGAGCCATAAAATGAAAAATAAATTATGTATACGTAGTTCTGGAGACCTACGTATAACACCAGTAAAATTTTTATTGCTTTATCTCTACTAATAGCTGAGATAATTTTCATAATTTTTGTTCAGAGTGATAGAAAATTCAATATATTAAATTTCGAACAGAGCCATAAAATGAAAAATAAATTATGCATACGTAGTTCTGGAGACCTACGTATAACACCAGTAAAATTTTTATTGCTTTATCTCTACTAATAGCTGAGATAATTTTCAAAATTTTTGTTCAGAGTGATAGAAAATTCAATATATTAAATTTCGAACAGAGCCATAAAATGAAAAATAAATTATGTATACGTAGTTCTGGAGACCTACGTATAACACCAGTAAAATTTTTATTGCTTTATCTCTACTAATAGCTGAGATAATTTTCATAATTTTTGTTCAGAGTGATAGAAAATTCAATATATTAAATTTCGAACAGAGCCATAAAATGAAAAATAAATTATGCATACGTAGTTCTGGAGACCTACGTATAACACCAGTAAAATTTTTATCGTTTAATCTCTACTAATAGCTGAGATAATTTTCGAAATTTTTGTTCAGAGTGATAGAAAATTCAATATATTAAATTTCGAACAGAGCCATAAAATGAAAAATAAATTATGTATACGTAGTTCTGGAGACCTACGTATAACACCAGTAAAATTTTTATTGCTTTATCTCTACTAATAGCTGAGATAATTTTCATAATTTTTGTTCAGAGTGATAGAAAATTCAATATATTAAATTTCGAACAGAGCCATAAAATGAAAAATAAATTATGCATACGTAGTTCTGGAGACCTACGTATAACACCAGTAAAATTTTTATTGCTTTATCTCTACTAATAGCTGAGATAATTTTCAAAATTTTTGTTCAGAGTGATAGAAAATTCAATATATTAAATTTCGAACAGAGCCATAAAATGAAAAATAAATTATGCATACGTAGTTCTGGAGAACTACGTATAACACCAGTAAAATTTTTATCGCTTTATCTCTACTAATAGCTGAGATAATTTTCGAAATTTTTGTTCAGAGTGATAGAAAATTCAATATATTAAATTTCGAACAGAGCCATAAAATGAAAAATAAATTATGTATACGTAGTTCTGGAGACCTACGTATAACACCAGTAAAATTTTTATTGCTTTATCTCTACTAATAGCTGAGATAATTTTCAAAATTTTTGTTCAGAGTGATAGAAAATTCAATATATTAAATTTCGAACAGAGCCATAAAATGAAAAATAAATTATGCATACGTAGTTCTGGAGACCTACGTATAACACCAGTAAAATTTTTATCGCTTTATCTCTACTAATAGCTGAGATAATTTTCGAAATTTTTGTTCAGAGTGATAGAAAATTCAATATATTAAATTTCGAACAGAGCCATAAAATGAAAAATAAATTATGTATACGTAGTTCTGGAGACCTACGTATAACACCAGTAAAATTTTTATTGCTTTATCTCTACTAATAGCTGAGATAATTTTCAAAATTTTTGTTCAGAGTGATAGAAAATTCAATATATTAAATTTCGAACAGAGCCATAAAATGAAAAATAAATTATGCATACGTAGTTCTGGAGACCTACGTATAACACCAGTAAAATTTTTATCGCTTTATCTCTACTAATAGCTGAGATAATTTTCGAAATTTTTGTTCAGAGTGATAGAAAATTCAATATATTAAATTTCGAACAGAGCCATAAAATGAAAAATAAATTATGTATACGTAGTTCTGGAGACCTACGTATAACACCAGTAAAATTTTTATTGCTTTATCTCTACTAATAGCTGAGATAATTTTCAAAATTTTTGTTCAGAGTGATAGAAAATTCAATATATTAAATTTCGAACAGAGCCATAAAATGAAAAATAAATTATGCATACGTAGTTCTGGAGACCTACGTATAACACCAGTAAAATTTTTATTGCTTTATCTCTACTAATAGCTGAGATAATTTTCAAAATTTTTGTTCAGAGTGATAGAAAATTCAATAAATTAAATTTCGAACAGAACCATAAAATGAAAAATAAATTATGCATACGTAGTTCTGGAGACCTACGTATAACACCAGTAAAATTTTTATTGCTTTATCTCTACTAATAGCTGAGATAATTTTCAAAATTTTTGTTCAGAGTGATAGAAAATTCAATATATTAAATTTCGAACAGAGCCATAAAATGAAAAATAAATTATGCATACGTAGTTCTGGAGACCTACGTATAACACCAGTGACATTTTTATCGCTTTATCTCTACTAATAGCTGAGATAATTTTCGAAATTTTTGTTCAGAGTGATAGAAAATTCAATATATTAAATTTCGAACAGAGCCATAAAATGAAAAATAAATTATGCATACGTAGTTCTGGAGACCTACGTATAACACCAGTAAAATTTTTATTGCTTTATCTCTACTAATAGCTGAGATAATTTTCAAAATTTTTGTTCAGAGTGATAGAAAATTCAATATATTAAATTTCGAACAGAGCCATAAAATGAAAAATAAATTATGCATACGTAGTTCTGGAGACCTACGTATAACACCAGTAAAATTTTTATCGCTTTATCTCTACTAATAGCTGAGATAATTTTCGAAATTTTTGTTCAGAGTGATAGAAAATTCAATATATTAAATTTTGAACAGAGCCATAAAATAAAAAATAAATTATGTATACGTAGTTCTGGAGACCTACGTATAACACCAGTGAAATTTTTATTGCCTTATCTCTACTAATAGCTGAGATAATTTTCGAAATTTTTGTTCAGAGTGATAGAAAATTCAATATATTAAATTTCGAACAGAGCCATAAAATGAAAAATAAATTATGCATACGTAGTTCTGGAGACCTACGTATAACACCAGTAAAATTTTTATCGCTTAATCTCTACTAATAGCTGAGATAATTTTCGAAATTTTTGTTCAGAGTGATAGAAAATTCAATATATTAAATTTCGAACAGAGCCATAAAATGAAAAATAAATTATGTATACCTAGTTCTGGAGACCTACGTATAACACCAGTAAAATTTTTATTGCTTTATCTCTACTAATAGCTGAGATAATTTTCAAAATTTTTGTTCAGAGTGATAGAAAATTCAATATATTAAATTTCGAACAGAGCCATAAAATGAAAAATAAATTATGCATACGTATAACACCAGTGAAATTTTTATCGCTTTATCTCTACTAATAGCTGAGATAATTTTCGAAATTTTTGTTCAGAGTGATAGAAAATTCAATATATTAAATTTCGAACAGAGCCATAAAATGAAAAATAAATTATGTATACGTAGTTCTGGAGACCTACGTATAACACCAGTAAAATTTTTATTGCTTTATCTCTACTAATAGCTGAGATAATTTTCAAAATTTTTGTTCAGAGTGATAGAAAATTCAATATATTAAATTTCGAACAGAGCCATAAAATGAAAAATAAATTATGCATACGTAGTTCTGGAGACCTACGTATAACACCAGTAAAATTTTTATCGCTTTATCTCTACTAATAGCTGAGATAATTTTCGAAATTTTTGTTCAGAGTGATAGAAAATTCAATATATTAAATTTCGAACAGAGCCATAAAATGAAAAATAAATTATGTATACGTAGTTCTGGAGACCTACGTATAACACCAGTAAAATTTTTATTGCTTTATCTCTACTAATAGCTGAGATAATTTTCAAAATTTTTGTTCAGAGTGATAGAAAATTCAATATATTAAATTTCGAACAGAGCCATAAAATGAAAAATAAATTATGCATACGTAGTTCTGGAGACCTACGTATAACACCAGTAAAATTTTTATTGCTTTATCTCTACTAATAGCTGAGATAATTTTCAAAATTTTTGTTCAGAGTGATAGAAAATTCAATATATTAAATTTCGAACAGAGCCATAAAATGAAAAATAAATTATGTATACGTAGTTCTGGAGACCTACGTATAACACCAGTGAAGTTTTTATTGCCTTATCTCTACTAATAGCTGAGATAATTTTCGAAATTTTTGTTCAGAGTGATAGAAAATTCAATATATTAAATTTCGAACAGAGCCATAAAATGAAAAATAAATTATGCATACGTAGTTCTGGAGACCTACGTATAACACCAGTAAAATTTTTATTGCTTTATCTCTACTAATAGCTGAGATAATTTTCGAAATTTTTGTTCAGAGTGATAGAAAATTCAATATATTAAATTTCGAACAGAGCCATAAAATGAAAAATAAATTATGCATACGTAGTTCTGGAGACCTACGTATAACACCAGTAAAATTTTTATCGCTTTATCTCTACTAATAGCTGAGATAATTTTCGAAATTTTTGTTCAGAGTGATAGAAAATTCAATATATTAAATTTCGAACAGAGCCATAAAATGAAAAATAAATTATGTATACGTAGTTCTGGAGACCTACGTATAACACCAGTAAAATTTTTATTGCTTTATCTCTACTAATAGCTGAGATAATTTTCAAAATTTTTGTTCAGAGTGATAGAAAATTCAATATATTAAATTTCGAACAGAGCCATAAAATGAAAAATAAATTATGCATACGTAGTTCTGGAGACCTACGTATAACACCAGTGAATTTTTTATCGCTTTATCTCTACTAATAGCTGAGATAATTTTCGAAATTTTTGTTCAGAGTGATAGAAAATTCAATATATTAAATTTCGAACAGAGCCATAAAATGAAAAATAAATTATGTATACGTAGTTCTGGAGACCTACGTATAACACCAGTAAAATTTTTATTGCTTTATCTCTACTAATAGCTGAGATAATTTTCAAAATTTTTGTTCAGAGTGATAGAAAATTCAATATATTAAATTTCGAACAGAGCCATAAAATGAAAAATAAATTATGCATACGTAGTTCTGGAGACCTACGTATAACACCAGTAAAATTTCTATTGCTTTATCTCTACTAATAGCTGAGATAATTTTCAAAATTTTTGTTCAGAGTGATAGAAAATTCAATATATTAAATTTCGAACAGAGCCATAAAATGAAAAATAAATTATGTATACGTAGTTCTGGAGACCTACGTATAACACCAGTAAAATTTTTATTGCTTTATCTCTACTAATAGCTGAGATAATTTTCAAAATTTTTGTTCACAGTGATAGAAAATTCAATATATTAAATTTCGAACAGAGCCATAAAATGAAAAATAAATTATGCATACGTAGTTCTGGAGACCTACGTATAACACCAGTAAAATTTTTATCGCTTTATCTCTACTAGCAGCTGAGATAATTTTCGAAATTTTTGTTCAGAGTGATAGAAAATTCAATATATTAAATTTCGAACAGAGCCATAAAATGAAAAATAAATTATGCATACGTAGTTCTGGAGACCTACGTATAACACCAGTGAAATTTTTATTGCCTTATCTCTACTAATAGCTGAGATAATTTTCGAAATTTTTGTTCAGAGTGATAGAAAATTCAATATATTAAATTTCGAACAGAGCCATAAAATGAAAAATAAATTATGTATACGTAGTTCTGGAGACCTACGTATAACACCAGTAAAATTTTTATTGCTTTATCTCTACTAATAGCTGAGATAATTTTCAAAATTTTTGTTCAGAGTGATAGAAAATTCAATATATTAAATTTCGAACAGAGCCATAAAATGAAAAATAAATTATGCATACGTAGTTCTGGAGACCTACGTATAACACCAGTAAAATTTTTATTGCCTTATCTCTACTAATAGCTGAGATAATTTTCGAAATTTTTGTTCAGAGTGCTAGTAAATTCAATATATTAAATTTCGAACAGAGCCATAAAATGAAAAATAAATTATGCATACGTAGTTCTGGAGACCTACGTATAACACCAGTAAAATTTTTATCGCTTTATCTCTACTAATAGCTGAGATAATTTTTGAAATTTTTGTTCAGAGTGATAGAAAATTCAATATATTAAATTTCGAACAGAGCCATAAAATGAAAAATAAATTATGTATACGTAGTTCTGGAGACCTACGTATAACACCAGTAAAATTTTTGTTGCTTTATCTCTACTAATAGCTGAGATAATTTTCAAAATTTTTGTTCAGAGTGATAGAAAATTCAATATATTAAATTTCGAACAGAGCCATAAAATGAAAAATAAATTATGCATACGTAGTTCTGGAGACCTACGTATAACACCAGTAAAATTTTTATCGCTTTATCTCTACTAATAGCTGAGATAATTTTCGAAATTTTTGTTCAGAGTGATAGAAAATTCAATATATTAAATTTCGAACAGAGCCATAAAATGAAAAATAAATTATGTATACGTAGTTCTGGAGACCTACGTATAACACCAGTAAATTTTTTATTGCTTTATCTCTACTAATAGCTGAGATAATTTTCAAAATTTTTGTTCAGAGTGATAGAAAATTCAATATATTAAATTTCGAACAGAGCCATAAAATGAAAAATAAATTATGCATACGTAGTTCTGGAGACCTACGTATAACACCAGTAAAATTTTTATTGCTTTATCTCTACTAATAGCTGAGATAATTTTCAAAATTTTTGTTCAGAGTGATAGAAAATTCAATATTATAATTTCGAACAGAGCCATAAAATGAAAAATAAATTATGTATACGTAGTTCTGGAGACCTACCTATAACACCAGTAAAATTTTTATTGCTTTATCTCTACTAATAGCTGTGATAATTTTCAAAATTTTTGTTCAGAGTGATAGAAAATTCAATATATTAAATTTCGAACAGAGCCATAAAATGAAAAATAAATTATGCATACGTAGTTCTGGAGACCTACGTATAACACCAGTAAAATTTTTATTGCTTTATCTCTACTAATAGCTGAGATAATTTTCAAAATTTTTGTTCAGAGTGATAGAAAATTCAATATATTAAATTTCGAACAGAGCCTAAAAATGAAAAATAAATTATGTATACGTAGTTTTGGAGACCTACGTATAACACCAGTAAAATTTTTATTGCTTTATCTCTACTAATAGCTGAGATAATTTTCAAAATTTTTGTTCAGAGTGATAGAAAATTCAATATATTAAATTTCGAACAGAGCCTAAAAATGAAAAATAAATTATGTATACGTAGTTCTGGAGACCTACGTATAACACCAGTAAAATTTTTATTGCTTTATCTCTACTAATAGCTGAGATAATTTTCAAAATTTTTGTTCAGAGTGATAGAAAATTCAATATATTAAATTTCGAACAGAGCCTAAAAATGAAAAATAAATTATGTATACGTAGTTCTGGAGACCTACGTATAACACCAGTGAAATTTTTATTGCCTTATCTCTACTAATAGCTGAGATAATTTTCGAAATTTTTGTTCAGAGTGATAGAAAATTCAATATATTAAATTTCGAACAGAGCCATAAAATGAAAAATAAATTATGTATACATAGTTCTGGAGACCTACGTATAACACCAGTGAAATTTTTATTGCTTTATCTCTACTAATAGCTGAGATAATTTTCAAAATTTTTGTTCAGAGTGATAGAAAATTCAATATATTAAATTTCGAACAGAGCCTAAAAATGAAAAATAAATTATGTATACGTAGTTCTGGAGACCTACGTATAACACCAGTAAAATTTTTATTGCTTTATCTCTACTAATAGCTGAGATAATTTTCGAAATTTTTGTTCAGAGTGATAGAAAATTCAATATATTAAATTTCGAACAGAGCCATAAAATGAAAAATAAATTATGCATACGTAGTTCTGGAGACCTACGTATAACACCAGTGAAATTTTTATCGCTTTATCTCTACTAATAGCTGAGATAATTTTCGAAATTTTTGTTCAGAGTGATAGAAAATTCAATATATTAAATTTCGAACAGAGCCATAAAATGAAAAATAAATTATGTATACGTAGTTCTGGAGACCTACGTATAACACCAGTGAAATTTTTATTGCCTTATCTCTACTAATAGCTGAGATAATTTTCGAAATTTTTGTTCAGAGTGATAGAAAATTCAATATATTAAATTTCGAACAGAGCCATAAAATGAAAAATAAATTATATTAAGAAATTTTTGTTCAGAGTGATAGAAAATTCAATATATTAAATTTCGAACAGAGCCATAAAATGAAAAATAAATTATGCATACGTAGCTCTGGAGACCTACGTATAACACCAGTAAAATTTTTATCGCTTTATCTCTACTAATAGCTGAGATAATTTTCGAAATTTTTGTTCAGAGTGATAGAAAATTCAATATATTAAATTTCGAACAGAGCCATAAAATGAAAAATAAATTATGCATACGTAGTTCTGGAGACCTACGTATAACACCAGTAAAATTTTTATCGCTTTATCTCTACTAATAGCTGAGATAATTTTCAAAATTTTTGTTCAGAGTGATAGAAAATTCAATATATTAAATTTCGAACAGAGCCATAAAATGAAAAATAAATTATGCATACGTAGTTCTGGAGACCTACGTATAACACCAGTGAAATTTTTATCGCTTTATCTCTACTAATAGCTGGGATAATTTTCGAAATTTTTGTTCAGAGTGATAGAAAATTCAATATATTAAATTTCGAACAGAGCCATAAAATGAAAAATAAATTATGCATACGTAGTTCTGGAGACCTACGTATAACACCAGTAAAATTTTTATCGCTTTATCTCTACTAATAGCTGAGATAATTTTCGAAATTTTTGTTCAGAGTGATAGAAAATTCAATATATTAAATTTCGAACAGAGCCATAAAATGAAAAATAAATTATGTATACGTAGTTCTGGAGACCTACGTATAACACCAGTAAAATTTTTATTGCTTTATCTCTACTAATAGCTGAGATAATTTTCAAAATTTTTGTTCAGAGTGATAGAAAATTCAATATATTAAATTTCGAACAGAGCCATAAAATGAAAAATAAATTATGCATACGTAGTTCTGGAGACCTACGTATAACACCAGTGAAATTTTTATCGCTTTATCTCTACTAATAGCTGGGATAATTTTCGAAATTTTTGTTCAGAGTGATAGAAAATTCAATATATTAAATTTCGAACAAAGCCATAAAATGAAAAATAAATTATGTATACGTAGTTTTGGAGACCTACGTATAACACCAGTAAAATTTTTATTGCTTTATCTCTACTAATAGCTGAGATAATTTTCAAAATTTTTGTTCAGAGTGATAGAAAATTCAATATATTAAATTTCGAACAGAGCCATAAAATGAAAAATAAATTATGCATACGTAGTTCTGGAGACCTACGTATAACACCAGTAAAATTTTTATCGCTTTATCTCTACTAATAGCTGAGATAATTTTCAAAATTTTTGTTCAGAGTGATAGAAAATTCAATATATTAAATTTCGAACAGAGCCATAAAATGAAAAATAAATTATGCATACGTAGTTCTGGAGACCTACGTATAACACCAGTAAAATTTTTATCGCTTTATCTCTACTAATAGCTGAGATAATTTTCAAAATTTTTGTTCAGAGTGATAGAAAATTCAATATATTAAATTTCGAACAGAGCCATAAAATGAAAAATAAATTATGCATACGTAGTTCTGGAGACCTACGTATAACAACAGTGAAATTTTTATTGTCTTATCTCTACTAATAGCTGAGATAATTTTCGAAATTTTTGTTCAGAGTGATAGAAAATTCAATATATTAAATTTTGAACAGAGCCATAAAATGAAAAATAAATTATGCATACGTAGTTCTGGAGACCTACGTATAACACCAGTAAAATTTTTATCGCTTTATCTCTACTAATAGCTGAGATAATTTTCGAAATTTTTGTTCAGAGTGATAGAAAATTCAATATATTAAATTTCGAACAGAGCCATAAAATGAAAAATAAATTATGTATACGTAGTTCTGGAGACCTACGTATAACACCAGTAAAATTTTTATCGCTTTATCTCTACTAATAGCTGAGATAATTTTCAAAATTTTTGTTCAGAGTGATAGAAAATTCAATATATTAAATTTCGAACAGAGCCATAAAATGAAAAATAAATTATGCATACGTAGTTCTGGAGACCTACGTATAACACCAGTGAAATTTTTATTGCCTTATCTCTACTAATAGCTGAGATAATTTTTGAAATTTTTGTTCAGAGTGATAGAAAATTCAATATATTAAATTTCGAACAGAGCCATAAAATGAAAAATAAATTATGCATACGTAGTTCTGGAGACCTACGTATAACACCAGTAAAATTCTTATCGCTTTATCTCTACTAGTAGCTGAGACAATTTTCGAAATTTTTGTTCAGAGTGATAGAAAATTCAATATATTAAATTTCGAACAGAGCCATAAAATGAAAAATAAATTATGTATACGTAGTTCTGGAGACCTACGTATAACACCAGTAGAATTTTTATCGCTTTATCTCTACTAATAGCTGAGATAATTTTCAAAATTTTTGTTCAGAGTGATAGAAAATTCAATATATTAAATTTCGAACAGAGCCATAAAATGAAAAATAAATTATGCATACGTAGTTCTGGAGACCTACGTATAACACCAGTAAAATTTTTATCGCTTTATCTCTACTAATAGCTGAGATAATTTTCAAAATTTTTGTTCAGAGTGATAGAAAATTCAATATATTAAATTTCGAACAGAGCCATAAAATGAAAAATAAATTATGCATACGTAGTTCTGGAGACCTACGTATAACACCAGTAAAATTTTTATCGCTTTATCTCTACTAATAGCTGAGATAATTTTCAAAATTTTTGTTCAGAGTGATAGAAAATTCAATATATTAAATTTCGAACAGAGCCATAAAATGAAAAATAAATTATGTATACGTAGTTCTGGAGACCTACGTATAACACCAGTAAAATTTTTATCGCTTTATCTCTACTAATAGCTGAGATAATTTTCAAAATTTTTGTTCAGAGTGATAGAAAATTCAATATATTAAATTTCGAACAGAGCCATAAAATGAAAAATAAATTATGCATACGTAGTTCTGGAGACCTACGTATAACAACAGTGAAATTTTTATTGCCTTATCTCTACTAATAGCTGAGATAATTTTCGAAATTTTTGTTCAGAGTGATAGAAAATTCAATATATTAAATTTTGAACAGAGCCATAAAATGAAAAATAAATTATTCATACGTAGTTCTGGAGACCTACGTATAACACCAGTAAAATTTTTATCGCTTTATCTCTACTAATAGCTGAGATAATTTTCGAAATTTTTGTTCAGAGTGATAGAAAATTCAATATATTAAATTTCGAACAGAGCCATAAAATGAAAAATAAATTATGTATACGTAGTTCTGGAGACCTACGTATAACACCAGTAAAATTTTTATCGCTTTATCTCTACTAATAGCTGAGATAATTTTCAAAATTTATGTTCAGAGTGATAGAAAATTCAATATATTAAATTTCGAACAGAGCCATAAAATGAAAAATAAATTATGCATACGTAGTTCTGGAGACCTACGTATAACACCAGTGAAATTTTTATTGCCTTATCTCTACTAATAGCTGAGATAATTTTTGAAATTTTTGTTCAGAGTGATAGAAAATTCAATATATTAAATCTCGAACAGAGCCATAAAATGAAAAATAAATTATGCATACGTAGTTCTGGAGACCTACGTATAACACCAGTAAAATTTTTATCGCTTTATCTCTACTAATAGCTGAGATAATTTTCGAAATTTTTGTTCAGAGTGATAGAAAATTCAATATATTAAATTTCGAACAGAGCCATAAAATGAAAAATAAATTATGTATACGTAGTTCTGGAGACCTACGTATAACACCAGTGAAATTTTTATTGCCTTATCTCTACTAATAGCTGAGATAATTTTCGAAATTTTTGTTCAGAGTGATAGAAAATTCAATATATTAAATTTCGAACAGAGCCATAAAATGAAAAATAAATTATGCACACGTAGTTCTGGAGACCTACGTATAACACCAGTAAAATTTTTATCGCTTTATCTCTACTAATAGCTGAGATAATTTTCGAAATTTTTGTTCAGAGTGATAGAAAATTCAATATATTAAATTTCGAACAGAGCCATAAAATGAAAAATAAATTATGTATACGTAGTTCTGGAGACCTACGTATAACACCAGTAAAATTTTTATCGCTTTAGCTCTACTAATAGCTGAGATAATTTTCAAAATTTTTGTTCAGAGTGATAGAAAATTCAATATATTAAATTTCGAACAGAGCCATAAAATGAAAAATAAATTATGCATACGTAGTTCTGGAGACCTACGTATAACACCAGTAAAATTTTTATCGCTTTATCTCTACTAATAGCTGAGATAATTTTCAAAATTTTTGTTCAGAGTGATAGAAAGTTCAATATATTAAATTTCGAACAGAGCCATAAAATGAAAAATAAATTATGCATACGTAGTTCTGGAGACCTACGTATAACACCAGTGAAATTTTTATTGCCTTATCTCTACTAATAGCTGAGATAATTTTCGAAATTTTTGTTCAGAGTGATAGAAAATTCAATATATTAAATTTCGAACAGAGCCATAAAATGAAAAATAAATTATGCATACGTAGTTCTGGAGACCTACGTATAACAACAGTGAAATTTTTATTGCCTTATCTCTACTAATAGCTGAGATAATTTTCGAAATTTTTGTTCAAAGTGATAGAAAATTCAATATATTAAATTTTGAACAGAGCCATAAAATGAAAAATAAATTATGCATACGTAGTTCTGGAGACCTACGTATAACACCAGTAAAATTTTTATCGCTTTATCTCTACTAATAGCTGAGATAATTTTCGAAATTTTTGTTCAGAGTGATAGAAAATTCAATATATTAAATTTCGAACAGAGCCATAAAATGAAAAATAAATTATGTATACGTAGTTCTGGAGACCTACATATAACACCAGTAAAATTTTTATCGCTTTATCTCTACTAATAGCTGAGATAATTTTCAAAATTTTTGTTCAGAGTGATAGAAAATTCAATATATTAAATTTCGAACAGAGCCATAAAATGAAAAATAAATTATGCATACGTAGTTCTGGAGACCTACGTATAACACAAGTGAAATTTTTATTGCCTTATCTCTACTAATAGCTGAGATAATTTTCGAAATTTTTGTTCAGAGTGATAGAAAATTCAATATATTAAATTTCGAACAGAGCCATAAAATGAAAAATAAATTATGTATACGTAGTTCTGGAGACCTACGTATAACACCAGTGAAATTTTTATCGCTTTATCTCTACTAATAGCTGAGATAATTTTCGAAATTTTTGTTCAGAGTGATAGAAAATTCAATATATTAAATTTCGAACAGAGCCATAAAATAAAAAATAAATTATGCATACGTAGTTCTGGAGACCTACCCATAACACCAGTGAAATTTTTATCGCTTTATCTCTACTAATAGCTGAGATAATTTTCGAAATTTTTGTTCAGAGTGATAGAAAATTCAATATATTAAATTTCGAACAGAGCCATAAAATGAAAAATAAATTATGCATACGTAGTTCTGGAGACCTACGTATAACACCAGTAAAATTTTTATTGCTTTATCTCTACTAATAGCTGAGATAATTTTCGAAATTTTTGTTCAGAGTGATAGAAAATTCAATATATTAAATTTCGAACAGAGCCATAAAATGAAAAATAAATTATGCATACGTAGTTCTGGAGACCTACGTATAACACCAGTAAAATTTTTATCGCTTTATCTCTACTAATAGCTGAGATAATTTTCGAAATTTTTGTTCAGAGTGATAGAAAATTCAATATATTAAATTTCGAACAGAGCCATAAAATGAAAAATAAATTATGTATACGTAGTTCTGGAGACCTACGTATAACACCAGTAAAATTTTTATTGCTTTATCTCTACTAATAGCTGAGATAATTTTCAAAATTTTTGTTCAGAGTGATAGAAAATTCAATATATTAAATTTCGAACAGAGCCATAAAATGAAAAATAAATTATGCATACGTAGTTCTGGAGACCTACGTATAACACCAGTAAAATTTTTATCGCTTTATCTCTACTAATAGCTGAGATAATTTTCAAAATTTTTGTTCAGAGTGATAGAAAATTCAATATATTAAATTTCGAACAGAGCCATAAAATGAAATATAAATTATGCATACGTAGTTCTGGAGACCTACGTATAACACCAGTGAAATTTTTATTGCCTTATCTCTACTAATAGCTGAGATAATTTTCGAAATTTTTGTTCAGAGTGATAGAAAATTCAATATATTAAATTTCGAACAGAGCCATAAAATGAAAAATAAATTATGTATACGTAGTTCTGGAGACCTACGTATAACATAAGTAAAATTTTTATTGCTTTATCTCTACTAATAGCTGAGATAATTTTCAAAATTTTTGTTCAGAGTGATAGAAAATTCAATATATTAAATTTCGAACAGAGCCATAAAATGAAAAATAAATTATGCATACGTAGTTCTGGAGACCTACGTATAACACCAGTAAAATTTTTATTGCCTTATCTCTACTAATAGCTGAGATAATTTTCGAAATTTTTGTTCAGAGTGATAGAAAATTCAATATATTAAATTTCGAACAGAGCCATAAAATGAAAAATAAATTATGCATACGTAGTTCTGGAGACCTACGTATAACACCAGTAAAATTTTTATCGCTTTATCTCTACTAATAGCTGAGATAATTTTCGAAATTTTTGTTCAGAGTGATAGAAAATTCAATATATTAAATTTCGAACAGAGCCATAAAATGAAAAATAAATTATGTATACGTAGTGCTGGAGACCTACGTATAACACCAGTAAAATTTTTATTGCTTTATCTCTACTAATAGCTGAGATAATTTTCAAAATTTTTGTTCAGAGTGATAGAAAATTCAATATATTAAATTTCGAACAGAGCCATAAAATGAAAAATAAATTATGCATACGTAGTTCTGGAGACCTACGTATAACACCAGTAAAATTTTTATCGCTTTATCTCTACTAATAGCTGAGATAATTTTCGAAATTTTTGTTCAGAGTGATAGAAAATTCAATATATTAAATTTCGAACAGAGCCATAAAATGAAAAATAAATTATGTATACGTAGTTCTGAAGACCTACGTATAACACCAGTAAAGTTTTTATTGCTTTATCTCTACTAATAGCTGAGATAATTTTCAAAATTTTTGTTCAGAGTGATAGAAAATTCAATATATTAAATTTCGAACACAGCCATAAAATGAAAAATAAATTATGCACACGTAGTTCTGGAGACCTACGTATAACACCAGTGAAATTTTTATCGCTTTATCTCTACTAATAGCTGAGATAATTTTCGAAATTTTTGTTCAGAGTGATAGAAAATTCAATATATTAAATTTCGAACAGAGCCATAAAATGAAAAATAAATTATGTATACGTAGTTCTGGAGACCTACGTATAACACCAGTAAAATTTTTATTGCTTTATCTCTACTAATAGCTGAGATAATTTTCAAAATTTTTGTTCAGAGTGATAGAAAATTCAATATATTAAATTTCGAACAGAGCCATAAAATGAAAAATAAATTATGTATACGTAGTTCTGGAGACCTACGTATAACACCAGTAAAATTTTTATTGCTTTATCTCTACTAATAGCTGAGATAATTTTCAAAATTTTTGTTCAGAGTGATAGAAAATTCAATATATTAAATTTCGAACAGAGCCATAAAATGAAAAATAAATTATGTATACGTAGTTCTGGAGACCTACGTATAACACCAGTGAAATTTTTATCGCTTTATCTCTACTAATAGCTGAGATAATTTTCGAAATTTTTGTTCAGAGTGATAGAAAATTCAATATATTAAATTTCGAACAGAGCCATAAAATGAAAAATAAATTATGTATACGTAGTTCTGGAGACCTACGTATAACACCAGTAAAATTTTTATTGTTTTATCTCTACTAATAGCTGAGATAATTTTCAAAATTTTTGTTCAGAGTGATAGAAAATTCAATATATTAAATTTCGAACAGAGCCATAAAATGAAAAATAAATTATGCATACGTAGTTCTGGAGACCTACGTATAACACCAGTAAAATTTTTATTGCTTTATCTCTACTAATAGCTGAGATAATTTTCAAAATTTTTGTTCAGAGTGATAGAAAATTCAATATATTAAATTTCGAACAGAGCCATAAAATGAAAAATAAATTATGTATACGTAGTTCTGGAGACCTACGTATAACACCAGTAAAATTTTTATTGCTTTATCTCTACTAATAGCTGAGATAATTTTCAAAATTTTTGTTCAGAGTGATAGAAAATTCAATATATTAAATTTCGAACAGAGCCATAAAATGAAAAATAAATTATGCATACGTAGTTCTGGAGACCTACGTATAACACCAGTAAAATTTTTATTGCTTTATCTCTACTAATAGCTGAGATAATTTTCGAAATTTTTGTTCAGAGTTATAGAAAATTCAATATATTAAATTTCGAACAGAGCCATAAAATGAAAAATAAATTATGTATACGTAGTTCTGGAGACCTACGTATAATACCAGTAAAATTTTTATCGCTTTATCTCTACTAATAGCTGAGATAATTTTCAAAATTTTTGTTCAGAGTGATAGAAAATTCAATATATTAAATTTCGAACAGAGCCATAAAATGAAAAATAAATTATGCATGCGTAGTTCTGGAGACCTACGTATAACACCAGTGAAATTTTTATTGCCTTATCTCTACTAATAGCTGAGATAATTTTCGAAATTTTTGTTCAGAGTGATAGAAAGTTCAATATATTAAATTTCGAACAGAGCCATAAAATGAAAAATAAATTATGTATACGTAGTTCTGGAGACCTACGTATAACACCAGTAAAATTTTTATCGCTTTATCTCTACTAATAGCTGAGATAATTTTCAAAATTTTTGTTCAGAGTGATAGAAAATTCAATATATTAAATTTCGAACAGAGCCATAAAATGAAAAATAAATTATGTATACGTAGTTCTGGAGACCTACGTATAACACCAGTAAAATTTTTATCGCTTTATCTCTACTAATAGCTGAGATAATTTTCAAAATTTTTGTTCAGAGTGATAGAAAATTCAATATATTAAATTTCGAACAGAGCCATAAAATGAAAAATAAATTATGCATACGTAGTTCTAGAGACCTACGTATAACACCAGTGAAATTTTTATTGCCTTATCTCTACTAATAGCTGAGATAATTTTCGAAATTTTAGTTCAGAGTGATAGAAAATTCAATATATTTAATTTCGAACAGAGCCATAAAATGAAAAATAAATTATGTATACGTAGTTCTGGAGACCTACGTATAACACCAGTAAAATTTTTATTGCTTTATCTCTACTAATAGCTGAGATAATTTTCAAAATTTTTGTTCAGAGTGATAGAAAATTCAATATATTAAATTTCGAACAGAGCCATAAAATGAAAAATAAATTATGCATACGTAGTTCTGGAGACCTACGTATAACAACAGTGAAATTTTTATTGCCTTATCTCTACTAATAGCTGAGATAATTTTCGAAATTTTTGTTCAGAGTGATAGAAAATTCAATATATTAAATTTTGAACAGAGCCATAAAATGAAAAATAAATTATTCATACGTAGTTCTGGAGACCTACGTATAACACCAGTAAATTTTTTATCGCTTTATCTCTACTAATAGCTGAGATAATTTTCGAAATTTTTGTTCAGAGTGATAGAAAATTCAATATATTAAATTTCGAACAGAGCCATAAAATGAAAAATAAATTATGTATACGTAGTTCTGGAGACCTACGTATAACACCAGTAAAATTTTTATCGCTTTATCTCTACTAATAGCTGAGATAATTTTCAAAATTTTTGTTCAGAGTGATAGAAAATTCAATATATTAAATTTCGAACAGAGCCATAAAATGAAAAATAAATTATGCATACGTAGTTCTGGAGACCTACGTATAACACCAGTGAAATTTTTATTGCCTTATCTCTACTAATAGCTGAGATAATTTTTGAAATTTTTGTTCAGAGTGATAGAAAATTCAATATATTAAATTTCGAACAGAGCCATAAAATGAAAAATAAATTATGCATACGTAGTTCTGGAGACCTACGTATAACACCAGTAAAATTTTTATCGCTTTATCTCTACTAATAGCTGAGATAATTTTCGAAATTTTTGTTCAGAGTGATAGAAAATTCAATATATTAAATTTCGAACAGAGCCATAAAATGAAAAATAAATTATGTATACGTAGTTCTGGAGACCTACGTATAACACCAGTAAAATTTTTATCGCTTTATCTCTACTAATAGCTGAGATAATTTTCGAAATTTTTGTTCAGAGTGATAGAAAATTCAATATATTAAATTTCGAACAGAGCCATAAAATGAAAAATAAATTATGTATACGTAGTTCTGGAGACCTACGTATAACACCAGTAAAATTTTTATCGCTTTATCTCTACTAATAGCTGAGATAATTTTCAAAATTTTTGTTCAGAGTGATAGAAAATTCAATATATTAAATTTCGAACAGAGCCATAAAATCAAAAATAAATTATGCATACGTAGTTCTGGAGACCTACGTATAACACCAGTAAAATTTTTATCGCTTTATCTCTACTAATAGCTGAGATAATTTTCAAAATTTTTGTTCAGAGTGATAGAAAATTCAATATATTAAATTTCGAACAGAGCCATAAAATGAAAAATAAATTATGCATACGTAGTTCTGGAGACCTACGTATAACACCAGTAAAATTTTTATCGCTTTATCTCTACTAATAGCTGAGATAATTTTCAAAATTTTTGTTCAGAGTGATAGAAAATTCAATATATTAAATTTCGAACAGAGCCATAAAATGAAAAATAAATTATGCATACGTAGTTCTGGAGACCTACGTATAACACCAGTGAAATTTTTATTGCCTTATCTCTACTAATAGCTGAGATAATTTTCGAAATTTTTGTTCAGAGTGATAGAAAATTCAATATATTAAATTTCGAACAGAGCCATAAAATGAAAAATAAATTATGTATACGTAGTTCTGGAGACCTACGTATAACACCAGTAAAATTTTTATTGCTTCATCTCTACTAATAGCTGAGATAATTTTCAAAATTTTTGTTCAGAGTGATAGAAAATTCAATATATTAAATTTCGAACAGAGCCATAAAATGAAAAATAAATTATGCATACGTAGTTCTGGAGACCTACGTATAACAACAGTGAAATTTTTATTGCCTTATCTCTACTAATAGCTGAGATAATTTTCGAAATTTTTGTTCAGAGTGATAGAAAATTCAATATATTAAATTTTGAACAGAGCCATAAAATGAAAAATAAATTATGCATACGTAGTTCTGGAGACCTACGTATAACACCAGTAAAATTTTTATCGCTTTATCTCTACTAATAGCTGAGATAATTTTCGAAATTTTTGTTCAGAGTGATAGAAAATTCAATATATTAAATTTCGAACAGAGCCATAAAATGAAAAATAAATTATGTATACGTAGTTCTGGAGACCTACATATAACACCAGTAAAATTTTTATCGCTTTATCTCTACTAATAGCTGAGATAATTTTCGAAATTTTTGTTCAGAGTGATAGAAAATTCAATATATTAAATTTCGAACAGAGCCATAAAATGAAAAATAAATTATGCATACGTAGTTCTGGAGACCTACGTATAACACCAGTAAAATTTTTATCGCTTTATCTCTACTAATAGCTGAGATAATTTTCGAAATTTTTGTTCAGAGTGATAGAAAATTCAATATATTAAATTTCGAACAGAGCCATAAAATGAAAAATAAATTATGTATACGTAGTTCTGGAGACCTACGTATAACACCAGTGAAATTTTTATTGCCTTATCTCTACTAATAGCTGAGATAATTTTCGAAATTTTTGTTCAGAGTGATAGAAAATTCAATATATTAAATTTCGAACAGAGCCATAAAATGAAAAATAAATTATGCATACGTAGTTCTGGAGACCTACGTATAACACCAGTAAAATTTTTATCGCTTTATCTCTACTAATAGCTGAGATAATTTTCGAAATTTTTGTTCAGAGTGATAGAAAATTCAATATATTAAATTTCGAACAGAGCCATAAAATGAAAAATAAATTATGTATACGTAGTTCTGGAGACCTACGTATAACACCAGTAAAATTTTTATCGCTTTATCTCTACTAATAGCTGAGATAATTTTCAAAATTTTTGTTCAGAGTGATAGAAAATTCAATATATTAAATTTCGAACAGAGCCATAAAATGAAAAATAAATTATGCATACGTAGTTCTGGAGACCTACGTATAACACCAGTAAAATTTTTATCGCTTTATCTCTACTAATAGCTGAGATAATTTTCAAAATTTTTGTTCAGAGTGATAGAAAATTCAATATATTAAATTTCGAACAGAGCCATAAAATGAAAAATAAATTATGCATACGTAGTTCTGGAGACCTACGTATAACACCAGTGAAATTTTTATTGCCTTATCTCTACTAATAGCTGAGATAATTTTCGAAATTTTTGTTCAGAGTGATAGAAAATTCAATATATTAAATTTCGAACAGAGCCATAAAATGAAAAATAAATTATGTATACGTAGTTCTGGAGACCTACGTATAACACCAGTAAAATTTTTATTGCTTTATCTCTACTAATAGCTGAGATAATTTTCAAAATTTTTGTTCAGAGTGATAGAAAATTCAATATATTAAATTTCGAACAGAGCCATAAAATGAAAAATAAATTATGTATACGTAGTTCTGGAGACCTACGTATAACACCAGTGAAATTTTTATCGCTTTATCTCTACTAATAGCTGAGATAATTTTCGAAATTTTTGTTCAGAGTGATAGAAAATTCAATATATTAAATTTCGAACAGAGCCATAAAATGAAAAATAAATTATGTATACGTAGTTCTGGAGACCTACGTATAACACCAGTAAAATTTTTATTGCTTTATCACTACTAATAGCTGAGATAATTTTCAAAATTTTTGTTCAGAGTGATAGAAAGTTCAATATATTAAATTTCGAACAGAGCCATAAAATGAAAAATAAATTATGCATACGTAGTTCTGGAGACCTACGTATAACACCAGTAAAATTTTTATTGCCTTATCTCTACTAATAGCTGAGATAATTTTCGAAATTTTTGTTCAGAGTGATAGAAAATTCAATATATTAAATTTCGAACAGAGCCATAAAATGAAAAATAAATTATGCATACGTAGTTCTGGAGACCTACGTATAACACCAGTAAAATTTTTATCGCTTTATCTCTACTAATAGCTGAGATAATTTTCGAAATTTTTGTTCAGAGTGATAGAAAATTCAATATATTAAATTTCGAACAGAGCCATAAAATGAAAAAAAATTATGTATACGTAGTTCTGGAGACCTACGTATAACACCAGTAAAATTTTTATTGCTTTATCTCTACTAATAGCTGAGATAATTTTCAAAATTTTTGTTCAGAGTGATAGAAAATTCAATATATTAAATTTCGAACAGAGCCATAAAATGAAAAATAAATTATGCATACGTAGTTCTGGAGACCTACCCATAACACCAGTGAAATTTTTATCGCTTTATCTCTACTAATAGCTGAGATAATTTTCGAAATTTTTGTTCAGAGTGATAGAAAATTCAATATATTAAATTTCGAACAGAGCCATAAAATGAAAAATAAATTATGCATACGTAGTTCTGGAGACCTACGTATAACACCAGTAAAATTTTTATTGCTTTATCTCTACTAATAGCTGAGATAATTTTCGAAATTTTTGTTCAGAGTGATAGAAAATTCAATATATTAAATTTCGAACAGAGCCATAAAATGAAAAATAAATTATGCATACGTAGTTCTGGAGACCTACGTATAACACCAGTAAAATTTTTATCGCTTTATCTCTACTAATAGCTGAGATAATTTTCGAAATTTTTGTTCAGAGTGATAGAAAATTCAATATATTAAATTTCGAACAGAGCCATAAAATGAAAAATAAATTATGTATACGTAGTTCTGGAGACCTACGTATAACACCAGTAAAATTTTTATTGCTTTATCTCTACTAATAGCTGAGATAATTTTCAAAATTTTTGTTCAGAGTGATAGAAAATTCAATATATTAAATTTCGAACAGAGCCATAAAATGAAAAATAAATTATGCATACGTAGTTCTGGAGACCTACGTATAACACCAGTGAAATTTTTATTGCCTTATCTCTACTAATAGCTGAGATAATTTTCGAAATTTTTGTTCAGAGTGATAGAAAATTCAATATATTAAATTTCGAACAGAGCCATAAAATGAAAAATAAATTATGTATACGTAGTTCTGGAGACCTACGTATAACATAAGTAAAATTTTTATTGCTTTATCTCTACTAATAGCTGAGATAATTTTCAAAATTTTTGTTCAGAGTGATAGAAAATTCAATATATTAAATTTCGAACAGAGCCATAAAATGAAAAATAAATTATGCATACGTAGTTCTGGAGACCTACGTATAACACCAGTAAAATTTTTATTGCCTTATCTCTACTAATAGCTGAGATAATTTTCGAAATTTTTGTTCAGAGTGATAGAAAATTCAATATATTAAATTTCGAACAGAGCCATAAAATGAAAAATAAATTATGCATACGTAGTTCTGGAGACCTACGTATAACACCAGTAAAATTTTTATCGCTTTATCTCTACTAATAGCTGAGATAATTTTCGAAATTTTTGTTCAGAGTGATAGAAAATTCAATATATTAAATTTCGAACAGAGCCATAAAATGAAAAATAAATTATGTATACGTAGTGCTGGAGACCTACGTATAACACCAGTAAAATTTTTATTGCTTTATCTCTACTAATAGCTGAGATAATTTTCAAAATTTTTGTTCAGAGTGATAGAAAATTCAATATATTAAATTTCGAACAGAGCCATAAAATGAAAAATAAATTATGCATACGTAGTTCTGGAGACCTACGTATAACACCAGTAAAATTTTTATCGCTTTATCTCTACTAATAGCTGAGATAATTTTCGAAATTTTTGTTCAGAGTGATAGAAAATTCAATATATTAAATTTCGAACAGAGCCATAAAATGAAAAATAAATTATGTATACGTAGTTCTGAAGACCTACGTATAACACCAGTAAAATTTTTATTGCTTTATCTCTACTAATAGCTGAGATAATTTTCAAAATTTTTGTTCAGAGTGATAGAAAATTCAATATATTAAATTTCGAACACAGCCATAAAATGAAAAATAAATTATGCACACGTAGTTCTGGAGACCTACGTATAACACCAGTGAAATTTTTATCGCTTTATCTCTACTAATAGCTGAGATAATTTTCGAAATTTTTGTTCAGAGTGATAGAAAATTCAATATATTAAATTTCGAACAGAGCCATAAAATGAAAAATAAATTATGTATACGTAGTTCTGGAGACCTACGTATAACACCAGTAAAATTTTTATTGCTTTATCTCTACTAATAGCTGAGATAATTTTCAAAATTTTTGTTCAGAGTGATAGAAAATTCAATATATTAAATTTCGAACAGAGCCATAAAATGAAAAATAAATTATGTATACGTAGTTCTGGAGACCTACGTATAACACCAGTAAAATTTTTATTGCTTTATCTCTACTAATAGCTGAGATAATTTTCAAAATTTTTGTTCAGAGTGATAGAAAATTCAATATATTAAATTTCGAACAGAGCCATAAAATGAAAAATAAATTATGTATACGTAGTTCTGGAGACCTACGTATAACACCAGTAAAATTTTTATTGCTTTATCTCTACTAATAGCTGAGATAATTTTCGAAATTTTTGTTCAGAGTTATAGAAAATTCAATATATTAAATTTCGAACAGAGCCATAAAATGAAAAATAAATTATGTATACGTAGTTCTGGAGACCTACGTATAACACCAGTAAAATTTTTATCGCTTTATCTCTACTAATAGCTGAGATAATTTTCAAAATTTTTGTTCAGAGTGATAGAAAATTCAATATATTAAATTTCGAACAGAGCCATAAAATGAAAAATAAATTATGCATGCGTAGTTCTGGAGACCTACGTATAACACCAGTAAAATTTTTATTGCCTTATCTCTACTAATAGCTGAGATAATTTTCGAAATTTTTGTTCAGAGTGATAGAAAATTCAATATATTAAATTTCGAACAGAGCCATAAAATGAAAAATAAATTATGTATACGTAGTTCTGGAGACCTACGTATAACACCAGTAAAATTTTTATTGCTTTATCACTACTAATAGCTGAGATAATTTTCAAAATTTTTGTTCAGAGTGATAGAAAATTCAATATATTAAATTTCGAACAGAGCCATAAAATGAAAAATAAATTATGCATACGTAGTTCTGGAGACCTACGTATAACACCAGTAAAATTTTTATTACCTTATCTCTACTAATAGCTGAGATAATTTTCGAAATTTTTGTTCAGAGTGATAGAAAATTCAATATATTAAATTTCGAACAGAGCCATAAAATGAAAAATAAATTATGCATACGTAGTTCTGGAGACCTACGTATAACACCAGTAAAATTTTTATCGCTTTATCTCTACTAATAGCTGAGATAATTTTCGAAATTTTTGTTCAGAGTGATAGAAAATTCAATATATTAAATTTCGAACAGAGCCATAAAATGAAAAAAAAATTATGCATACGTAGTTCTGGAGACCTACGTATAACACCAGTAAAATTTTTATTGCTTTATCTCTACTAATAGCTGAGATAATTTTCAAAATTTTTGTTCAGAGTGATAGAAAATTCAATATATTAAATTTCGAACAGAGCCATAAAATGAAAAATAAATTATGCATACGTAGTTCTGGAGACCTACCCATAACACCAGTGAAATTTTTATCGCTTTATCTCTACTAATAGCTGAGATAATTTTCGAAATTTTTGTTCAGAGTGATAGAAAATTCAATATATTAAATTTCGAACAGAGCCATAAAATGAAAAATAAATTATGCATACGTAGTTCTGGAGACCTACGTATAACACCAGTAAAATTTTTATTGCTTTATCTCTACTAATAGCTGAGATAATTTTCGAAATTTTTGTTCAGAGTGATAGAAAATTCAATATATTAAATTTCGAACAGAGCCATAAAATGAAAAATAAATTATGCATACGTAGTTCTGGAGACCTACGTATAACACCAGTAAAATTTTTATCGCTTTATCTCTACTAATAGCTGAGATAATTTTCGAAATTTTTGTTCAGAGTGATAGAAAATTCAATATATTAAATTTCGAACAGAGCCATAAAATGAAAAATAAATTATGTATACGTAGTTCTGGAGACCTACGTATAACACCAGTAAAATTTTTATTGCTTTATCTCTACTAATAGCTGAGATAATTTTCAAAATTTTTGTTCAGAGTGATAGAAAATTCAATATATTAAATTTCGAACAGAGCCATAAAATGAAAAATAAATTATGCATACGTAGTTCTGGAGACCTACGTATAACACCAGTAAAATTTTTATCGCTTTATCTCTACTAATAGCTGAGATAATTTTCAAAATTTTTGTTCAGAGTGATAGAAAATTCAATATATTAAATTTCGAACAGAGCCATAAAATGAAAAATAAATTATGCATACGTAGTTCTGGAGACCTACGTATAACACCAGTGAAATTTTTATTGCCTTATCTCTACTAATAGCTGAGATAATTTTCGAAATTTTTGTTCAGAGTGATAGAAAATTCAATATATTAAATTTCGAACAGAGCCATAAAATGAAAAATAAATTATGTATACGTAGTTCTGGAGACCTACGTATAACATAAGTAAAATTTTTATTGCTTTATCTCTACTAATAGCTGAGATAATTTTCAAAATTTTTGTTCAGAGTGATAGAAAATTCAATATATTAAATTTCGAACAGAGCCATAAAATGAAAAATAAATTATGCATACGTAGTTCTGGAGACCTACGTATAACACCAGTAAAATTTTTATTGCCTTATCTCTACTAATAGCTGAGATAATTTTCGAAATTTTTGTTCAGAGTGATAGAAAATTCAATATATTAAATTTCGAACAGAGCCATAAAATGAAAAATAAATTATGCATACGTAGTTCTGGAGACCTACGTATAACACCAGTAAAATCTTTATCGCTTTATCTCTACTAATAGCTGAGATAATTTTCGAAATTTTTGTTCAGAGTGATAGAAAATTCAATATATTAAATTTCGAACAGAGCCATAAAATGAAAAATAAATTATGTATACGTAGTGCTGGAGACCTACGTATAACACCAGTAAAATTTTTATTGCTTTATCTCTACTAATAGCTGAGATAATTTTCAAAATTTTTGTTCAGAGTGATAGAAAATTCAATATATTAAATTTCGAACAGAGCCATAAAATGAAAAATAAATTATGCATACGTAGTTCTGGAGACCTACGTATAACACCAGTAAAATTTTTATCGCTTTATCTCTACTAATAGCTGAGATAATTTTCGAAATTTTTGTTCAGAGTGATAGAAAATTCAATATATTAAATTTCGAACAGAGCCATAAAATGAAAAATAAATTATGTATACGTAGTTCTGAAGACCTACGTATAACACCAGTAAAATTTTTATTGCTTTATCTCTACTAATAGCTGAGATAATTTTCAAAATTTTTGTTCAGAGTGATAGAAAATTCAATATATTAAATTTCGAACACAGCCATAAAATGAAAAATAAATTATGCACACGTAGTTCTGGAGGCCTACGTATAACACCAGTGAAAGTTTTATCGCTTTATCTCTACTAATAGCTGAGATAATTTTCGAAATTTTTGTTCAGAGTGATAGAAAATTCAATATATTAAATTTCGAACAGAGCCATAAAATGAAAAATAAATTATGTATACGTAGTTCTGGAGACCTACGTATAACACCAGTAAAATTTTTATTGCTTTATCTCTACTAATAGCTGAGATAATTTTCAAAATTTTTGTTCAGAGTGATAGAAAATTCAATATATTAAATTTCGAACAGAGCCATAAAATGAAAAATAAATTATGTATACGTAGTTCTGGAGACCTACGTATAACACCAGTAAAATTTTTATTGCTTTATCTCTACTAATAGCTGAGATAATTTTCAAAATTTTTGTTCAGAGTGATAGAAAATTCAATATATTAAATTTCGAACAGAGCCATAAAATGAAAAATAAATTATGTATACGTAGTTCTGGAGACCTACGTATAACACCAGTGAAATTTTATCGCTTTATCTCTACTAATAGCTGAGATAATTTTCGAAATTTTTGTTCAGAGTGATAGAAAATTCAATATATTAAATTTCGAACAGAGCCATAAAATGAAAAATAAATTATGTATACGTAGTTCTGGAGACCTACGTATACACCAGTAAAATTTTTATTGTTTTATCTCTACTAATAGCTGAGATAATTTTCAAAATTTTTGTTCAGAGTGATAGAAAATTCAATATATTAAATTTCGAACAGAGCCATAAAATGAAAATAAATTATGCATACGTAGTTCTGGAGACCTACGTATAACACCAGTAAAATTTTTATTGCTTTATCTCTACTAATAGCTGAGATAATTTTCAAAATTTTTGTTCAGAGTGATAGAAAATTCAATATATTAAATTTCGAACAGAGCCATAAAATGAAAAATAAATTATGTATACGTAGTTCTGGAGACCTACGTATAACACCAGTAAAATTTTTATTGCTTTATCTCTACTAATAGCTGAGATAATTTTCAAAATTTTTGTTCAGAGTGATAGAAAATTCAATATATTAAATTTCGAACAGAGCCATAAAATGAAAAATAAATTATGCATACGTAGTTCTGGAGACCTACGTATAACACCAGTAAAATTTTTATTGCTTTATCTCTACTAATAGCTGAGATAATTTTCGAAATTTTTGTTCAGAGTTATAGAAAATTCAATATATTAAATTTCGAACAGAGCCATAAAATGAAAAATAAATTATGTATACGTAGTTCTGGAGTCCTACGTATAACACCAGTAAAATTTTTATCGCTTTATCTCTACTAATAGCTGAGATAATTTTCAAAATTTTTGTTCAGAGTGATAGAAAATTCAATATATTAAATTTCGAACAGAGCCATAAAATGAAAAATAAATTATGCATGCGTAGTTCTGGAGACCTACGTATAACACCAGTAAAATTTTTATTGCCTTATCTCTACTAATAGCTGAGATAATTTTCGAAATTTTTGTTCAGAGTGATAGAAAATTCAATATATTAAATTTCGAACAGAGCCATAAAATGAAAAATAAATTATGTATACGTAGTTCTGGAGACCTACGTATAACACCAGTAAAGTTTTTATTGCTTTATCTCTACTAATAGCTGAGATAATTTTCAAAATTTTTGTTCAGACTGATAGAAAATTCAATATATTAAATTTCGAACAGAGCCATAAAATGAAAAATAAATTATGCATACGTAGTTCTGGAGACCTACGTATAACACCAGTAAAATTTTTATTGCCTTATCTCTACTAATAGCTGAGATAATTTTCGAAATTTTTGTTCTGAGTGATAGAAAATTCAATATATTAAATTTCGAACAGAGCCATAAAATGAAAAATAAATTATGCATACGTAGTTCTGGAGACCTACGTATAACACCAGTGAAATTTTTATCGCTTTATCTCTACTAATAGCTGAGATAATTTTCGAAATTTTTGTTCAGAGTGATAGAAAATTCAATATATTAAATTTCGAACAGAGCCATACAATGAAAAATAAATTATGTATACGTAGTTCTGGAGACCTACGTATAACACCAGTAAAATTTTTATTGCTTTATCTCTACTAATAGCTGAGATAATTTTCAAAATTTTTGTTCAGGGTGATAGAAAATTCAATATATTAAATTTCGAACAGAGCCATAAAATGAAAAATAAATTATGTATACGTAGTTCTGGAGACCTATGTATAACACCAGTAAAATTTTTATTGCTTTATCTCTACTAATAGCTGAGATAATTTTCAAAATTTTTGTTCAGAGTGATAGAAAATTCAATATATTAAATTTCGAACAGAGCCATAAAATGAAAAATAAATTATGCATACGTAGTTCTGGAAACCTACGTATAACACCAGTAAAATTTTTATCGCTTTATCTCTACTAATAGCTGAGATAATTTTCGAAATTTTTGTTCAGAGTGATAGAAAATTCAATATATTAAATTTCGAACAGAGCCATAAAATGAAGAATAAATTATGTATACGTAGTTCTGGAGACCTACGTATAACACCAGTAAAATTTTTATCGCTTTATCTCTACTAATAGCTGAGATAATTTTCAAAATTTTTGTTCAGAGTGATAGAAAATTCAATATATTAAATTTCGAACAGAGCCATGAAATGAAAAATAAATTATGCATACGTAGTTCTGGAGACCTACGTATAACACCAGTGAAATTTTTATTGCCTTATCTCTACTAATAGCTGAGATAATTTTCGAAATTTTTGTTCAGAGTGATAGAAAATTCAATATATTAAATTTCGAACAGAGCCATAAAATGAAAAATAAATTATGTATACGTAGTTCTGGAGACCTACGTATAACACCAGTAAAATTTTTATTGCTTTATCTCTACTAATAGCTGAGATAATTTTCAAAATTTTTGTTCAGAGTGATAGAAAATTCAATATATTAAATTTCGAACAGAGCCATAAAATGAAAAATAAATTATGCATACGTAATTCTGGAGACCTACGTATAACACCAGTAAAATTTTTATTGCCTTACCTCTACTAATAGCTGAGATAATTTTCGAAATTTTTGTTCAGAGTGATAGAAAATTCAATATCGTAAATTTCGAACAGAGCCATAAAATGAAAAATAAATTATACATACGTAGTTCTGGAGACCTACGTATAACACCAGTAAAATTTTTATCGCTTTATCTCTACTAATAGCTGAGATAATTTTCGAAATTTTTTTTCAGAGTGATAGAAAATTCAATATATTAAATTTCGAACAGAGCCATAAAATGAAAAATAAATTATGTATACGTAGTTCTGGAGACCTACGTATAACACCAGTAAAATTTTTATTGCTTTATCTCTACTAATAGCTGAGATAATTTTCAAAATTTTTGTTCAGAGTGATAGAAAATTCAATATATTAAATTTCGAACAGAGCCATAAAATGAAAAATAAATTATGCATACGTAGTTCTGGAGACCTACGTATAACACCAGTAAAATTTTTATCGCTTTATCTCTACTAATAGCTGAGATAATTTTCGAAATTTTTGTTCAGAGTGATAGAAAATTCAATATATTAAATTTCGAATAGAGCCATAAAATGAAAAATAAATTATGTATACGTAGTTCTGGAGACCTACGTATAACACCAGTAAAATTTTTATTGCTTTATCTCTACTAATAGCTGAGATAATTTTCAAAATTTTTGTTCAGAGTGATAGAAAATTCAATATATTAAATTTCGAACAGAGCCATAAAATGAAAAATAAATTTTGCATACGTAGTTCTGGAGACCTACGTATAACACCAGTGAAATTTTTATCGCTTTATCTCTACTAATAGCTGAGATAATTTTCGAAATTTTTGTTCAGAGTGATAGAAAATTCAATATATTAAATTTCGAACAGAGCCATAAAATGAAAAATAAATTATGTATACGTAGTTCTGGAGACCTATGTATAACACCAGTGAAATTTTTATCGCTTTATCTCTACTAATAGCTGAGATAATTTTCGAAATTTTTGTTCAGAGTGATAGAAAATTCAATATATTAAATTTCGAACAAAGCCATAAAATGAAAAATAAATTATGTATACGTAGTTTTGGAGACCTACGTATAACACCAGTAAAATTTTTATTGCTTTATCTCTACTAATAGCTGAGATAATTTTCAAAATTTTTGTTCAGAGTGATAGAAAATTCAATATATTAAATTTCGAACAGAGCCTAAAAATGAAAAATAAATTATGTATACGTAGTTCTGGAGACCTACGTATAACACCAGTAAAATTTTTATTGCTTTATCTCTACTAATAGCTGAGATAATTTTCGAAATTTTTGTTCAGAGTGATAGAAAATTCAATATATTAAATTTCGAACAGAGCCATAAAATGAAAAATAAATTATGCATACGTAGTTCTGGAGACCTACGTATAACACCAGTGAAATTTTTATCGCTTTATCTCTACTAATAGCTGAGATAATTTTCGAAATTTTTGTTCAGAGTGATAGAAAATTCAATATATTAAATTTCGAACAGAGCCATAAAATGAAAAATAAATTATGTATACGTAGTTCTGGAGACCTACGTATAACACGAGTGAAATTTTTATTGCCTTATCTCTACTAATAGCTGAGATAATTTTCGAAATTTTTGTTCAGAGTGATAGAAAATTCAATATATTAAATTTCGAACAGAGCCATAAAATGAAAAATAAATTATGCATACGTAGTTCTGGAGACCTACGTATAACACCAGTAAAATTTTTATTGCTTTATCTCTACTAATAGCTGAGATAATTTTCGAAATTTTTGTTCAGAGTGATGGAAAATTCAATATATTAAATTTCGAACAGAGCCATAAAATGAAAAATAAATTATGTATACGTAGTTCTGGAGACCTACGTATAACACCAGTAAAATTTTTATTGCTTTATCTCTACTAATAGCTGAGATAATTTTCAAAATTTTTGTTCAGAGTGATAGAAAATTCAATATATTAAATTTCGAACAGAGCCATAAAATGAAAAATAAATTATGCATACGTAGTTCTGGAGACCTACGTATAACACCAGTGAAATTTTTATCGCTTTATCTCTACTAATAGCTGAGATAATTTTCGAAATTTTTGTTCAGAGTGATAGAAAATTCAATATATTAAATTTCGAACAGAGCCATAAAATGAAAAATAAATTATGTATACGTAGTTTTGGAGACCTACGTATAACACCAGTAAAATTTTTATTGCTTTATCTCTACTAATAGCTGAGATAATTTTCAAAATTTTTGTTCAGAGTGATAGAAAATTCAATATATTAAATTTCGAACAGAGCCTAAAAATGAAAAATAAATTATGTATACGTAGTTCTGGAGACCTACGTATAACACCAGTAAAATTTTTATTGCTTTATCTCTACTAATAGCTGAGATAATTTTCGAAATTTTTGTTCAGAGTGATAGAAAATTCAATATATTAAATTTCGAACAGAGCCATAAAATGAAAAATAAATTATGCATACGTAGTTCTGGAGACCTACGTATAACACCAGTGAAATTTTTATCGCTTTATCTCTACTAATAGCTGAGATAATTTTCGAAATTTTTGTTCAGAGTGATAGAAAATTCAATATATTAAATTTCGAACAGAGCCATAAAATGAAATATAAATTATGCATACGTAGTTCTGGAGACCTACGTATAACACCAGTGAAACTTTTATTGCCTTATCTCTACTAATAGCTGAGATAATTTTCGAAATTTTTGTTCAGAGTGATAGAAAATTCAATATATTAATTTTCGAACAGAGCTATAAAATGAAAAATAAATTATGCATACGTAGTTCTGGAGACCTACGTATAACACCAGTGAAATTTTTATCGCTTTATCTCTACTAATAGCTGAGATAATTTTCGAAATTTTTGTTCAGAGTGATAGAAAATTCAATATATTAAATTTCGAACAGAGCCATAAAATGAAATATAAATTATGCATACGTAGTTCTGGAGACCTACGTATAACACCAGTGAAACTTTTATTGCCTTATCTCTACTAATAGCTGAGATAATTTTCGAAATTTTTGTTCAGAGTGATAGAAAATTCAATATATTAAATTTCGAACAGAGCTATAAAATGAAAAATAAATTATGCATACGTAGTTCTGGAGACCTACGTATAACACCAGTGAAATTTTTATCGCTTTATCTCTACTAATAGCTGAGATAATTTTCGAAATTTTTGTTCAGAGTGATAGAAAATTCAATATATTAAATTTCGAACAGAGCCATAAAATGAAAAATAAATTATGTATACGTAGTTCTGGAGACCTACGTATAACACCAGTAAAATTTTTATCGCTTTATCTCTACTAATAGCTGAGATAATTTTCGAAATTTTTGTTCAGAGTGATAGAAAATTCAATATATTAAATTTCGAACAGAGCCATAAAATGAAAAATAAATTATGTATACGTAGTTCTGGAGACCTACGTATAACACCAGTAAAATTTTTATCGCTTTATCTCTACTAATAGCTGAGATAATTTTTGAAATTTTTGTTCAGAGTGATAGAAAATTCAATATATTAAATTTCGAACAGAGCCATAAAATGAAAAATAAATTATGCATACGTAGTTCTGGAGACCTACGTATAACACCAGTGAAATTTTTATCGCTTTATCTCTACTAATAGCTGAGATAATTTTCGAAATTTTTGTTCAGAGTGATAGAAAATTCAATATATTAAATTTCGAACAGAGCCATAAAATGAAAAATAAATTATGTATACGTAGTTCTGGAGACCTACGTATAACACCAGTAAAATTTTTATTGCTTTATCTCTACTAATAGCTGAGATAATTTTCGAAATTTTTGTTCAGAGTGATAGAAAATTCAATATATTAAATTTCGAACAGAGCCATAAAATGAAAAATAAATTATGCATACGTAGTTCTGGAGACCTACGTATAACACCAGTGAAATTTTTATCGCTTTATCTCTACTAATAGCTGAGATAATTTTCGAAATTTTTGTTCAGAGTGATAGAAAATTCAATATATTAAATTTCGAACAGAGCCATAAAATGAAAAATAAATTATGTATACGTAGTTCTGGAGACCTACGTATAACACCAGTGAAATTTTTATTGCCTTATCTCTACTAATAGCTGAGATAATTTTCGAAATTTTTGTTCAGAGTGATAGAAAATTCAATATATTAAATTTCGAACAGAGCCATAAAATGAAAAATAAATTATGCATACGTAGTTCTGGAGACCTACGTATAACACCAGTAAAATTTTTATCGCTTTATCTCTACTAATAGCTGAGATAATTTTCGAAATTTTTGTTCAGGGTGATAGAAAATTCAATATATTAAATTTCGAACAGAGCCATAAAATGAAAAATAAATTATGTATACGTAGTTCTGGAGACCTACGTATAACACCAGTAAAATTTTTATCGCTTTATCTCTACTAATAGCTGAGATAATTTTCAAAATTTTTGTTCAGAGTGATAGAAAATTCAATATATTAAATTTCGAACAGAGCCATAAAATGAAATATAAATTATGCATACGTTGTTCTGGAGACCTACGTATAACACCAGTGAAACTTTTATTGCCTTATCTCTACTAATAGCTGAGATAATTTTCGAAATTTTTGTTCAGAGTGATAGAAAATTCAATATATTAAATTTCGAACAGAGCCATAAAATGAAAAATAAATTATGTATACGTAGTTCTGGAGACCTACGTATAACACCAGTGAAATTTTTATTGCCTTATCTCTACTAATAGCTGAGATAATTTTCGAAATTTTTGTTCAGAGTGATAGAAAATTCAATATATTAAATTTCGAACAGAGCCATAAAATGAAAAATAAATTATGCATACGTAGTTCTGGAGACCTACGTATAACACCAGTAAAATTTTTATCGCTTTATCTCTACTAATAGCTGAGATAATTTTCGAAATTTTTGTTCAGAGTGATAGAAAATTCAATATATTAAATTTCGAACAGAGCCATAAAATGAAAAATAAATTATGTATACGTAGTTCTGGAGACCTACGTATAACACCAGTAAAATTTTTATCGCTTTATCTCTACTAATAGCTGAGATAATTTTCAAAATTTTTGTTCAGACTGATAGAAAATTCAATATATTAAATTTCGAACAGAGCTATAAAATGAAAAATAAATTATGCATACGTAGTTCTGGAGACCTACGTATAACACCAGTGAAATTTTTATCGCTTTATCTCTACTAATAGCTGAGATAATTTTCGAAATTTTTGTTCAGAGTGATAGAAAATTCAATATATTAAATTTCGAACAGAGCCATAAAATGAAAAATAAATTATGCATACGTAGTTCTGGAGACCTACGTATAACACCAGTGAAATTTTTATCGCTTTATCTCTACTAATAGCTGAGATAATTTTCGAAATTTTTGTTCAGAGTGATAGAAAATTCAATATATTAAATTTCGAACAGAGCCATAAAATGAAAAATAAATTATGTATACGTAGTTCTGGAGACCTACGTATAACACCAGTAAAATTTTTATTGCTTTATCTCTACTAATAGCTGAGATAATTTTCGAAATTTTTGTTCAGAGTGATAGAAAATTCAATATATTAAATTTCGAACAGAGCCATAAAATGAAAAATAAATTATGCATACGTAGTTCTGGAGACCTACGTATAACACCAGTGAAATTTTTATCGCTTTATCTCTACTAATAGCTGAGATAATTTTCGAAATTTTTGTTCAGAGTGATAGAAAATTCAATATATTAAATTTCGAACAGAGCCATAAAATGAAAAATAAATTATGTATACGTAGTTCTGGAGACCTACGTATAACACCAGTGAAATTTTTATTGCCTTATCTCTACTAATAGCTGAGATAATTTTCGAAATTTTTGTTCAGAGTGATAGAAAATTCAATATATTAAATTTCGAACAGAGCCATAAAATGAAAAATAAATTATGCATACGTAGTTCTGGAGACCTACGTATAACACCAGTAAAATTTTTATCGCTTTATCTCTACTAATAGCTGAGATAATTTTCGAAATTTTTGTTCAGGGTGATAGAAAATTCAATATATTAAATTTCGAACAGAGCCATAAAATGAAAAATAAATTATGTATACGTAGTTCTGGAGACCTACGTATAACACCAGTAAAATTTTTATCGCTTTATCTCTACTAATAGCTGAGATAATTTTCAAAATTTTTGTTCAGAGTGATAGAAAATTCAATATATTAAATTTCGAACAGAGCCATAAAATGAAATATAAATTATGCATACGTAGTTCTGGAGACCTACGTATAACACCAGTGAAACTTTTATTGCCTTATCTCTACTAATAGCTGAGATAATTTTCGAAATTTTTGTTCAGAGTGATAGAAAATTCAATATATTAAATTTCGAACAGAGCCATAAAATGAAAAATAAATTATGTATACGTAGTTCTGGAGACCTACGTATAACACCAGTGAAATTTTTATTGCCTTATCTCTACTAATAGCTGAGATAATTTTCAAATTTTTGTTCAGAGTGATAGAAAATTCAATATATTAAATTTCGAACAGAGCCATAAAATGAAAAATAAATTATGCATACGTAGTTCTGGAGACCTACGTATAACACCAGTAAAATTTTTATCGCTTTATCTCTACTAATAGCTGAGATAATTTTCGAAATTTTTGTTCAGAGTGATAGAAAATTCAATATATTAAATTTCGAACAGAGCTATAAAATGAAAAATAAATTATGCATACGTAGTTCTGGAGACCTACGTATAACACCAGTGAAATTTTTATCGCTTTATCTCTACTAATAGCTGAGATAATTTTCGAAATTTTTGTTCAGAGTGATAGAAAATTCAATATATTAAATTTCGAACAGAGCCATAAAATGAAAAATAAATTATGCATACGTAGTTCTGGAGACCTACGTATAACACCAGTAATATTTTTATCGCTTTATCTCTACTAATAGCTGAGATAATTTTCGAAATTTTTGTTCAGAGTGATAGAAAATTCAATATATTAAATTTCGAACAGAGCCATAAAATGAAAAATAAATTATGCATACGTAGTTCTGGAGACCTACGTATAACACCAGTAAAATTTTTATTGCTTTATCTCTACTAATAGCTGAGATAATTTTCAAAATTTTTGTTCAGAGTGATAGAAAATTCAATATATTAAATTTCAAACAGAGCCATAAAATGAAAAATAAATTATGTATACGTAGTTCTGGAGACCTACGTATAACACCAGTAAAATTTTTATCGCTTTATCTCTACTAATAGCTGAGATAATTTTCAAAATTTTTGTTCAGAGTGATAGAAAATTCAATATATTAAATTTCGAACAGAGCTATAAAATGAAAAATAAATTATGCATACGTAGTCCTGGAGACCTACGTATAACACCAGTGAAATTTTTATCGCTTTATCTCTACTAATAGCTGAGATAATTTTCGAAATTTTTGTTCAGAGTGATAGAAAATTCAATATATTAAATTTCGAACAGAGCCATAAAATGAAAAATAAATTATGCATACGTAGTTCTGGAGACCTACGTATAACACCAGTGAAATTTTTATCGCTTTATCTCTACTAATAGCTGAGATAATTTTCGAAATTTTTGTTCAGAGTGATAGAAAATTCAATATATTAAATTTCGAACAGAGCCATAAAATGAAAAATAAATTATGTATACGTAGTTCTGGAGACCTACGTATAACACCAGTAAAATTTTTATTGCTTTATCTCTACTAATAGCTGAGATAATTTTCGAAATTTTTGTTCAGAGTGATAGAAAATTCAATATATTAAATTTCGAACAGAGCCATAAAATGAAAAATAAATTATGCATACGTAGTTCTGGAGACCTACGTATAACACCAGTGAAATTTTTATCGCTTTATCTCTACTAATAGCTGAGATAATTTTCGAAATTTTTGTTCAGAGTGATAGAAAATTCAATATATTAAATTTCGAACAGAGCCATAAAATGAAAAATAAATTATGTATACGTAGTTCTGGAGACCTACGTATAACACCAGTGAAATTTTTATTGCCTTATCTCTACTAATAGCTGAGATAATTTTCGAAATTTTTGTTCAGAGTGATAGAAAATTCAATATATTAAATTTCGAACAGAGCCATAAAATGAAAAATAAATTATGCATACGTAGTTCTGGAGACCTACGTATAACACCAGTAAAATTTTTATCGCTTTATCTCTACTAATAGCTGAGATAATTTTCGAAATTTTTGTTCAGGGTGATAGAAAATTCAATATATTAAATTTCGAACAGAGCCATAAAATGAAAAATAAATTATGTATACGTAGTTCTGGAGACCTACGTATAACACCAGTAAAATTTTTATCGCTTTATCTCTACTAATAGCTGAGATAATTTTCAAAATTTTTGTTCAGAGTGATAGAAAATTCAATATATTAAATTTCGAACAGAGCCATAAAATGAAATATAAATTATGCATACGTAGTTCTGGAGACCTACGTATAACACCAGTGAAACTTTTATTGCCTTATCTCTACTAATAGCTGAGATAATTTTCGAAATTTTTGTTCAGAGTGATAGAAAATTCAATATATTAAATTTCGAACAGAGCCATAAAATGAAAAATAAATTATGTATACGTAGTTCTGGAGACCTACGTATAACACCAGTGAAATTTTTATTGCCTTATCTCTACTAATAGCTGAGATAATTTTCAAAATTTTTGTTCAGAGTGATAGAAAATTCAATATATTAAATTTCAAACAGAGCCATAAAATGAAAAATAAATTATGCATACGTAGTTCTGGAGACCTACGTATAACACCAGTGAAATTTTTATCGCTTTATCTCTACTAATAGCTGAGATAATTTTCGAAATTTTTGTTCAGAGTGATAGAAAATTCAATATATTAAATTTCGAACAGAGCCATAAAATGAAAAATAAATTATGTATACGTAGTTCTGGAGACCTACGTATAACACCAGTAAAATTTTTATCGCTTTATCTCTACTAATAGCTGAGATAATTTTCAAAATTTTTGTTCAGAGTGATAGAAAATTCAATATATTAAATTTCGAACAGAGCCATAAAATGAAAAATAAATTATGCATACGTAGTTCTGGAGACCTACGTATAACACCAGTGAAATTTTTATTGCCTTATCTCTACTAATAGCTGAGATAATTTTCGAAATTTTTGTTCAGAGTGATAGAAAATTCAATATATTAAATTTCGAACCGAGCCATAAAATGAAAAATAAATTATGTATACGTAGTTCTGGAGACCTACGTATAACACCAGTAAAATTTTTATTGCTTTATCTCTACTAATAGCTGAGATAATTTTCAAAATTTTTGTTCAGAGTGATAGAAAATTCAATATATTAAATTTCGAACAGAGCCATAAAATGAAAAATAAATTATGCATACGTAGTTCTGGAGACCTACGTATAACACCAGTAAAATTTTTATTGCCTTATCTCTACTAATAGCTGAGATAATTTTCGAAATTTTTGTTCAGAGTGATAGAAAATTTAATATAT
Source organism: Tribolium confusum (assembly GCA_029207805.1). Classification (NCBI taxonomy): domain Eukaryota; kingdom Metazoa; phylum Arthropoda; class Insecta; order Coleoptera; family Tenebrionidae; genus Tribolium; species Tribolium confusum. Next base: position 23,822,615 of record JALGAY010000008.1, on the reverse strand, counting down.
TAAATTTCTAACAGAGCCATAAAATGAAAAATAAATTATGCATACGTAGTTCTGGAGACCTACGTATAACACCAGTAAAATTTTTATCGCTCTATCTCTACTAATAGCTGAGATAATTTTCGAAATTTTTGTTCAGAGTGATAGAAAATTCAATATATTAAATTTCGAACAGAGCCATAAAATGAAAAATAAATTATGTATACGTAGTTCTGGAGACCTACGTATAACACCAGTAAAATTTTTATTGCTTTATCTCTACTAATAGCTGAGATAATTTTCAAAATTTTTGTTCAGAGTGATAGAAAATTCAATATATTAAATTTCGAACAGAGCCATAAAATGAAAAATAAATTATGCATACGTAGTTCTGGAGACCTACGTATAACACCAGTAAAATTTTTATCGCTTTATCTCTACTAATAACTGAGATAATTTTCGAAATTTTTGTTCAGAGTGATAGAAAATTCAATATATTAAATTTCGAACAGAGCCATAAAATGAAAAATAAATTATGTATACGTAGTTCTGGAGACCTACGTATAACACCAGTAAAATTTTTATTGCTTTATCTCTACTAATAGCTGAGATAATTTTCAAAATTTTTGTTCAGAGTGATAGAAAATTCAATATATTAAATTTCAAACAGAGCCATAAAATGAAAAATAAATTATGCATACGTAGTTCTGGAGACCTACGTATAACACCAGTGAAATTTTTATCGCTTTATCTCTACTAATAGCTGAGATAATTTTCGAAATTTTTGTTCAGAGTGATAGAAAATTCAATATATTAAATTTCGAACAGAGCCATAAAATGAAAAATAAATTATGTATACGTAGTTTTGGAGACCTACGTATAACACCAGTAAAATTTTTATTGCTTTATCTCAATAATTTTCAAAATTTTTGTTCAGAGTGATAGAAAATTCAATATATTAAATTTCGAACAGAGCCTAAAAATGAAAAATAATTTATGTATACGTAGTTCTGGAGACCTACGTATAACACCAGTAATATTTTTATTGCTTTATCTCTACTAATAGCTGAGATAATTTTCGAAATTTTTGTTCAGAGTGATAGAAAATTCAATATATTAAATTTCGAACAGAGCCATAAAATGAAAAATAAATTATGCATACGTAGTTCTGGAGACCTACGTATAACACCAGTGAAATTTTTATCGCTTTATCTCTACTAATAGCTGAGATAATTTTCGAAATTTTTGTTCAGAGTGATAGAAAATTCAATATATTAAATTTCGAATAGAGCCATAAAATGAAAAATAAATTATGTATACGTAGTTCTGGAGACCTACGTATAACACCAGTAAAATTTTTATTGCCTTATCTCTACTAATAGCTGAGATAATTTTCGAAATTTTTGTTCAGAGTGATAGAAAATTCAATATATTAAATTTCGAACAGAGCTATAAAATGAAAAATAAATTATGCATACGTAGTCCTGGAGACCTACGTATAACACCAGTAAAATTTTTATCGCTTTATCTCTACTAATAGCTGAGATAATTTTCGAAATTTTTGTTCAGAGTGATAGAAAATTCAATATATTAAATTTCGAACAGAGCCATAAAATGAAAAATAAATTATGCATACGTAGTTCTGGAGACCTACGTATAACACCAGTAAAATTTTTATCGCTTTATCTCTACTAATAGCTGAGATAATTTTCGAAATTTTTGTTCAGAGTGATAGAAAATTCAATATATTAAATTTCGAACAGAGCCATAAAATGAAAAATAAATTATGTATACGTAGTTCTGGAGACCTACGTATAACACCAGTAAAATTTTTATTGCTTTATCTCTACTAATAGCTGAGATAATTTTCAAAATTTTTGTTCAGAGTGATAGAAAATTCAATATATTAAATTTCGAACAGAGCCATAAAATGAAAAATAAATTATGTATACGTAGTTCTGGAGACCTACGTATAACACCAGTAAAATTTTTATTGCTTTATCTCTACTAATAGCTGAGATAATTTTCAAAATTTTTGTTCAGAGTGATAGAAAATTCAATATATTAAATTTCGAACAGAGCCATAAAATAAAAAATAAATTATGCATACGTAGTTCTGGAGACCTACGTATAACACCAGTGAAATTTTTATCGCTTTATCTCTACTAATAGCTGAGATAATTTTCGAAATTTTTGTTCAGAGTGATAGAAAATTCAATATATTAAATTTCGAACAGAGCCATAAAATGAAAAATAAATTATGTATACGTAGTTCTGGAGACCTACGTATAACACCAGTAAAATTTTTATTGCTTTATCTCTACTAATAGCTGAGATAATTTTCAAAATTTTTGTTCAGAGTGATAGAAAATTCAATATATTAAATTTCGAACAGAGCCATAAAATGAAAAATAAATTATGCATACGTAGTTCTGGAGACCTACGTATAACACCAGTAAAATTTTTATTGCTTTATCTCTACTAATAGCTGAGATAATTTTCAAAATTTTTGTTCAGAGTGATAGAAAATTCAATATATTAAATTTCGAACAGAGCCATAAAATGAAAAATAAATTATGTATACGTAGTTCTGGAGACCTACGTATAACACCAGTGAAATTTTTATTGCCTTATCTCTACTAATAGCTGAGATAATTTTCGAAATTTTTGTTCAGAGTGATAGAAAATTCAATATATTAAATTTCGAACAGAGCCATAAAATGAAAAATAAATTATGCATACGTAGTTCTGGAGACCTACGTATAACACCAGTAAAATTTTTATCGCTTTATCTCTACTAATAGCTGAGATAATTTTCGAAATTTTTGTTCAGAGTGATAGAAAATTCAATATATTAAATTTCGAACAGAGCCATAAAATGAAAAGTAAATTATGTATACGTAGTTCTGGAGACCTACGTATAACACCAGTAAAATTTTTATCGCTTTATCTCTACTAATAGCTGAGATAATTTTCAAAATTTTTGTTCAGAGTGATAGAAAATTCAATATATTAAATTTCGAACAGAGCCATAAAATGAAAAATAAATTATGCATACGTAGTTCTGGAGACCTACGTATAACACCAGTGAAATTTTTATTGCCTTATCTCTACTAATAGCTGAGACAATTTTCGAAATTTTTGTTCAGAGTGATAGAAAATTCAATATATTAAATTTCGAACAGAGCCATAAAATGAAAAATAAATTATGTATACGTAGTTCTGGAGACCTACGTATAACACCAGTAAAATTTTTATTGCTTTATCTCTACTAATAGCTGAGATAATTTTCAAAATTTTTGTTCAGAGTGATAGAAAATTCAATATATTAAATTTCGAACAGAGCCATAAAATGAAAAATAAATGATGCATACGTAGTTCTGGAGACCTACGTATAACACCAGTAAAATTTTTATTGCCTTATCTCTACTAATAGCTGAGATAATTTTCGAAATTTTTGTTCAGAGTGATAGAAAATTTAATATATTAAATTTCGAACAGAGCCATAAAATGAAAAATAAATTATGCATACGTAGTTCTGGAGACCTACGTATAACACCAGTAAAATTTTTATCGCTCTATCTCTACTAATAGCTGAGATAATTTTCGAAATTTTTGTTCAGAGTGATAGAAAATTCAATATATTAAATTTCGAACAGAGCCATAAAATGAAAAATAAATTATGTATACGTAGTTCTGGAGACCTACGTATAACACCAGTAAAATTTTTATTGCTTTATCTCTACTAATAGCTGAGATTATTTTCAAAATTTTTGTTCAGAGTGATAGAAAATTCAATATATTAAATTTCGAACAGAGCCATAAAATGAAAAATAAATTATGCATACGTAGTTCTGGAGACCTACGTATAACACCAGTAAAATTTTTATCGCTTTATCTCTACTAATAACTGAGATAATTTTCGAAATTTTTGTTCAGAGTGATAGAAAATTCAATATATTAAATTTCGAACAGAGCCATAAAATGAAAAATAAATTATGTATACGTAGTTCTGGAGACCTACGTATAACACCAGTAAAATTTTTATTGCTTTATCTCTACTAATAGCTGAGATAATTTTCAAAATTTTTGTTCAGAGTGATAGAAAATTCAATATATTAAATTTCGAACAGAGCCATAAAATGAAAAATAAATTATGCATACGTAGTTCTGGAGACCTACGTATAACACCAGTGAAATTTTTATCGCTTTATCTCTACTAATAGCTGAGATAATTTTCGAAATTTTTGTTCAGAGTGATAGAAAATTCAATATATTAAATTTCGAACAGAGCCATAAAATGAAAAATAAATTATGTATACGTAGTTTTGGAGACCTACGTATAACACCAGTAAAATTTTTATTGCTTTATCTCTATAATTTTCAAAATTTTTGTTCAGAGTGATAGAAAATTCAATATATTAAATTTCGAACAGAGCCTAAAAATGAAAAATAATTTATATATACGTGGTTCTGGAGACCTACGTATAACACCAGTAATATTTTTATTGCTTTATCTCTACTAATAGCTGAGATAATTTTCGAAATTTTTGTTCAGAGTGATAGAAAATTCAATATATTAAATTTCGAACAGAGCCATAAAATGAAAAATAAATTATGCATACGTAGTTCTGGAGACCTACGTATAACACCAGTGAAATTTTTATCGCTTTATCTCTACTAATAGCTGAGATAATTTTCGAAATTTTTGTTCAGAGTGATAGAAAATTCAATATATTAAATTTCGAATAGAGCCATAAAATGAAAAATAAATTATGTATACGTAGTTCTGGAGACCTACGTATAACACCAGTAAAATTTTTATTGCCTTATCTCTACTAATAGCTGAGATAATTTTCGAAATTTTTGTTCAGAGTGATAGAAAATTCAATATATTAAATTTCGAACAGAGCTATAAAATGAAAAATAAATTATGCATACGTAGTCCTGGAGACCTACGTATAACACCAGTAAAATTTTTATCGCTTTATCTCTACTAATAGCTGAGATAATTTTCGAAATTTTTGTTCAGAGTGATAGAAAATTCAATATATTAAATTTCGAACAGAGCCATAAAATGAAAAATAAATTATGCATGCGTAGTTCTAGAGACCTACGTATAACACCAGTAAAATTTTTATCGCTTTATCTCTACTAATAGCTGAGATAATTTTCGAAATTTTTGTTCAGAGTGATAGAAAATTCAATATATTAAATTTCGAACAGAGCCATAAAATGAAAAATAAATTATGTATACGTAGTTCTGGAGACCTACGTATAACACCAGTAAAATTTTTATTGCTTTATCTCTACTAATAGCTGAGATAATTTTCAAAATTTTTGTTCAGAGTGATAGAAAATTCAATATATTAAATTTCGAACAGAGCCATAAAATGAAAAATAAATTATGTATACGTAGTTCTGGAGACCTACGTATAACACCAGTAAAATTTTTATTGCTTTATCTCTACTAATAGCTGAGATAATTTTCAAAATTTTTGTTCAGAGTGATAGAAAATTCAATATATTAAATTTCGAACAGAGCCATAAAATAAAAAAATAAATTATGCATACGTAGTTCTGGAGACCTACGTATAACACCAGTGAAATTTTTATCGCTTTATCTCTACTAATAGCTGAGATAATTTTCGAAATTTTTGTTCAGAGTGATAGAAAATTCAATATATTAAATTTCGAACAGAGCCATAAAATGAAAAATAAATTATGTATACGTAGTTCTGGAGACCTACGTATAACACCAGTAAAATTTTTATTGCTTTATCTCTACTAATAGCTGAGATAATTTTCAAAATTTTTGTTCAGAGTGATAGAAAATTCAATATATTAAATTTCGAACAGAGCCATAAAATGAAAAATAAATTATGCATACGTAGTTCTGGAGACCTACGTATAACACCAGTAAAATTTTTATTGCTTTATCTCTACTAATAGCTGAGATAATTTTCAAAATTTTTGTTCAGAGTGATAGAAAATTCAATATATTAAATTTCGAACAGAGCCATAAAATGAAAAATTAATTATGTATACGTAGTTCTGGAGACCTACGTATAACACCAGTAAAATTTTTATTGCTTTATCTCTACTAATAGCTGAGATAATTTTCAAAATTTTTGTTCAGAGTGATAGAAAATTCAATATATTAAATTTCGAACAGAGCCACAAAATGAAAAATAAATTATGCATACGTAGTTCTGGAGACCTACGTATAACACCAGTAAAATTTTTATTGCTTTATCTCTACTAATAGCTGAGATAATTTTCAAAATTTTTGTTCAGAGTGATAGAAAATTCAATATATTAAATTTCGAACAGAGCCTAAAAATGAAAAATAAATTATGTATACGTAGTTCTGGAGACCTACGTATAACACCAGTAAAATTTTTATTGCTTTATCTCTACTAATAGCTGAGATAATTTTCGAAATTTTTGTTCAGAGTGATAGAAAATTCAATATATTAAATTTCGAACAGAGCCAGAAAATGAAAAATAAATTATGCATACGTAGTTCTGGAGACCTACGTATAACACCAGTGAAATTTTTATCGCTTTATCTCTACTAATAGCTGAGATAATTTTCGAAATTTTTGTTCAGAGTGATAGAAATTTCAATATATTAAATTTCGAACAGAGCCATAAAATGAAAAATAAATTATGTATACGTAGTTTTGGAGACCTACGTATAACACCAGTAAAATTTTTATTGCTTTATCTCTACTAATAGCTGAGATAATTTTCAAAATTTTTGTTCAGAGTGATAGAAAATTCAATATATTAAATTTCGAACAGAGCCATAAAATGAAAAATAAATTATGTATACGTAGTTTTGGAGACCTACGTATAACACCAGTAAAATTTTTATTGCTTTATCTCTACTAATAGCTGAGATAATTTTCAAAATTTTTGTTCAGAGTGATAGAAAATTCAATATATTAAATTTCGAACAGAGCCTAAAAATGAAAAATAAATTATGTATACGTAGTTCTGGAGACCTACGTATAACACCAGTAAAATTTTTATTGCTTTATCTCTACTAATAGCTGAGATAATTTTCGAAATTTTTGTTCAGAGTGATAGAAAATTCAATATATTAAATTTCGAACAGAGCCATAAAATGAAAAATAAATTATGCATTCGTAGTTCTGGAGACCTACGTATAACACCAGTGAAATTTTTATCGCTTTATCTCTACTAATAGCTGAGATAATTTTCAAAATTTTTGTTCAGAGTGATAGAAAATTCAATATATTAAATTTCGAACAGAGCCATAAAATGAAAAATAAATTATGCATACGTAGTTCTGGAGACCTACGTATAACACCAGTAAAATTTTTATTGCTTTATCTCTACTAATAGCTGAGATAATTTTCAAAATTTTTGTTCAGAGTGATAGAAAATTCAATATATTAAATTTCGAACAGAGCCATAAAATGAAAAATAAATTATGCATACGTAGTTCTGGAGACCTACGTATAACACCAGTAAAATTTTTATCGCTTTATCTCTACTAATAGCTGAGATAATTTTCGAAATTTTTGTTCAGAGTGATAGAAATTTCAATATATTAAATTTCGAACAGAGCCATAAAATGAAAAATAAATTATGTATACGTAGTTCTGGAGACCTACGTATAACACCAGTAAAATTTTTATTGCTTTATCTCTGCTAATAGCTGAGATAATTTTCAAAATTTTTGTTCAGAGTGATAGAAAATTCAATATATTAAATTTCGAACAGAGCCATAAAATGAAAAATAAATTATGCATACGTAGTTCTGGAGACCTACGTATAACACCAGTAAAATTTTTATTGCTTTATCTCTACTAATAGCTGAGATAATTTTCAAAATTTTTGTTCAGAGTGATAGAAAATTCAATATATTAAATTTCGAACAGAGCCATAAAATGAAAAATAAATTATGCATACGTAGTTCTGGAGACCTACGTATAACACCAGTAAAATTTTTATCGCTTTATCTCTACTAATAGCTGAGATAATTTTCGAAATTTTTGTTCAGAGTGATAGAAATTTCAATATATTAAATTTCGAACAGAGCCATAAAATGAAAAATAAATTATGTATACGTAGTTCTGGAGACCTACGTATAACACCAGTAAAATTTTTATTGCTTTATCTCTGCTAATAGCTGAGATAATTTTCAAAATTTTTGTTCAGAGTGATAGAAAATTCAATATATTAAATTTCGAACAGAGCCATAAAATGAAAAATAAATTATGCATACGTAGTTCTGGAGACCTACGTATAACACCAGTAAAATTTTTATTGCTTTATCTCTACTAATAGCTGAGATAATTTTCAAAATTTTTGTTCAGAGTGATAGAAAATTCAATATATTAAATTTCGAACAGAGCCATAAAATGAAAAATAAATTATGCATACGTAGTTCTGGAGACCTACGTATAACACCAGTAAAATTTTTATCGCTTTATCTCTACTAATAGCTGAGATAATTTTCGAAATTTTTGTTCAGAGTGATAGAAATTTCAATATATTAAATTTCGAACAGAGCCATAAAATGAAAAATAAATTATGTATACGTAGTTCTGGAGACCTACGTATAACACCAGTAAAATTTTTATTGCTTTATCTCTACTAATAGCTGAGATAATTTTCGAAATTTTTGTTCAGAGTGATAGAAAATTCAATATATTAAATTTCGAACAGAGCCATAAAATGAAAAATAAATTATGCATACGTAGTTCTGGAGACCTACGTATAACACCAGTAAAATTTTTATCGCTTTATCTCTACTAATAGCTGAGATAATTTTCGAAATTTTTGTTCAGAGTGATAGAAAATTCAATATATTAAATTTCGAACAGAGCCATAAAATGAAAAATAAATTATGCATACGTAGTTCTGGAGACCTACGTATAACACCAGTAAAATTTTTATCGCTTTATCTCTACTAATAGCTGAGATAATTTTCGAAATTTTTGTTCAGAGTGATAGAAAATTCAATATATTAAATTTCGAACAGAGCCATAAAATGAAAAATAAATTATGTATACGTAGTTCTGGAGACCTACGTATAACACCAGTGAAATTTTTATTGCCTTATCTCTACTAATAGCTGAGATAATTTTCGAAATTTTTGTTCAGAGTGATAGAAAATTCAATATATTAAATTTCGAACAGAGCCATAAAATGAAAAATAAATTATGCATACGTAGTTCTGGAGACCTACGTATAACACCAGTAAAATTTTTATCGCTTTATCTCTACTAATAGCTGAGATAATTTTCGAAATTTTTGTTCAGAGTGATAGAAAATTCAATATATTAAATTTCGAACAGAGCCATAAAATGAAAAATAAATTATGTATACGTAGTTCTGGAGACCTAGGTATAACACCAGTAAAATTTTTATCGCTCTATCTCTACTAATAGCTGAGATAATTTTCGAAATTTTTGTTCAGAGTGATAGAAAATTCAATATATTAAATTTCGAACAGAGCCATAAAATGAAAAATAAATTATGCATACGTAGTTCTGGAGACCTAGGTATAACACCAGTAAAATTTTTATCGCTCTATCTCTACTAATAGCTGAGATAATTTTCGAAATTTTTGTTCAGAGTGATAGAAAATTCAATATATTAAATTTCGAACAGAGCCATAAAATGAAAAATTAATTATGCATACGTAGTTCTGGAGACCTAGGTATAACACCAGTAAAATTTTTATTGCTTTATCTCTACTAATAGCTGAGATAATTTTCAAAATTTTTGTTCAGAGTGATAGAAAATTCAATATATTAAATTTCGAACAGAGCCATAAAATGAAAAATTAATTATGCATACGTAGTTCTGGAGACCTACGTATAACACCAGTAAAATTTTTATTGCTTTATCTCTACTAATAGCTGAGATAATTTTCAAAATTTTTGTTCAGAGTGATAGAAAATTCAATATATTAAATTTCGAACAGAGCCATAAAATGAAAAATAAATTATGCATACGTAGTTCTGGAGACCTACGTATAACACCAGTAAAATTTTTATCGCTTTATCTCTACTAATAGCTGAGATAATTTTCGAAATTTTTGTTCAGAGTGATAGAAAATTCAGTAAATTAAATTTCGAACAGAGCCATAAAATGAAAAATAAATTATGCATACGTAGTTCTGGAGACCTACGTATAACACCAGTGAAATTTTTATCGCTTTATCTCTACTAATAGCTGAGATAATTTTCGAAATTTTTGTTCAGAGTGATAGAAAATTCAATATATTAAATTTCGAACAGAGCCATAAAATGAAAAATAAATTATGCATACGTAGTTCTGGAGACCTACGTATAACACCAGTAAAATTTTTATCGCTTTATCTCTACTAATAGCTGAGATAATTTTCGAAATTTTTGTTCAGAGTGATAGAAAATTCAATATATTAAATTTCGAACAGAGCCATAAAATGAAAAATAAATTATGTATACGTAGTTCTGGAGACCTAAGTATAACACCAGTGAAATTTTTATTGCCTTATCTCTACTAATAGCTGAGATAATTTTCGAAATTTTTGTTCAGAGTGATAGAAAATTCAATATATTAAATTTCGAACAGAGCCATAAAATGAAAAATAAATTATGCATACGTAGTTCTGGAGACCTACGTATAACACCAGTAAAATTTTTATCGCTTTATCTCTACTAATAGCTGAGATAATTTTCGAAATTTTTGTTCAGAGTGATAGAAAATTCAATATATTAAATTTCGAACAGAGCCATAAAATGAAAAATAAATTATGTATACGTAGTTCTGAAGACCTACGTATAACACCAGTAAAATTTTTATTGCTTTATCTCTACTAATAGCTGAGATAATTTTCGAAATTTTTGTTCAGAGTGATAGAAAATTCAATATATTAAATTTCGAACAGAGCCATAAAATGAAAAATAAATTATGCATACGTAGTTCTGGAAACCTACGTATAACACCAGTAAAATTTTTATCGCTTTATCTCTACTAATAGCTGAGATAATTTTCGAAATTTTTGTTCAGAGTGATAGAAAATTCAATATATTAAATTTCGAACAGAGCCATAAAATGAAAAATAAATTATGTATACGTAGTTCTGGAGACCTACGTATAACACCAGTAAAATTTTTATTGCCTTATCTCTACTAATAGCTGAGATAATTTTCGAAATTTTTGTTCAGAGTGATAGAAAATTCAATATATTAAATTTCGAACAGAGCCATAAAATGAAAAATAAATTATGCATACGTAGTTCTGGAAACCTACGTATAACACCAGTAAAATTTTTATTGCCTTATCTCTACTAATAGCTGAGATAATTTTCGAAATTTTTGTTCAGAGTGATAGAAAATTCAATATATTAAATTTCGAACAGAGCCATAAAATGAAAAATAAATTATGCATACGTAGTTCTGGAGACCTACGTATAACACCAGTAAAATTTTTATCGCTTTATCTCTACTAATAGCTGAGATAATTTTCGAAATTTTTGTTCAGAGTGATAGAAAATTCAATATATTAAATTTCGAACAGAGCCATAAAATGAAAAATAAATTATGCATACGTAGTTCTGGAAACCTACGTATAACACCAGTAAAATTTTTATCGCTTTATCTCTACTAATAGCTGAGATAATTTTCGAAATTTTTGTTCAGAGTGATAGAAAATTCAATATATTAAATTTCGAACAGAGCCATAAAATGAAAAATAAATTATGTATACGTAGTTCTGAAGACCTACGTATAACACCAGTAAAATTTTTATTGCTTTATCTCTACTAATAGCTGAGATAATTTTCGAAATTTTTGTTCAGAGTGATAGAAAATTCAATATATTAAATTTCGAACAGAGCCATAAAATGAAAAATAAATTATGCATACGTAGTTCTGGAGACCTACGTATAACACCAGTAAAATTTTTATCGCTTTATCTCTACTAATAGCTGAGATAATTTTCGAAATTTTTGTTCAGAGTGATAGAAAATTCAATATATTAAATTTCGAACAGAGCCATAAAATGAAAAATAAATTATGTATACGTAGTTCTGGAGACCTACGTATAACACCAGTAAAATTTTTATTGCTTTATCTCTACTAATAGCTGAGATAATTTTCGAAATTTTTGTTCAGAGTGATAGAAAATTCAATATATTAAATTTCGAACAGAGCCATAAAATGAAAAATAAATTATGCATACGTAGTTCTGGAGACCTACGTATAACACCAGTAAAATTTTTATCGCTTTATCTCTACTAATAGCTGAGATAATTTTCGAAATTTTTGTTCAGAGTGATAGAAAATTCAATATATTAAATTTCGAACAGAGCCATAAAATGAAAAATAAATTATGTATACGTAGTTCTGGAGACCTAGGTATAACACCAGTAAAATTTTTATTGCTTTATCTCTACTAATAGCTGAGATAATTTTCGAAATTTTTGTTCAGAGTGATAGAAAATTCAATATATTAAATTTCGAACAGAGCCATAAAATGAAAAATAAATTATGTATACGTAGTTCTGGAGACCTAGGTATAACACCAGTAAAATTTTTATTGCTTTATCTCTACTAATAGCTGAGATAATTTTCGAAATTTTTGTTCAGAGTGATAGAAAATTCAATATATTAAATTTCGAACAGAGCCATAAAATGAAAAATAAATTATGTATACGTAGTTCTGGAGACCTAGGTATAACACCAGTAAAATTTTTATTGCTTTATCTCTACTAATAGCTGAGATAATTTTCGAAATTTTTGTTCAGAGTGATAGAAAATTCAATATATTAAATTTCGAACAGAGCCATAAAATGAAAAATAAATTATGCATACGTAGTTCTGGAGACCTACGTATAACACCAGTAAAATTTTTATCGCTTTATCTCTACTAATAGCTGAGATAATTTTCGAAATTTTTGTTCAGAGTGATAGAAAATTCAATATATTAAATTTCGAACAGAGCCATAAAATGAAAAATAAATTATGTATACGTAGTTCTGGAGACCTACGTATAACACCAGTAAAATTTTTATTGCTTTATCTCTACTAATAGCTGAGATAATTTTCGAAATTTTTGTTCAGAGTGATAGAAAATTCAATATATTAAATTTCGAACAGAGCCATAAAATGAAAAATAAATTATGTATACGTAGTTCTGGAGACCTAGGTATAACACCAGTAAAATTTTTATCGCTCTATCTCTACTAATAGCTGAGATAATTTTCGAAATTTTTGTTCAGAGTGATAGAAAATTCAATATATTAAATTTCGAACAGAGCCATAAAATGAAAAATAAATTATGCATACGTAGTTCTGGAGACCTAGGTATAACACCAGTAAAATTTTTATCGCTCTATCTCTACTAATAGCTGAGATAATTTTCGAAATTTTTGTTCAGAGTGATAGAAAATTCAATATATTAAATTTCGAACAGAGCCATAAAATGAAAAATTAATTATGCATACGTAGTTCTGGAGACCTAGGTATAACACCAGTAAAATTTTTATTGCTTTATCTCTACTAATAGCTGAGATAATTTTCAAAATTTTTGTTCAGAGTGATAGAAAATTCAATATATTAAATTTCGAACAGAGCCATAAAATGAAAAATTAATTATGCATACGTAGTTCTGGAGACCTACGTATAACACCAGTAAAATTTTTATTGCTTTATCTCTACTAATAGCTGAGATAATTTTCAAAATTTTTGTTCAGAGTGATAGAAAATTCAATATATTAAATTTCGAACAGAGCCATAAAATGAAAAATAAATTATGCATACGTAGTTCTGGAGACCTACGTATAACACCAGTAAAATTTTTATCGCTTTATCTCTACTAATAGCTGAGATAATTTTCGAAATTTTTGTTCAGAGTGATAGAAAATTCAGTAAATTAAATTTCGAGAGCCATAAAATGAAAAATAAATTATGTATACGTAGTTCTGGAGACCTACGTATAACACCAGTAAAATTTTTATCGCTTTATCTCTACTAATAGCTGAGATAATTTTCGAAATTTTTGTTCAGAGTGATAGAAAATTCAATATATTAAATTTCGAACAGAGCCATAAAATGAAAAATAAATTATGTATACGTAGTTCTGGAGACCTACGTATAACACCAGTAAAATTTTTATCGCTTTATCTCTACTAATAGCTGAGATAATTTTCAAAATTTTTGTTCAGAGTGATAGAAAATTCAATATATTAAATTTCGAACAGAGCCATAAAATGAAAAATAAATTATGCATACGTAGTTCTGGAGACCTACGTATAACACCAGTAAAATTTTTATCGCTTTATCTCTACTAATAGCTGAGATAATTTTCAAAATTTTTGTTCAGAGTGATAGAAAATTCAATATATTAAATTTCGAACAGAGCCATAAAATGAAAAATAAATTATGTATACGTAGTTCTGGAGACCTACGTATAACACCAGTAAAATTTTTATTGCTTTATCTCTACTAATAGCTGAGATAATTTTCAAAATTTTTGTTCAGAGTGATAGAAAATTCAATATATTAAATTTCGAACAGAGCCATAAAATGAAAAATAAATTATGCATACGTAGTTCTGGAGACCTACGTATAACACCAGTGAAATTTTTATCGCTTTATCTCTACTAATAGCTGAGATAATTTTCGAAATTTTTGTTCAGAGTGATAGAAAATTCAATATATTAAATTTCGAACAGAGCCATAAAATGAAAAATAAATTATGTATACGTAGCTCTGGAGACCTACGTATAACACCAGTAAAATTTTTATTGCTTTATCTCTACTAATAGCTGAGATAATTTTCAAAATTTTTGTTCAGAGTGATAGAAAATTCAATATATTAAATTTCGAACAGAGCCATAAAATGAAAAATAAATTATGCATACGTAGTTCTGGAGACCTACGTATAACACCAGTAAAATTTTTATTGCTTTATCTCTACTAATAGCTGAGATAATTTTCAAAATTTTTGTTCAGAGTGATAGAAAATTCAATATATTAAATTTCGAACAGAGCCATAAAATGAAAAATAAATTATGTATACGTAGTTCTGGAGACCTACGTATAACACCAGTAAAATTTTTATTGCTTTATCTCTACTAATAGCTGAGATAATTTTCAAAATTTTTGTTCAGAGTGATAGAAAATTCAATATATTAAATTTCGAACAGAGCCATAAAATGAAAAATAAATTATGCATACGTAGTTCTGGAGACCTACGTATAACACCAGTAAAATTTTTATCGCTTTATCTCTACTAATAGCTGAGATAATTTTCAAAATTTTTGTTCAGAGTGATAGAAAATTCAATATATTAAATTTCGAACAGAGCCATAAAATGAAAAATAAATTATGTATACGTAGTTTTGGAGACCTACGTATAACACCAGTAAAATTTTTATTGCTTTATCTCTACTAATAGCTGAGATAATTTTCAAAATTTTTGTTCAGAGTGATAGAAAATTCAATATATTAAATTTCGAACAGAGCTTAAAAATGAAAAATAAATTATGTATACGTAGTTCTGGAGACCTACGTATAACACCAGTAAAATTTTTATTGCTTTATCTCTACTAATAGCTGAGATAATTTTCGAAATTTTTGTTCAGAGTGATAGAAAATTCAATATATTAAATTTCGAACAGAGCCATAAAATGAAAAATAAATTATGCATACGTAGTTCTGGAGACCTACGTATAACACCAGTGACATTTTTATCGCTTTATCTCTACTAATAGCTGAGATAATTTTCGAAATTTTTGTTCAGAGTGATATAAAATTCAATATATTAAATTTCGAACAGAGCCATAAAATGAAAAATAAATTATGTATACGTAGTTCTGGAGACCTACGTATAACACCAGTGAAACTTTTATTGCCTTATCTCCACTAATAGCTGAGATAATTTTCGAAATTTTTGTTCAGAGTGATAGAAAATTCAATATATTAAATTTCGAACAGAGCCATAAAATGAAAAATAAATTATGCATACGTAGTTCTGGAGACCTACGTATAACACAAGTAAAATTTTTATCGCTTTATCTCTACTAATAGCTGAGATAATTTTCGAAATTTTTGTTCAGAGTGATAGAAAATTCAATATATTAAATTTCGAACAGAGCCATAAAATGAAAAATAAATTATGTATACGTAGTTCTGGAGACCTACGTATAACACCAGTAAAATTTTTATCGCTTTATCTCTACTAATAGCTGAGATAATTTTCAAAATTTTTGTTCAGAGTGATAGAAAATTCAATATATTAAATTTCGAACAGAGCCATAAAATGAAAAATAAATTATGCATACGTAGTTCTGGAGACCTACGTATAACACCAGTGAAATTTTTATTGCCTTATCTCTACTAATAGCTGAGATAATTTTCGAAATTTTTGTTCAGAGTGATAGAAAATTCAATATATTAAATTTCGAACAGAGCCATAAAATGAAAAATAAATTATGTATACGTAGTTCTGGAGACCTACGTATAACACCAGTAAAATTTTTATTGCTTTATCGCTACTAATAGCTGAAATAATTTTCAAAATTTTTGTTCAGAGTGATAGAAAATTCAATATATTAAATTTCGAACAGAGCCATAAAATGAAAAATAAATTATGCATACGTAGTTTTGGAGACCTACGTATAACACCAGTAAAATTTTTATTGCCTTATCTCTACTAATAGCTGAGATAATTTTCGAAATTTTTGTTCAGAGTGATAGAAAATTCAATATATTAAATTTCGAACAGAGCCATAAAATGAAAAATAAATTATGCGTACGTAGTTCTGGAGACCTACGTATAACACCAGTAAAATTTTTATCGCTTTATCTCTACTAATAGCTGAGATAATTTTCAAAATTTTTGTTCAGAGTGATAGAAAATTCAATATATTAAATTTCGAACAGAGCCATAAAATGAAAAATAAATTATGTATACGTAGTTCTGGAGACCTACGTATAACACCAGTAAAATTTTTATTGCTTTATCTCTACTAATAGCTGAGATAATTTTCAAAATTTTTGTTCAGAGTGATAGAAAATTCAATATATTAAATTTCGAACAGAGCCATAAAATGAAAAATAAATTATGCATACGTAGTTCTGGAGACCTACGTATAACACCAGTAAAATTTTTATCGCTTTATCTCTACTAATAGCTGAGATAATTTTCGAAATTTTTGTTCAGAGTGATAGAAAATTCAATATATTAAATTTCGAACAGAGCCATAAAATGAAAAATAAATTATGCATACGTAGTTCTGGAGACCTACGTATAACACCAGTGAAATTTTTATCGCTTTATCTCTACTAATAGCTGAGATAATTTTCGAAATTTTTGTTCAGAGTGATAGAAAATTCAATATATTAAATTTCGAACAGAGCCATAAAATGAAAAATAAATTATGTATACGTAGTTCTGGAGACCTACGTATAACACCAGTAAAATTTTTATTGCTTTATCTCTACTAATAGCTGAGATAATTTTCAAAATTTTTGTTCAGAGTGATAGAAAATTCAATATATTAAATTTCGAACAGAGCCATAAAATGAAAAATAAATTATGCATACGTAGTTCTGGAGACCTACGTATAACACCAGTAAAATTTTTATTGCTTTATCTCTACTAATAGCTGAGATAATTTTCAAAATTTTTATTCAGAGTGATAGAAAATTCAATATATTAAATTTCGAACAGAGCCATAAAATGAAAAATAAATTATGTATACGTAGTTCTGGAGACCTACGTATAACACCAGTAAAATTTTTATTGCTTTATCTCTACTAATAGCTGAGATAATTTTCAAAATTTTTGTTCAGAGTGATAGAAAATTCAATATATTAAATTTCGAACAGAGCCATAAAATGAAAAATAAATTATGCATACGTAGTTCTGGAGACCTACGTATAACACCAGTAAAATTTTTATTGCTTTATCTCTACTAATAGCTGAGATAATTTTCAAAATTTTTGTTCAGAGTGATAGAAAATTCAATATATTAAATTTCGAACAGAGCCATAAAATGAAAAATGAATTATGTATACGTAGTTCTGGAGACCTACGTATAACACCAGTAAAATTTTTATTGCTTTATCTCTACTAATAGCTGAGATAATTTTCAAAATTTTTGTTCAGAGTGATAGAAAATTCAATATATTAAATTTCGAACAGAGCCATAAAATGAAAAATAAATTATGCATACGTAGTTCTGGAGACCTACGTATAACACCAGTAAAATTTTTATCGCTTTATCTCTACTAATAGCTGAGATAATTTTCGAAATTTTTGTTCAGAGTGATAGAAAATTCAATATATTAAATTTCGAACAGAGCCATAAAATGAAAAATAAATTATGTATACCTAGTTCTGGAGACCTACGTATAACACCAGTAAAATTTTTATTGCTTTATCTCTACTAATAGCTGAGATAATTTTCAAAATTTTTGTTCAGAGTGATAGAAAATTCAATATATTAAATTTCGAACAGAGCCATAAAATTAAAAATAAATTATGTATACGTAGTTCTGGAGACCTACGTATAACACCAGTAAAATTTTTATTGCTTTATCTCTACTAATAGCTGAGATAATTTTCAAAATTTTTGTTCAGAGTGATAGAAAATTCAATATATTAAATTTCGAACAGAGCTATAAAATGAAAAATAAATTATGCATACGTAGTTCTGGAGACCTACGTATAACACCAGTAAAATTTTTATCGCTTTATCTCTACTAATAGCTGAGATAATTTTCGAAATTTTTGTTCAGAGTGATAGAAAATTCAATATATTAAATTTCGAACAGAGCCATAAAATGAAAAATAAATTATGTATACGTAGTTCTGGAGACCTACGTATAACACCAGTAAAATTTTTATCGCTTTATCTCTACTAATAGCTGAGATAATTTTCAAAATTTTTGTTCAGAGTGATAGAAAATTCAATATATTAAATTTCGAACAGAGCCATAAAATGAAAAATAAATTATGCATACGTAGTTCTGGAGACCTACGTATAACACCAGTGAAATCTTTATTGCCTTATCTCTACTAATAGCTGAGATAATTTTCGAAATTTTTGTTCAGAGTGATAGAAAATTCAATATATTAAATTTCGAACAGAGCCATAAAATGAAAAATAAATTATGTATACGTAGTTCTGGAGACCTACGTATAACACCAGTAAAATTTTTATTGCTTTGTCTCTACTAATAGCTGAGATAATTTTCAAAATTTTTGTTCAGAGTGATAGAAAATACAATATATTAAATTTCGAACAGAGCCATAAAATGAAAAATAAATTATGCATACGTAGTTCTGGAGACCTACGTATAACACCAGTAAAATTTTTATTGCCTTATCTCTACTAATAGCTGAGATAATTTTCGAAATTTTTGTTCAGAGTGATAGAAAATTCAATATATTATATTTCGAAAAGAGCCATAAAATGAAAAATAAATTATGCATACGTAGTTCTGGAGACCTACGTATAACACCAGTAAAATTTTTATCGCTTTATCTCTACTAATAGCTGAGATAATTTTCGAAATTTTTGTTCAGAGTGATAGAAAATTCAATATATTAAATTTCGAACAGAGCCATAAAATGAAAAATAAATTATGTATACGTAGTTCTGGAAACCTACGTATAACACCAGTAAAATTTTTATTGCTTTATCTCTACTAATAGCTGAGATAATTTTCAAAATTTTTGTTCAGAGTGATAGAAAATTCAATATATTAAATTTCGAACAGAGCCATAAAATGAAAAATAAATTATGCATACGTAGTTCTGGAGACCTACGTATAACACCAGTAAAATTTTTATCGCTTTATCTCTACTAATAGCTGAGATAATTTTCGAAATTTTTGTTCAGAGTGATAGAAAATTCAATATATTAAATTTCGAACAGAGCCATAAAATGAAAAATAAATTATGTATACGTAGTTCTGGAGACCTACGTATAACACCAGTAAAATTTTTATTGCTTTATCTCTACTAATAGCTGAGATAATTTTCAAAATTTTTGTTCAGAGTGATAGAAAATTCAATATATTAAATTTCGAACAGAGCCATAAAATGAAAAATAAATTATGCATACGTAGTTCTGGAGACCTACGTATAACACCAGTGAAATTTTTATCGCTTTATCTCTACTAATAGCTGAGATAATTTTCGAAATTTTTGTTCAGAGTGATAGAAAATTCAATATATTAAATTTCGAACAGAGCCATAAAATGAAAAATAAATTATGTATACGTAGTTCTGGAGACCTACGTATAACACCAGTAAAATTTTTATTGCTTTATCTCTACTAATAGCTGAGATAATTTTCAAAATTTTTGTTCAGAGTGATAGAAAATTCAATATATTAAATTTCGAACAGAGCCATAAAATGAAAAATAAATTATGCATACGTAGTTCTGGAGACCTACGTATAACACCATTAAAATTTTTATTGCTTTATCTCTACTAATAGCTGAGATAATTTTCAAAATTTTTGTTCAGAGTGATAGAAAATTCAATATATTAAATTTCGAACAGAGCCATAAAATGAAAAATAAATTATGTATACGTAGTTCTGGAGACCTACGTATAACACCAGTAAAATTTTTATTGCTTTATCTCTACTAATAGCTGAGATAATTTTCAAAATTTTTGTTCAGAGTGATAGAAAATTCAATATATTAAATTTCGAACAGAGCCATAAAATGAAAAATAAATTATGCATACGTAGTTCTGGAGACCTACGTATAACACCAGTAAAATTTTTATTGCTTTATCTCTACTAATAGCTGAGATAATTTTCAAAATTTTTGTTCAGAGTGATAGAAAATTCAATATATTAAATTTCGAACAGAGCCTAAAAATGAAAAATAAATTATGTATACGTAGTTCTGGAGACCTACGTATAACACCAGTAAAATTTTTATCGCTTTATCTCTACTAATAGCTGAGATAATTTTCGAAATTTTTGTTCAGAGTGATAGAAAATTCAATATATTAAATTTCGAACAGAGCCATAAAATGAAAAATAAATTATGCATACGTAGTTCTGGAGACCTACGTATAACACCAGTAAAATTTTTATTGCTTTATCTCTACTAATAGCTGAGATAATTTTCAAAATTTTTGTTCAGAGTGATAGAAAATTCAATATATTAAATTTCGAACAGAGCCATAAAATGAAAAATAAATTATGCATACGTAGTTCTGGAGACCTACGTATAACACCAGTAAAATTTTTATTGCTTTATCTCTACTAATAGCTGAGATAATTTTCAAAATTTTTGTTCAAAGTGATAGAAAATTCAATATATTAAATTTCGAACAGAGCCATAAAATGAAAAATAAATTATGCATACGTAGTTCTGGAGACCTACGTATAACACCAGTAAAATTTTTATCGCTTTATCTCTACTAATAGCTGAGATAATTTTCAAAATTTTTGTTCAGAGTGATAGAAAATTCAATATATTAAATTTCGAACAGAGCCATAAAATGAAAAATAAATTATGTATACGTAGTTTTGGAGACCTACGTATAACACCAGTAAAATTTTTATTGCTTTATCTCTACTAATAGCTGAGATAATTTTCGAAATTTTTGTTCAGAGTTATAGAAAATTCAATATATTAAATTTCGAACAGAGCCATAAAATGAAAAATAAATTATGTATACGTAGTTTTGGAGACCTACGTATAACACCAGTAAAATTTTTATTGCTTTATCTCTACTAATAGCTGAGATAATTTTCAAAATTTTTGTTTAGAGTGATAGAAAATTCAATATATTAAATTTCGAACAGAGCCATAAAATGAAAACTAAATTATGCATACGTAGTTCTGGAGACCTACGTATAACACCAGCGAAATTTTTATTGCCTTATCTCTACTAATAGCTGAGATAATTTTCGAAATTTTTGTTCAGAGTGATAGAAAATTCAATATATTAAATTTCGAACAGAGCCATAAAATGAAAAATAAATTATGTATACGTAGTTCTGGAGACCTACGTATAACACCAGTAAAATTTTTATTGCTTTATCTCTACTAATAGCTGAGATAATTTTCAAAATTTTTGTTCAGAGTGATAGAAAATTCAATATATTAAATTTCGAACAGAGCCATAAAATAAAAAATAAATTATGCATACGTAGTTCTGGAGACCTACGTATAACACCAGTAAAATTTTTATTGCCTTATCTCTACTAATAGCTGAGATAATTTTCGAAATTTTTGTTCAGAGTGATAGAAAATTCAATATATTAAATTTCGAACAGAGCCATAAAATGAAAAATAAATTATGCATACGTAGTTCTGGAGACCTACGTATAACACCAGTAAAATTTTTATCGCTTTATCTCTACTAATAGCTGAGATAATTTTCGAAATTTTTGTTCAGAGTGATAGAAAATTCAATATATTAAATTTCGAACAGAGCCATAAAATGGAAAATAAATTATGTATACGTAGTTCTGGAGACCTACGTATAACACCAGTAAAATTTTTATTGCTTTATCTCTACTAATAGCTGAGATAATTTTCAAAATTTTTGTTCAGAGTGATAGAAAATTCAATATATTAAATTTCGAACAGAGCCATAAAATGAAAAATAAATTATGCATACGTAGTTCTGGAGACCTACGTATAACACCAGTAAAATTTTTATCGCTTTATCTCTACTAATAGCTGAGATAATTTTCGAAATTTTTGTTCAGACTGATAGAAAATTCAATATATTAAATCTCGAACAGAGCCATAAAATGAAAAATAAATTATGTATACGTAGTTCTGGAGACCTACGTATAACACCAGTAAAATTTTTATTGCTTTATCTCTACTAATAGCTGAGATAATTTTCAAAATTTTTGTTCAGAGTGATAGAAAATTCAATATATTAAATTTCGAACAGAGCCATAAAATGAAAAGTAAATTATGCATACGTAGTTCTGGAGACCTACGTATAACACCAGTAAAATTTTTATCGCTTTATCTCTACTAATAGCTGAGATAATTTTCGAAATTTTTGTTCAGAGTGATAGAAAATTCAATATATTAAATTTCGAACAGAGCCATAAAATGAAAAATAAATTATGTATACGTAGTTCTGGAGACCTACGTATAACACCAGTAAAATTTTTATTGCTTTATCTCTACTAATAGCTGAGATAATTTTCAAAATTTTTGTTCAGAGTGACAGAAAATTCAATATATTAAATTTCGAACAGAGCCATAAAATGAAAAATAAATTATGCATACGTAGTTCTGGAGACCTACGTATAACACCAGTAAAATTTTTATTGCTTTATCTCTACTGATAGCTGAGATAATTTTCAAAATTTTTGTTCAGAGTGATAGAAAATTCAATATATTAAATTTCGAACAGAGCCATAAAATGAAAAATAAATTATGCATACGTAGTTCTGGAGACCTACGTATAACACCAGTGAAATTTTTATCGCTTTATCTCTACTAATAGCTGAGATAATTTTCGAAATTTTTGTTCAGAGTGATAGAAAATTCAATATATTAAATTTCGAACAGAGCCTAAAAATGAAAAATAAATTATGTATACGTAGCTCTGGAGACCTATGTATAACACCAGTAAAATTTTTATTGCTTTATCTCTACTAATAGCTGAGATAATTTTCGAAATTTTTGTTCAGAGTGATAGAAAATTCAATATATTAAATTTCGAACAGAGCCATAAAATGAAAAATAAATTATGCATACGTAGTTCTGGAGACCTACGTATAACACCAGTGAAATTTTTATCGCTTTATCTCTACTAATAGCTGAGATAATTTTCGAAATTTTTGTTCAGAGTGATAGAAAATTCAATATATTAAATTTCGAACAGAGCCATAAAATGAAAAATAAATTATGTATACGTAGTTCTGGAGACCTACGTATAACACCAGTGAAATTTTTATCGCTTTATCTCTACTAATAGCTGAGATAATGTTCGAAATTTTTGTTCAGAGTGATAGAAAATTCAATATATTAAATTTCGAACAGAGCCATAAAATGAAAAATAAATTTTGTATACGTAGTTCTGGAGACCTACGTATAACACCAGTGAAATTTTTATTGCCTTATCTCTACTAATAGCTGAGATAATTTTCGAAATTTTTGTTCAGAGTGATAGAAAATTCAATATATTAAATTTCGAACAGAGCCATAAAATGAAAAATAAATTATGCATACGTAGTTCTGGAGACCTACGTATAACACCAGTAAAATTTTTATCGCTTTATCTCTACTAATAGCTGAGATAATTTTCAAAATTTTTGTTCAGAGTGACAGAAAATTCAATATATTAAATTTCGAACAGAGCCATAAAATGAAAAATAAATTATGCATACGTAGTTCTGGAGACCTACGTATAACACCAGTAAAATTTTTATTGCTTTATCTCTACTGATAGCTGAGATAATTTTCAAAATTTTTGTTCAGAGTGATAGAAAATTCAATATATTAAATTTCGAACAGAGCCATAAAATGAAAAATAAATTATGCATACGTAGTTCTGGAGACCTACGTATAACACCAGTGAAATTTTTATCGCTTTATCTCTACTAATAGCTGAGATAATTTTCGAAATTTTTGTTCAGAGTGATAGAAAATTCAATATATTAAATTTCGAACAGAGCCTAAAAATGAAAAATAAATTATGTATACGTAGCTCTGGAGACCTATGTATAACACCAGTAAAATTTTTATTGCTTTATCTCTACTAATAGCTGAGATAATTTTCGAAATTTTTGTTCAGAGTGATAGAAAATTCAATATATTAAATTTCGAACAGAGCCATAAAATGAAAAATAAATTATGCATACGTAGTTCTGGAGACCTACGTATAACACCAGTGAAATTTTTATCGCTTTATCTCTACTAATAGCTGAGATAATTTTCGAAATTTTTGTTCAGAGTGATAGAAAATTCAATATATTAAATTTCGAACAGAGCCATAAAATGAAAAATAAATTATGTATACGTAGTTCTGGAGACCTACGTATAACACCAGTGAAATTTTTATCGCTTTATCTCTACTAATAGCTGAGATAATGTTCGAAATTTTTGTTCAGAGTGATAGAAAATTCAATATATTAAATTTCGAA
The DNA here is from genome assembly GCA_029207805.1 of Tribolium confusum. Classification (NCBI taxonomy): domain Eukaryota; kingdom Metazoa; phylum Arthropoda; class Insecta; order Coleoptera; family Tenebrionidae; genus Tribolium; species Tribolium confusum. The sequence goes on along the minus strand of JALGAY010000008.1, from coordinate 23,797,510 downwards.
CAGAGCCATAAAATGAAAAATAAATTTTGTATACGTAGTTCTGGAGACCTACGTATAACACCAGTGAAATTTTTATTGCCTTATCTCTACTAATAGCTGAGATAATTTTCGAAATTTTTGTTCAGAGTGATAGAAAATTCAATATATTAAATTTCGAACAGAGCCATAAAATGAAAAATAAATTATGCATACGTAGTTCTGGAGACCTACGTATAACACCAGTAAAATTTTTATCGCTTTATCTCTACTAATAGCTGAGATAATTTTCAAAATTTTTGTTCAGAGTGATAGAAAATTCAATATATTAAATTTCGAACAGAGCCTAAAAATGAAAAATAAATTATGCATACGTAGTTCTGGAGACCTACGTATAACACCAGTAAAATTTTTATCGCTTTATCTCTACTAATAGCTGAGATAATTTTCGAAATTTTTGTTCAGAGTGATAGAAAATTCAATATATTAAATTTCGAACAGAGCCATAAAATGAAAAATAAATTATGCATACGTAGTTCTGGAGACCTACGTATAACACCAGTGAAATTTTTATCGCTTTATCTCTACTAATAGCTGAGATAATTTTCGAAATTTTTGTTCAGAGTGATAGAAAATTCAATATATTAAATTTCGAACAGAGCCATAAAATGAAAAATAAATTATGTATACGTAGTTCTGGAGACCTACGTATAACACCAGTGAAATTTTTATCGCTTTATCTCTACTAATAGCTGAGATAATGTTCGAAATTTTTGTTCAGAGTGATAGAAAATTCAATATATTAAATTTCGAACAGAGCCATAAAATGAAAAATAAATTTTGTATACGTAGTTCTGGAGACCTACGTATAACACCAGTGAAATTTTTATTGCCTTATCTCTACTAATAGCTGAGATAATTTTCGAAATTTTTGTTCAGAGTGATAGAAAATTCAATATATTAAATTTCGAACAGAGCCATAAAATAAAAAATAAATTATGCATACGTAGTTCTGGAGACCTACGTATAACACCAGTAAAATTTTTATCGCTTTATCTCTACTAATAGCTGAGATAATTTTCAAAATTTTTGTTCAGAGTGACAGAAAATTCAATATATTACATTTCGAACAGAGCCATAAAATGAAAAATAAATTATGCATACGTAGTTCTGGAGACCTACGTATAACACCAGTAAAATTTTTATTGCTTTATCTCTACTAATAGCTGAGATAATTTTCAAAATTTTTGTTCAGAGTGATAGAAAATTCAATATATTAAATTTCGAACAGAGCCATAAAATGAAAAATAAATTATGCATACGTAGTTCTGGAGACCTACGTATAACACCAGTGAAATTTTTATTGCCTTATCTCTACTAATAGCTGAGATAATTTTCGAAATTTTTGTTCAGAGTGATAGAAAATTCAATATATTAAATTTCGAACAGAGCCATAAAATGAAAAATAAATTATGCATACGTAGTTCTGGAGACCTACGTATAACACCAGTAAAATTTTTATCGCTTTATCTCTACTAATAGCTGAGATAATTTTCGAAATTTTTGTTCAGAGTGATAGAAAATTCAATATATTAAATTTCGAACAGAGCCATAAAATGAAAAATAAATTATGTATACGTAGTTCTGGAGACCTACGTATAACACCAGTAAAATTTTTATTGCTTTATCTCTACTAATAGCTGAGATAATTTTCAAAATTTTTGTTCAGAGTGATAGAAAATTCAATATATTAAATTTCGAACAGAGCCATAAAATGAAAAATAAATTATGCATACGTAGTTCTGGAGACCTACGTATAACACCAGTGAAATTTTTATTGCCTTATCTCTACTAATAGCTGAGATAATTTTCGAAATTTTTGTTCAGAGTGATAGAAAATTCAATATATTAAATTTCGAACAGAGCCATAAAATGAAAAATAAATTATGTATACGTAGTTCTGGAGACCTACGTATAACACCAGTAAAATTTTTATCGCTTTATCTCTACTAATAGCTGAGATAATTTTCGAAATTTTTGTTCAGAGTGATAGAAAATTCAATATATTAAATTTCGAACAGAGCCATAAAATGAAAAATAAATTATGCATACGTAGTTCTGGAGACCTACGTATAACACCAGTGAAATTTTTATCGCTTTATCTCTACTAATAGCTGAGATAATTTTCGAAATTTTTGTTCAGAGTGATAGAAAATTCAATATATTAAATTTCGAACAGAGCCATAAAATGAAAAATAAATTATGCATACGTAGTTCTGGAGACCTACGTATAACACCAGTAAAATTTTTATCGCTTTATCTCTACTAATAGCTGAGATAATTTTCGAAATTTTAGTTCAGAGTGATAGAAAATTCAATATATTAAATTTCGAACAGAGCCATAAAATGAAAAATAAATTATGTATACGTAGTTCTGGAGACCTACGTATAACACCAGTAAAATTTTTATCGCTTTATCTCTACTAATAGCTGAGATAATTTTCGAAATTTTTGTTCAGAGTGATAGAAAATTCAATATATTAAATTTCGAACAGAGCCATAAAATGAAAAATAAATTATGCATACGTAGTTCTGGAGACCTACGTATAACACCAGTGAAATTTTTATCGCTTTATCTCTACTAATAGCTGAGATAATTTTCGAAATTTTTGTTCAGAGTGATAGAAAATTCAATATATTAAATTTCGAACAGAGCCATAAAATGAAAAATAAATTATGCATACGTAGTTCTGGAGACCTACGTATAACACCAGTAAAATTTTTATTGCTTTATCTCTACTAACAGCTGAGATAATTTTCGAAATTTTTGTTCAGAGTGATAGAAAATTCAATATATTAAATTTCGAACAGAGCCATAAAATGAAAAATAAATTATGCATACGTAGTTCTGGAGACCTACGTATAACACCAGTGAAATTTTTATCGCTTTCTCTCTACTAATAGCTGAGATAATTTTCGAAATTTTTGTTCAGAGTGATAGAAAATTCAATATATTAAATTTCGAACAGAGCCATAAAATGAAAAATAAATTATGCATACGTAGTTCTGGAGACCTACGTATAACACCAGTAAAATTTTTATCGCTTTATCTCTACTAATAGCTGAGATAATTTTCGAAATTTTTGTTCAGAGTGATAGAAAATTCAATATATTAAATTTCGAACAGAGCCATAAAATGAAAAATAAATTATGTATACGTAGTTCTGGAGACCTACGTATAACACCAGTAAAATTTTTATTGCTTTATCTCTACTAATAGCTGAGATAATTTTCAAAATTTTTGTTCAGAGTGATAGAAAATTCAATATATTAAATTTCGAACAGAGCCATAAAATGAAAAATAAATTATGCATACGTAGTTCTGGAGACCTACGTATAACACCAGTGAAATTTTTATCGCTTTCTCTCTACTAATAGCTGAGATAATTTTCGAAATTTTTGTTCAGAGTGATAGAAAATTCAATATATTAAATTTCGAACAGAGCCATAAAATGAAAAATAAATTATGCATACGTAGTTCTGGAGACCTACGTATAACACCAGTAAAATTTTTATCGCTTTATCTCTACTAATAGCTGAGATAATTTTCGAAATTTTTGTTCAGAGTGATAGAAAATTCAATATATTAAATTTCGAACAGAGCCATAAAATGAAAAATAAATTATGCATACGTAGTTCTGGAGACCTACGTATAACACCAGTGAAATTTTTATCGCTTTATCTCTACTAATAGCTGAGATAATTTTCGAAATTTTTGTTCAGAGTGATAGAAAATTCAATATATTAAATTTCGAACAGAGCCATAAAATGAAAAATAAATTATGTATACGTAGTTCTGGAGACCTACGTATAACACCAGTGAAATTTTTATCGCTTTATCTCTACTAATAGCTGAGATAATGTTCGAAATTTTTGTTCAGAGTGATAGAAAATTCAATATATTAAATTTCGAACAGAGCCATAAAATGAAAAATAAATTTTGTATACGTAGTTCTGGAGACCTACGTATAACACCAGTGAAATTTTTATTGCCTTATCTCTACTAATAGCTGAGATAATTTTCGAAATTTTTGTTCAGAGTGATAGAAAATTCAATATATTAAATTTCGAACAGAGCCATAAAATAAAAAATAAATTATGCATACGTAGTTCTGGAGACCTACGTATAACACCAGTAAAATTTTTATCGCTTTATCTCTACTAATAGCTGAGATAATTTTCAAAATTTTTGTTCAGAGTGACAGAAAATTCAATATATTACATTTCGAACAGAGCCATAAAATGAAAAATAAATTATGCATACGTAGTTCTGGAGACCTACGTATAACACCAGTAAAATTTTTATTGCTTTATCTCTACTAATAGCTGAGATAATTTTCAAAATTTTTGTTCAGAGTGATAGAAAATTCAATATATTAAATTTCGAACAGAGCCATAAAATGAAAAATAAATTATGCATACGTAGTTCTGGAGACCTACGTATAACACCAGTGAAATTTTTATTGCCTTATCTCTACTAATAGCTGAGATAATTTTCGAAATTTTTGTTCAGACTGATAGAAAATTCAATATATTAAATTTCGAACAGAGCCTTAAAATGAAAAATAAATTATGCATACGTAGTTCTGGAGACCTACGTATAACACCAGTAAAATTTTTATCGCTTTATCTCTACTAATAGCTGAGATAATTTTCGAAATTTTTGTTCAGAGTGATAGAAAATTCAATATATTAAATTTCGAACAGAGCCATAAAATGAAAAATAAATTATGTATACGTAGTTCTGGAGACCTACGTATAACACCAGTAAAATTTTTATTGCTTTATCTCTACTAATAGCTGAGATAATTTTCAAAATTTTTGTTCAGAGTGATAGAAAATTCAATATATTAAATTTCGAACAGAGCCATAAAATGAAAAATAAATTATGCATACGTAGTTCTGGAGACCTACGTATAACAACAGTGAAATTTTTATTGCCTTATCTCTACTAATAGCTGAGATAATTTTCGAAATTTTTGTTCAGAGTGATAGAAAATTCAATATATTAAATTTCGAACAGAGCCATAAAATGAAAAATAAATTATGTATACGTAGTTCTGGAGACCTACGTATAACACCAGTAAAATTTTTATCGCTTTATCTCTACTAATAGCTGAGATAATTTTCGAAATTTTTGTTCAGAGTGATAGAAAATTCAATATATTAAATTTCGAACAGAGCCATAAAATGAAAAATAAATTATGCATACGTAGTTCTGGAGACCTACGTATAACACCAGTGAAATTTTTATCGCTTTATCTCTACTAATAGCTGAGATAATTTTCGAAATTTTTGTTCAGAGTGATAGAAAATTCAATATATTAAATTTCGAACAGAGCCATAAAATGAAAAATAAATTATGTATACGTAGTTCTGGAGACCTACGTATAACACCAGTGAAATTTTTATTGCCTTATCTCTACTAATAGCTGAGATAATTTTCGAAATTTTTGTTCAGAGTGATAGAAAATTCAATATATTAAATTTCGAACAGAGCCATAAAATGAAAAATAAATTATGCATACGTAGTTCTGGAGACCTACGTATAACACCAGTAAAATTTTTATCGCTTTATCTCTACTAATAGCTGAGATAATTTTCGAAATTTTTGTTCAGAGTGATAGAAAATTCAATATATTAAATTTCGAACAGAGCCATAAAATGAAAAATAAATTATGTATACGTAGTTCTGGAGACCTACGTATAACACCAGTAAAATTTTATCGCTTTATCTCTACTAATAGCTGAGATAATTTTCGAAATTTTTGTTCAGAGTGATAGAAAATTCAATATATTAAATTTCGAACAGAGCCATAAAATGAAAAATAAATTATGCATACGTAGTTCTGGAGACCTACGTATAACACCAGTGAAATTTTTATCGCTTTATCTCTACTAATAGCTGAGATAATTTTCGAAATTTTTGTTCAGAGTGATAGAAAATTCAATATATTAAATTTCGAACAGAGCCATAAAATGAAAAATAAATTATGCATACGTAGTTCTGGAGACCTACGTATAACACCAGTAAAATTTTTATTGCTTTATCTCTACTAATAGCTGAGATAATTTTCGAAATTTTTGTTCAGAGTGATAGAAAATTCAATATATTAAATTTCGAACAGAGCCATAAAATGAAAAATAAATTACGTATACGTAGTTCTGGAGACCTACGTATAACACCAGTGAAATTTTTATCGCTTTATCTCTACTAATAGCTGAGATAATTTTCGAAATTTTTGTTCAGAGTGATAGAAAATTCAATATATTAAATTTCGAACAGAGCCATAAAATGAAAATAAATTATGCATACGTAGTTCTGGAGACCTACGTATAACACCAGTAAAATTTTTATTGCTTTATCTCTACTAATAGCTGAGATAATTTTCGAAATTTTTGTTCAGAGTGATAGAAAATTCAATATATTAAATTTCGAACAGAGCCATAAAATGAAAAATAAATTATGTATACGTAGTTCTGGAGACCTACGTATAACACCAGTAAAATTTTTATTGCTTTATCTCTACTAATAGCTGAGATAATTTTCAAAATTTTTGTTCAGAGTGATAGAAAATTCAGTATATTAAATTTCGAACAGAGCCATAAAATGAAAAATAAATTATGCATACGTAGTTCTGGAGACCTACGTATAACACCAGTGAAATTTTTATCGCTTTATCTCTACTAATAGCTGAGATAATTTTCGAAATTTTTGTTCAGAGTGATAGAAAATTCAATATATTAATTTCGAACAGAGCCATAAAATGAAAAATAAATTATGCATACGTAGTTCTGGAGACCTACGTATAACACCAGTAAAATTTTTATCGCTTTATCTCTACTAATAGCTGAGATAATTTTCGAAATTTTTGTTCAGAGTGATAGAAAATTCAATATATTAAATTCGAACAGAGCCATAAAATGAAAAATAAATTATGTATACGTAGTTCTGGAGACCTACGTATAACACCAGTAAAATTTTTATCGCTTTATCTCTACTAATAGCTGAGATAATTTTCGAAAGTTTTGTTCAGAGTGATAGAAAATTCAATATATTAAATTTCGAACAGAGCCATAAAATGAAAAATAAATTATGCATACGTAGTTCTGGAGACCTACGTATAACACCAGTGAAATTTTTATCGCTTTATCTCTACTAATAGCTGAGATAATTTTCGAAATTTTTGTTCAGAGTGATAGAAAATTCAATATATTAAATTTCGAACAGAGCCATAAAATGAAAAATAAATTATGCATACGTAGTTCTGGAGACCTACGTATAACACCAGTAAAATTTTTATTGCTTTATCTCTACTAATAGCTGAGATAATTTTCGAAATTTTTGTTCAGAGTGATAGAAAATTCAATATATTAAATTTCGAACAGAGCCATAAAATGAAAAATAAATTACGTATACGTAGTTCTGGAGACCTACGTATAACACCAGTGAAATTTTTATCGCTTTATCTCTACTAATAGCTGAGATAATTTTCGAAATTTTTGTTCAGAGTGATAGAAAATTCAATATATTAAATTTCGAACAGAGCCATAAAATGAAAAATAAATTATGCATACGTAGTTCTGGAGACCTACGTATAACACCAGTAAAATTTTTATCGCTTTATCTCTACTAATAGCTGAGATAATTTTCGAAATTTTTGTTCAGAGTGATAGAAAATTCAATATATTAAATTTCGAACAGAGCCATAAAATGAAAAATAAATTATGTATACGTAGTTCTGGAGACCTACGTATAACACCAGTAAAATTTTTATTGCTTTATCTCTACTAATAGCTGAGATAATTTTCAAAATTTTTGTTCAGAGTGATAGAAAATTCAATATATTAAATTTCGAACAGAGCCATAAAATAAAAAATAAATTATGCATACGTAGTTCTGGAGACCTACGTATAACACCAGTGAAATTTTTATCGCTTTATCTCTACTAATAGCTGAGATAATTTTCGAAATTTTTGTTCAGAGTGATAGAAAATTCAATATATTAAATTTCGAACAGAGCCATAAAATGAAAAATAAATTATGCATACGTAGTTCTGGAGACCTACGTATAACACCAGTAAAATTTTTATCGCTTTATCTCTACTAATAGCTGAGATAATTTTCGAAATTTTTGTTCAGAGTGATAGAAAATTCAATATATTAAATTTCGAACAGAGCCATAAAATGAAAAATAAATTATGTATACGTAGTTCTGGAGACCTACGTATAACACCAGTAAAATTTTTATTGCTTTATCTCTACTAATAGCTGAGATAATTTTCAAAATTTTTGTTCAGAGTGATAGAAAATTCAATATATTAAATTTCGAACAGAGCCATAAAATGAAAAATAAATTATGCATACGTAGTTCTGGAGACCTACGTATAACACCAGTGAAATTTTTATCGCTTTATCTCTACTAATAGCTGAGATAATTTTCGAAATTTTTGTTCAGAGTGATAGAAAATTCAATATATTAAATTTCGAACAGAGCCATAAAATAAAAAATAAATTATGCATACGTAGTTCTGGAGACCTACGTATAACACCAGTAAAATTTTTATCGCTTTATCTGTACTAATAGCTGAGATAATTTTCGAAATTTTTGTTCAGAGTGATAGAAAATTCAATATATTAAATTTTGAACAGAGCCATAAAATGAAAAATAAATTATGTATACGTAGTTCTGGAGACCTACGTATAACACCAGTAAAATTTTTATTGCTTTATCTCTACTAATAGCTGAGATAATTTTCAAAATTTTTGTTCAGAGTGATAGAAAATTCAATATATTAAATTTCGAACAGAGCCATAAAATGAAAAATAAATTATGCATACGTAGTTCTGGAGACCTACGTATAACACCAGTAAAATTTTTATCGCTTTATCTCTACTAATAGCTGAGATAATTTTCGAAATTTTTGTTCAGAGTGATAGAAAATTCAATATATTAAATTTCGAACAGAGCCATAAAATGAAAAATAAATTATGCATACGTAGTTCTGGAGACCTACGTATAACACCAGTAAAATTTTTATCGCTTTATCTCTACTAATAGCTGAGATAATTTTCGAAATTTTCGTTCAGAGTGATAGAAAATTCAATATATTAAATTTCGAACAGAGCCATAAAATGAAAAATAAATTATGTATACGTAGTTCTGGAGACCTACGTATAACACCAGTAAAATTTTTATTGCTTTATCTCTACTAATAGCTGAGATAATTTTCGAAATTTTTGTTCAGAGTGATAGAAAATTCAATATATTAAATTTCGAACAGAGCCATAAAATGAAAAATAAATTATGTATACGTAGTTCTGGAGACCTACGTATAACACCAGTAAAATTTTTATTGCTTTATCTCTACTAATAGCTGAGATAATTTTCGAAATTTTTGTCAGAGTGATAGAAAATTCAATATATTAAATTTCGAACAGAGCCATAAAATGAAAAATAAATTATGCATACGTAGTTCTGGAGACCTACGTACAACACCAGTAAAATTTTTATCGCTTTATCTCTACTAATAGCTGAGATAATTTTCGAAATTTTTGTTCAGAGTGATAGAAAATTCAATATATTAAATTTCGAACAGAGCCATAAAATGAAAAATAAATTATGTATACGTAGTTCTGGAGACCTACGTATAACACCAGTAAAATTTTTATTGCTTTATCTCTACTAATAGCTGAGATAATTTTCAAAATTTTTGTTCAGAGTGATAGAAAATTCAATATATTAAATTTCGAACAGAGCCATAAAATGAAAAATAATTTATGCATACGTAGTTCTGGAGACCTACGTATAACACCAGTAAAATTTTTATTGCTTTATCTCTACTAATAGCTGAGATAATTTTCAAAATTTTTGTTCAGAGTGATAGAAAATTCAATATATTAAATTTCGAACAGAGCCATAAAATGAAAAATAAATTATGCATACGTAGTTCTGGAGACCTACGTATAACACCAGTAAAATTTTTATTGCTTTATCTCTACTAATAGCTGAGATAATTTTCAAAATTTTTGTTCAGAGTGATAGAAAATTTATATTAAATTTCGAACAGAGCCATAAAATGAAAAATAAATTATGCATACGTAGTTCTGGAGACCTACGTATAACACCAGTAAATTTTTATCGCTTTATCTCTACTAATAGCTGAGATAATTTTCGAAATTTTTGTTCAGAGTGATAGAAAATTCAATATATTAAATTTCGAACAGAGCCATAAAATGAAAAATAAATTATGTATACGTAGTTCTGGAGACCTACGTATAACACCAGTAAAATTTTTATTGCTTTATCTCTACTAATAGCTGAGATAATTTTCAAAATTTTTGTTCAGAGTGATAGAAAATTCAATATATTAAATTTCGAACAGAGCCATAAAATGAAAAATAAATTATGCATACGTAGTTCTGGAGACCTACGTATAACACCAGTGAAATTTTTATCGCTTTATCTCTACTAATAGCTGAGATAATTTTCGAAATTTTTGTTCAGAGTGATAGAAAATTCAATATATTAAATTTCGAACAGAGCCATAAAATGAAAAATAAATTATGCATACGTAGTTCTGGAGACCTACGTATAACACCAGTGAAATTTTTATCGCTTTATCTCTACTAATAGCTGAGATAATTTTCAAAATTTTTGTTCAGAGTGATAGAAAATTCAATATATTAAATTTCGAACAGAGCCATAAAATGAAAAATAAATTATGCATACGTAGTTCTGGAGACCTACGTATAACAAAAGTAAAATTTTTATTGCTTTATCTCTACTAATAGCTGAGATAATTTTCGAAATTTTTGTTCAGAGTGATAGAAAATTCAATATATTAAATTTCGAACAGAGCCATAAAATGAAAAATAAATTATGCATACGTAGTTCTGGAGACCTACGTATAACACCAGTAAAATTTTTATTGCTTTATCTCTACTAATAGCTGAGATAATTTCGAAATTTTTGTTCAGAGTGATAGAAAATTCAATATATTAAATTTCGAACAGAGCCATAAAATGAAAAATAAATTACGTATACGTAGTTCTGGAGACCTACGTATAACACCAGTGAAATTTTTATCGCTTTATCTCTACTAATAGCTGAGATAATTTTCGAAATTTTTGTTCAGAGTGATAGAAAATTCAATATATTAAATTTCGAACAGAGCCATAAAATGAAAAATAAATTATGCATACGTAGTTCTGGAGACCTACGTATAACACCAGTAAAATTTTTATCGCTTTATCTCTACTAATAGCTGAGATAATTTTCGAAATTTTTGTTCAGAGTGATAGAAAATTCAATATATTAAATTTCGAACAGAGCCATAAAATGAAAAATAAATTATGTATACGTAGTTCTGGAGACCTACGTATAACACCAGTAAAATTTTTATTGCTTTATCTCTACTAATAGCTGAGATAATTTTCAAAATTTTGTTCAGAGTGATAGAAAATTCAATATATTAAATTTCGAACAGAGCCATAAAATGAAAAATAAATTATGCATACGTAGTTCTGGAGACCTACGTATAACACCAGTGAAATTTTTATCGCTTTATCTCTACTAATAGCTGAGATAATTTTCGAAATTTTTGTTCAGAGTGATAGAAAATTCAATATATTAAATTTCGAACAGAGCCATAAAATGAAAAATAAATTATGCATACGTAGTTCTGGAGACCTACGTATAACACCAGTAAAATTTTTATCGCTTTATCTCTACTAATAGCTGAGATAATTTTCGAAATTTTTGTTCAGAGTGATAGAAAATTCAATATATTAAATTTCGAACAGAGCCATAAAATGAAAAATAAATTATGTATACGTAGTTTTGGAGACCTACGTATAACACCAGTAAAATTTTATCGCTTTATCTCTACTAATAGCTGAGATAATTTTCGAAATTTTTGTTCAGAGTGATAGAGTGATAGAAAATTCAATATATTAAATTTCGAACAGAGCCATAAAATGAAAAATAAATTATGCATACGTAGTTCTGGAGGCCTACGTATAACACCAGTGAAATTTTTATCGCTTTATCTCTACTAATAGCTGAGATAATTTTCGAAATTTTTGTTCAGAGTGATAGAAAATTCAATATATTAAATTTCGAACAGAGCCATAAAATGAAAAATAAATTATGCATACGTAGTTCTGGAGACCTACGTATAACACCAGTAAAATTTTTATTGCTTTATCTCTACTAATAGCTGAGATAATTTTCGAAATTTTTGTTCAGAGTGATAGAAAATTCAATATATTAAATTTCGAACAGAGCCATAAAATGAAAAATAAATTACGTATACGTAGTTCTGGAGACCTACGTATAACACCAGTGAAATTTTTATCGCTTTATCTCTACTAATAGCTGAGATAATTTTCGAAATTTTTGTTCAGAGTGATAGAAAATTCAATATATTAAATTTCGAACAGAGCCATAAAATGAAAAATAAATTATGCATACGTAGTTCTGGAGACCTACGTATAACACCAGTAAAATTTTTATCGCTTTATCTCTACTAATAGCTGAGATAATTTTCGAAATTTTTGTTCAGAGTGATAGAAAATTCAATATATTAAATTTCGAACAGAGCCATAAAATGAAAAATAAATTATGTATACGTAGTTCTGGAGACCTACGTATAACACCAGTAAAATTTTTATTGCTTTATCTCTACTAATAGCTGAGATAATTTTCAAAATTTTTGTTCAGAGTGATAGAAAATTCAATATATTAAATTTCGAACAGAGCCATAAAATAAAAAATAAATTATGCATACGTAGTTCTGGAGACCTACGTATAACACCAGTGAAATTTTTATCGCTTTATCTCTACTAATAGCTGAGATAATTTTCGAAATTTTTGTTCAGAGTGATAGAAAATTCAATATATTAAATTTCGAACAGAGCCATAAAATGAAAAATAAATTATGCATACGTAGTTCTGGAGACCTACGTATAACACCAGTAAAATTTTTATCGCTTTATCTCTACTAATAGCTGAGATAATTTTCGAAATTTTTGTTCAGAGTGATAGAAAATTCAATATATTAAATTTCGAACAGAGCCATAAAATGAAAAATAAATTATGTATACGTAGTTCTGGAGACCTACGTATAACACCAGTAAAATTTTTATTGCTTTATCTCTACTAATAGCTGAGATAATTTTCAAAATTTTTGTTCAGAGTGATAGAAAATTCAATATATTAAATTTCGAACAGAGCCATAAAATGAAAAATAAATTATGCATACGTAGTTCTGGAGACCTACGTATAACACCAGTAAAATTTTTATCGCTTTATCTCTACTAATAGCTGAGATAATTTTCGAAATTTTTGTTCAGAGTGATAGAAAATTCAATATATTAAATTTCGAACAGAGCCATAAAATGAAAAATAAATTATGCATACGTAGTTCTGGAGACCTACGTATAACACCAGTAAAGTTTTTATCGCTTTATCTCTACTAATAGCTGAGATAATTTTCAAAATTTTTGTTCAGAGTGATAGAAAATTCAATATATTAAATTTCGAACAGAGCCATAAAATGAAAAATAAATTATGCATACGTAGTTCTGGAGACCTACGTATAACACCAGTAAAATTTTTATTGCTTTATCTCTACTAATAGCTGAGATAATTTTCAAAATTTTTGTTCAGAGTGATAGAAAATTTATATTAAATTTCGAACAGAGCCATAAAATGAAAAATAAATTATGCATACGTAGTTCTGGAGACCTACGTATAACACCAGTAAAATTTTTATCGCTTTATCTCTACTAATAGCTGAGATAATTTTCGAAATTTTTGTTCAGAGTGATAGAAAATTCAATATATTAAATTTCGAACAGAGCCATAAAATGAAAAATAAATTATGTATACGTAGTTCTGGAGACCTACGTATAACACCAGTAAAATTTTTATTGCTTTATCTCTACTAATAGCTGAGATAATTTTCAAAATTTTTGTTCAGAGTGATAGAAAATTCAATATATTAAATTTCGAACAGAGCCATAAAATGAAAAATAAATTATGCATACGTAGTTCTGGAGACCTACGTATAACACCAGTAAAATTTTTATTGCTTTATCTCTACTAATAGCTGAGATAATTTTCAAAATTTTTGTTCAGAGTGATAGAAAATTTATATTAAATTTCGAACAGAGCCATAAAATGAAAAATAAATTATGCATACGTAGTTCTGGAGACCTACGTATAACACCAGTAAAATTTTTATCGCTTTATCTCTACTAATAGCTGAGATAATTTCGAAATTTTTGTTCAGAGTGATAGAAAATTCAATATATTAAATTTCGAACAGAGCCATAAAATGAAAAATAAATTATGTATACGTAGTTCTGGAGACCTACGTATAACACCAGTAAAATTTTTATTGCTTTATCTCTACTAATAGCTGAGATAATTTTCAAAATTTTTGTTCAGAGTGATAGAAAATTTATATTAAATTTCGAACAGAGCCATAAAATGAAAAATAAATTATGCATACGTAGTTCTGGAGACCTACGTATAACACCAGTAAAATTTTTATTGCTTTATCTCTACTAATAGCTGAGATAATTTTCAAAATTTTTGTTCAGAGTGATAGAAAATTCAATATATTAAATTTCGAACAGAGCCATAAAATGAAAAATAAATTATGCATACGTAGTTCTGGAGACCTACGTATAACACCAGTGAAATTTTTATCGCTTTATCTCTACTAATAGCTGAGATAATTTTCGAAATTTTTGTTCAGAGTGATAGAAAATTCAATATATTAAATTTCGAACAGAGCCATAAAATGAAAAATAAATTATGCATACGTAGTTCTGGAGACCTAAGACCTACGTATAACACCAGTAAAATTTTTATTGCTTTATCTCTACTAATAGCTGAGATAATTTTCAAAATTTTTGTTCAGAGTGATAGAAAATTCAATATATTAAATTTCGAACAGAGCCATAAAATGAAAAATAAATTATGCATACGTAGTTCTGGAGACCTACGTATAACACCAGTGAAATTTTTATCGCTTTATCTCTACTAATAGCTGAGATAATTTTCGAAATTTTTGTTCAGAGTGATAGAAAATTCAATATATTAAATTTCGAACAGAGCCATAAAATGAAAAATAAATTATGTATACGTAGTTCTGGAGACCTACGTATAACACCAGTAAAATTTTTATTGCTTTATCTCTACTAATAGCTGAGATAATTTTCAAAATTTTTGTTCAGAGTGATAGAAAATTCAATATATTAAATTTCGAACAGAGCCATAAAATGAAAAATAAATTATGCATACGTAGTTCTGGAGACCTACGTATAACACCAGTAAAATTTTTATTGCTTTATCTCTACTAATAGCTGAGATAATTTTCAAAATTTTTGTTCAGAGTGATAGAAAATTTATATTAAATTTCGAACAGAGCCATAAAATGAAAAATAAATTATGCATACGTAGTTCTGGAGACCTACGTATAACACCAGTGAAATTTTTATTGCCTTATCTCTACTAATAGCTGAGATAATTTTCGAAATTTTTGTTCAGAGTGATAGAAAATTCAATATATTAAATTTCGAACAGAGCCATAAAATGAAAAATAAGTTATGCATACGTAGTTCTGGAGACCTACGTATAACACCAGTAAAATTTTTATCGCTTTATCTCTACTAATAGCTGAGATAATTTTCGAAATTTTTGTTCAGAGTGATAGAAAATTCAATATATTAAATTTCGAACAGAGCCATAAAATGAAAAATAAGTTATGCATACGTAGTTCTGGAGACCTACGTATAACACCAGTAAAATTTTTATCGCTTTATCTCTACTAATAGCTGAGATAATTTTCGAAATTTTTGTTCAGAGTGATAGAAAATTCAATATATTAAATTTCGAACAGAGCCATAAAATGAAAAATAAATTATGCATACGTAGTTCTGGAGACCTACGTATAACACCAGTAAAATTTTTATCGCTTTATCTCTACTAATAGCTGAGATAATTTTCGAAATTTTTGTTCAGAGTGATAGAAAATTCAATATATTAAATTTCGAACAGAGCCATAAAATGAAAAATAAATTATGTATACGTAGTTCTGGAGACCTACGTACAACACCAGTAAAATTTTTATTGCTTTATCTCTACTAATAGCTGAGATAATTTTCAAAATTTTTGTTCAGAGTGATAGAAAATTTAATATATTAAATTTCGAACAGAGCCATAAAATGAAAAATAAATTATGCATACGTAGTTCTGGAGACCTACGTATAACACCAGTGAAATTTTTATCGCTTTATCTCTACTAATAGCTGAGATAATTTTCGAAATTTTTGTTCAGAGTGATAGAAAATTCAATATATTAAATTTCGAACAGAGCCATAAAATGAAAAATAAATTATGCATACGTAGTTCTGGAGACCTACGTATAACACCAGTAAAATTTTTATCGCTTTATCTCTACTAATAGCTGAGATAATTTTCGAAATTTTTGTTCAGAGTGATAGAAAATTCAATATATTAAATTTCGAACAGAGCCATAAAATGAAAAATAAATTATGTATACGTAGTTCTGGAGACCTACGTATAACACCAGTAAAATTTTTATTGCTTTATCTCTACTAATAGCTGAGATAATTTTCAAAATTTTTGTTCAGAGTGATAGAAAATTCAATATATTAAATTTCGAACAGAGCCATAAAATGAAAAATAAATTATGCATACGTAGTTCTGGAGACCTACGTATAACACCAGTGAAATTTTTATCGCTTTATCTCTACTAATAGCTGAGATAATTTTCGAAATTTTTGTTCAGAGTGATAGAAAATTCAATATATTAAATTTCGAACAGAGCCATAAAATGAAAAATAAATTATGTATACGTAGTTCTGGAGACCTACGTATAACACCAGTGAAATTTTTATTGCCTTATCTCTACTAATAGCTGAGATAATTTTCGAAATTTTTGTTCAGAGTGATAGAAAATTCAATATATTAAATTTCGAACAGAGCCATAAAATGAAAAATAAATTATGCATACGTAGTTCTGGAGAACTACGTATAACACCAGTAAAATTTTTATCGCTTTATCTCTACTAATAGCTGAGATAATTTTCAAAATTTTTGTTCAGAGTGATAGAAAATTCAATATATTAAATTTCGAACAGAGCCATAAAATGAAAAATAAATTATGCATACGTAGTTCTGGAGACCTACGTATAACACCAGTAAAATTTTTATTGCTTTATCTCTACTAATAGCTGAGATAATTTTCAAAATTTTTGTTCAGAGTGATAGAAAATTCAATATATTAAATTTCGAACAGAGCCATAAAATGAAAAATAAATTATGCATACGTAGTTCTGGAGACCTACGTATAACACTAGTGAAATTTTTATTGCCTTATCTCTACTAATAGCTGAGATAATTTTCAAAATTTTTGTTCAGAGTGATAGAAAATTCAATATATTAAATTTCGAACAGAGCCATAAAATGAAAAATAAATTATGCATACGTAGTTCTGGAGACCTACGTATAACACCAGTGACATTTTTATCGCTTTATCTCTACTAATAGCTGAGATAATTTTCGAAATTTTTGTTCAGAGTGATAGAAAATTCAATATATTAAATTTCGAACAGAGCCATAAAATGAAAAATAAATTATGTATACGTAGTTCTGGAGACCTACGTATAACACCAGTAAAATTTTTATTGCTTTATCTCTACTAATAGCTGAGATAATTTTCAAAATTTTTGTTCAGAGTGATAGAAAATTCAATATATTAAATTTCGAACAGAGCCATAAAATGAAAAATAAATTATGCATACGTAGTTCTGGAGACCTACGTATAACACCAGTGAAATTTTTATTGCCTTATCTCTACTAATAGCTGAGATAATTTTCGAAATTTTTGTTCAGAGTGATAGAAAATTCAATATATTAAATTTCGAACAGAGCCATAAAATGAAAAATAAATTATGCATACGTAGTTCTGGAGACCTACGTATAACACCAGTAAAATTTTTATCGCTTTATCTCTACTAATAGCTGAGATAATTTTCGAAATTTTTGTTCAGAGTGATAGAAAATTCAATATATTAAATTTCGAACAGAGCCATAAAATGAAAAATAAATTATGTATACGTAGTTCTGGAGACCTACGTATAACACCAGTAAAATTTTTATTGCTTTATCTCTACTAATAGCTGAGATAATTTTCAAAATTTTTGTTCAGAGTGATAGAAAATTCAATATATTAAATTTCGAACAGAGCCATAAAATGAAAAATAAATTATGCATACGTAGTTCTGGAGACCTACGTATAACACCAGTGAAATTTTTATCGCTTTATCTCTACTAATAGCTGAGATAATTTTCGAAATTTTTGTTCAGAGTGATAGAAAATTCAATATATTAAATTTCGAACAGAGCCATAAAATGAAAAATAAGTTATGCATACGTAGTTCTGGAGACCTACGTATAACACCAGTAAAATTTTTATCGCTTTATCTCTACTAATAACTGAGATAATTTTCGAAATTTTTGTTCAGAGTGATAGAAAATTCAATATATTAAATTTCGAACAGAGCCATAAAATGAAAAATAAATTATGTATACGTAGTTCTGGAGACCTACGTATAACACCAGTAAAATTTTTATTGCTTTATCTCTACTAATAGCTGAGATAATTTTCAAAATTTTTGTTCAGAGTGATAGAAAATTCAATATATTAAATTTCGAACAGAGCCATAAAATGAAAAATAAATTATGCATACGTAGTTCTGGAGACCTACGTATAACACCAGTGAAATTTTTATCGCTTTATCTCTACTAATAGCTGAGATAATTTTCGAAATTTTTGTTCAGAGTGATAGAAAATTCAATATATTAAATTTCGAACAGAGCCATAAAATGAAAAATAAATTATGTATACGTAGTTCTGGAGACCTACGTATAACACCAGTGAAATTTTTATTGCCTTATCTCTACTAATAGCTGAGATAATTTTCGAAATTTTTGTTCAGAGTGATAGAAAATTCAATATATTAAATTTCGAACAGAGCCATAAAATGAAAAATAAATTATGCATACGTAGTTCTGGAGAACTACGTATAACACCAGTGAAATTTTTATCGCTTTATCTCTACTAATAGCTGAGATAATTTTCGAAATTTTTGTTCAGAGTGATAGAAAATTCAATATATTAAATTTCGAACAGAGCCATAAAATGAAAAATAAATTATGTATACGTAGTTCTGGAGACCTACGTATAACACCAGTGCAATTTTTATTGCCTTATCTCTACTAATAGCTGAGATAATTTTCGAAATTTTTGTTCAGAGTGATAGAAAATTCAATATATTAAATTTCGAACAGAGCCATAAAATGAAAAATAAATTATGCATACGTAGTTCTGGAGAACTACGTATAACACCAGTAAAATTTTTATCGCTTTATCTCTACTAATAGCTGAGATAATTTTCAAAATTTTTGTTCAGAGTGATAGAAAATTCAATATATTAAATTTCGAACAGAGCCATAAAATGAAAAATAAATTATGCATACGTAGTTCTGGAGACCTACGTATAACACTAGTGAAATTTTTATTGCCTTATCTCTACTAATAGCTGAGATAATTTTCAAAATTTTTGTTCAGAGTGATAGAAAATTCAATATATTAAATTTCGAACAGAGCCATAAAATGAAAAATAAATTATGCATACGTAGTTCTGGAGACCTACGTATAACACCAGTGACATTTTTATCGCTTTATCTCTACTAATAGCTGAGATAATTTTCGAAATTTTTGTTCAGAGTGATAGAAAATTCAATATATTAAATTTCGAACAGAGCCATAAAATGAAAAATAAATTATGCATACGTAGTTCTGGAGACCTACGTATAACACCAGTAAAATTTTTATCGCTTTATCTCTACTAATAGCTGAGATAATTTTCGAAATTTTTGTTCAGAGTGATAGAAAATTCAATATATTAAATTTCGAACAGAGCCATAAAATTAAAAATAAATTATGTATACGTAGTTCTGGAGACCTACGTATAACACCAGTAAAATTTTTATTGCTTTATCTCTACTAATAGCTGAGAAAATTTTCAAAATTTTTGTTCAGAGTGATAGAAAATTCAATATATTAAATTTCGAACAGAGCCATAAAATGAAAAATAAATTATGCATACGTAGTTCTGGAGACCTACGTATAACACCAGTGAAATTTTTATCGCTTTATCTCTACTAATAGCTGAGATAATTTTCGAAATTTTTGTTCAGAGTGATAGAAAATTCAATATATTAAATTTCGAACAGAGCCATAAAATGAAAAATAAATTATGCATACGTAGTTCTGGAGACCAACGTATAACACCAGTAAAATTTTTATCGCTTTATCTCTACTAATAGCTGAGATAATTTTCGAAACTTTTGTTCAGAGTGATAGAAAATTCAATATATTAAATTTCGAACAGAGCCATAAAATGAAAAATAAATTATGTATACGTAGTTCTGGAGACCTACGTATAACACCAGTAAAATTTTTATTGTATTATCTCTACTAATAGCTGAGATAATTTTCAAAATTTTTGTTCAGAGTGATAGAAAATTCAATATATTAAATTTCGAACAGAGCCATAAAATGAAAAATAAATTATGCATACGTAGTTCTGGAGACCTACGTATAACACCAGTGAAATTTTTATCGCTTTATCTCTACTAATAGCTGAGATAATTTTCGAAATTTTTGTTCAGAGTGATAGAAAATTCAATATATTAAATTTCGAACAGAGCCATAAAATGAAAAATAAATTATGTATACGTAGTTCTGGAGACCTACGTATAACACCAGTAAAATTTTTATTGCTTTATCTCTACTAATAGCTGAGATAATTTTCAAAATTTTTGTTCAGAGTGATAGAAAATTCAATATATTAAATTTCGAACAGAACCATAAAATGAAAAATAAATTATGCATACGTAGTTCTGGAGACCTACGTATAACACCAGTAAAATTTTTATTGCTTTATCTCTACTAATAGCTGAGATAATTTTCAAAATTTTTGTTCAGAGTGATAGAAAATTTATATTAAATTTCGAACAGAGCCATAAAATGAAAAATAAATTATGCATACGTAGTTCTGGAGACCTACGTATAACACCAGTGAAATTTTTAGTGCCTTATCTCTACTAATAGCTGAGATAATTTTCGAAATTTTTGTTCAGAGTGATAGAAAATTCAATATATTAAATTTCGAACAGAGCCATAAAATGAAAAATAAGTTATGCATACGTAGTTCTGGAGACCTACGTATAACACCAGTAAAATTTTTATCGCTTTATCTCTACTAATAGCTGAGATAATTTTCGAAATTTTTGTTCAGAGTGATAGAAAATTCAATATATTAAATTTCGAACAGAGCCATAAAATGAAAAATAAATTATGTATACGTAGTTCTGGAGACCTACGTATAACACCAGTAAAATTTTTATTGCTTTATCTCTACTAATAGCTGAGATAATTTTCAAAATTTTTGTTCAGAGTGATAGAAAATTCAATATATTAAATTTCGAACAGAGCCATAAAATGAAAAATAAATTATGCATACGTAGTTCTGGAGACCTACGTATAACACCAGTGAAATTTTTATCGCTTTATCTCTACTAATAGCTGAGATA
Organism: Tribolium confusum; assembly: GCA_029207805.1. NCBI lineage: Eukaryota > Metazoa > Arthropoda > Insecta > Coleoptera > Tenebrionidae > Tribolium > Tribolium confusum. The sequence goes on along the minus strand of JALGAY010000008.1, from coordinate 23,775,773 downwards.
ATTTTCGAAATTTTTGTTCAGAGTGATAGAAAATTCAATATATTAAATTTCGAACAGAGCCATAAAATGAAAAATAAATTATGCATACGTAGTTCTGGAGACCTACGTATAACACCAGTGAAATTTTTATCGCTTTATCTCTACTAATAGCTGAGATAATTTTCGAAATTTTTGTTCAGAGTGATAGAAAATTCAATATATTAAATTTCGAACAGAGCCATAAAATGAAAAATAAATTATGTATACGTAGTTCTGGAGACCTACGTATAACACTAGTGAAATTTTTATTGCCTTATCTCTACTAATAGCTGAGATAATTTTCGAAATTTTTGTTCAGAGTGATAGAAAATTCAATATATTAAATTTCGAACAGAGCCATAAAATGAAAAATAAATTATGCATACGTAGTTCTGGAGAACTACGTATAACACCAGTAAAATTTTTATCGCTTTATCTCTACTAATAGCTGAGATAAATTTCAAAATTTTTGTTCAGAGTGATAGAAAATTCAATATATTAAATTTCGAACAGAGCCATAAAATGAAAAATAAATTATGCATACGTAGTTCTGGAGACCTACGTATAACACCAGTAAAATTTTTATTGCTTTATCTCTACTAATAGCTGAGATAATTTTCAAAATTTTTGTTCAGAGTGATAGAAAATTCAATATATTAAATTTCGAACAGAGCCATAAAATGAAAAATAAATTATGCATACGTAGTTCTGGAGACCTACGTATAACACTAGTGAAATTTTTATTGCCTTATCTCTACTAATAGCTGAGATAATTTTCGAAATTTTTGTTCAGAGTGATAGAAAATTCAATATATTAAATTTCGAACAAAGCCATAAAATGAAAAATAAATTATGCATACGTAGTTCTGGACACCTACGTATAACACCAGTAAAATTTTTATCGCTTTCTCTCTACTAATAGCTGAGATAATTTTCAAAATTTTTGTTCAGAGTGATAGAAAATTCAATATATTAAATTTCGAACAGAGCCATAAAATGAAAAATAAATTATGCATGCGTAGTTCTGGAGACCTACGTATAACACCAGTGAAATTTTTATCGCTTTATCTCTACTAATAGCTGAGATAATTTTCGAAATTTTTGTTCAGAGTGATAGAAAATTCAATATATTAAATTTCGAACAGAGCCATAAAATGAAAAATAAATTATGCATATGTAGTTCTGGAGACCTACGTATAACACCAATAAAATTTTTATCGCTTTATCTCTACTAATAGCTGAGATAATTTTCGAAATTTTTGTTCAGAGTGATAGAAAATTCAATATATTAAATTTCGAACAGAGCCATAAAATAAAAAATAAATTATGTATACGTAGTTCTGGAGACCTACGTATAACACCAGTAAAATTTTTATTGCTTTATCTCTACTAATAGCTGAGATAATTTTCAAAATTTTTGTTCAGAGTAATAGAAAATTCAATATATTAAATTTCGAACAGAGCCATAAAATGAAAAATAAATTATGCATACGTAGTTCTGGAGACCTACGTATAACACTAGTGAAATTTTTATTGCCTTATCTCCACTAATAGCTGAGATAATTTTCGAAATTTTTGTTCAGAGTGATAGAAAATTCAATATATTAAATTTTGAACAGAGCCATAAAATGAAAAATAAATTATGCATACGTAGTTCTGGAGACCTACGTATAACACCAGTGAAATTTTTATCGCTTTATCTCTACTAATAGCTGAGATTATTTTCGAAATTTTTGTTCAGAGTGATAGAAAATTCAATATATTAAATTTCGAACAGAGCCATAAAATGAAAAATAAATTATGTATACGTAGTTCTGGAGACCTACGTATAACACCAGTAAAATTTTTATCGCTTTATCTCTACTAATAGCTGAGATAATTTTCGAAATTTTTGTTCAGAGTGATAGAAAATTCAATATATTAAATTTCGAACAGAACCATAAAATGAAAAATAAATTATGTATACGTAGTTCTGGAGACCTACGTATAACACCAGTGAAATTTTTATTGCCTTATCTCTACTAATAGCTGAGATAATTTTCGAAATTTTTGTTCAGAGTGATAGAAAATTCAATATATTAAATTTCGAACAGAGCCATAAAATGAAAAATAAATTATGCATACGTAGTTCTGGAGACCTACGTATAACACCAGTAAAATTTTTATCGCTCTATCTCTACTAATAGCTGAGATAATTTTCGAAATTTTTGTTCAGAGTGATAGAAAATTCAATATATTAAATTTCGAACAGAGCCATAAAATAAAAAATAAATTATGTATACGTAGTTCTGGAGACCTACGTATAACACCAGTAAAATTTTTATTGCTTTATCTCTACTAATAGCTGAGATAATTTTCAAAATTTTTGTTCAGAGTGATAGAAAATTCAATATATTAAATTTCGAACAGAGCCATAAAATGAAAAATAAATTATGCATACGTAGTTCTGGAGACCTACGTATAACACCAGTGAAATTTTTATCGCTTTATCTCTACTAATAGCTGAGATAATTTTCGAAATTTTTGTTCAGAGTGATAGAAAATTCAATATATTAAATTTCGAACAGAGCCATAAAATGAAAAATAAATTATGCATACGTAGTTCTGGAGACCTACGTATAACACCAGTAAAATTTTTATTGTATTATCTCTACTAATAGCTGAGATAATTTTCAAAATTTTTGTTCAGAGTGATAGAAAATTCAATATATTAAATTTCGAACAGAGCCATAAAATGAAAAATAAATTATGCATACGTAGTTCTGGAGACCTACGTATAACACCAGTGAAATTTTTATCGCTTTATCTCTACTAATAGCTGAGATAATTTATTCGAAATTTTTGTTCAGAGTGATAGAAAATTCAATATATTAAATTTCGAACAGAGCCATAAAATGAAAAATAAATTATGTATACGTAGTTCTGGAGACCTACGTATAACACCAGTAAAATTTTTATTGCTTTATCTCTACTAATAGCTGAGATAATTTTCAAAATTTTTGTTCAGAGTGATAGAAAATTCAATATATTAAATTTCGAACAGAACCATAAAATGAAAAATAAATTATGCATACGTAGTTCTGGAGACCTACGTATAACACCAGTAAAATTTTTATTGCTTTATCTCTACTAATAGCTGAGATAATTTTCAAAATTTTTGTTCAGAGTGATAGAAAATTTATATTAAATTTCGAACAGAGCCATAAAATGAAAAATAAATTATGCATACGTAGTTCTGGAGACCTACGTATAACACCAGTGAAATTTTTATTGCCTTATCTCTACTAATAGCTGAGATAATTTTCGAAATTTTTGTTCAGAGTGATAGAAAATTCAATATATTAAATTTCGAACAGAGCCATAAAATGAAAAATAAGTTATGCATACGTAGTTCTGGAGACCTACGTATAACACCAGTAAAATTTTTATCGCTTTATCTCTACTAATAGCTGAGATAATTTTCGAAATTTTTGTTCAGAGTGATAGAAAATTCAATATATTAAATTTCGAACAGAGCCATAAAATGAAAAATAAATTATGTATACGTAGTTCTGGAGACCTACGTATAACACCAGTAAAATTTTTATTGCTTTATCTCTACTAATAGCTGAGATAATTTTCAAAATTTTTGTTCAGAGTGATAGAAAATTCAATATATTAAATTTCGAACAGAGCCATAAAATGAAAAATAAATTATGCATACGTAGTTCTGGAGACCTACGTATAACACCAGTGAAATTTTTATCGCTTTATCTCTACTAATAGCTGAGATAATTTTCGAAATTTTTGTTCAGAGTGATAGAAAATTCAATATATTAAATTTCGAACAGAGCCATAAAATGAAAAATAAATTATGCATACGTAGTTCTGGAGACCTACGTATAACACCAGTGAAATTTTTATCGCTTTATCTCTACTAATAGCTGAGATAATTTTCGAAATTTTTGTTCAGAGTGATAGAAAATTCAATATATTAAATTTCGAACAGAGCCATAAAATGAAAAATAAATTATGTATACGTAGTTCTGGAGACCTACGTATAACACTAGTGAAATTTTTATTGCCTTATCTCTACTAATAGCTGAGATAATTTTCGAAATTTTTGTTCAGAGTGATAGAAAATTCAATATATTAAATTTCGAACAGAGCCATAAAATGAAAAATAAATTATGCATACGTAGTTCTGGAGAACTACGTATAACACCAGTAAAATTTTTATCGCTTTATCTCTACTAATAGCTGAGATAATTTTCAAAATTTTTGTTCAGAGTGATAGAAAATTCAATATATTAAATTTCGAACAGAGCCATAAAATGAAAAATAAATTATGCATACGTAGTTCTGGAGACCTACGTATAACACCAGTAAAATTTTTATTGCTTTATCTCTACTAATAGCTGAGATAATTTTCAAAATTTTTGTTCAGAGTGATAGAAAATTCAATATATTAAATTTCGAACAGAGCCATAAAATGAAAAATAAATTATGCATACGTAGTTCTGGAGACCTACGTATAACACTAGTGAAATTTTTATTGCCTTATCTCTACTAATAGCTGAGATAATTTTCGAAATTTTTGTTCAGAGTGATAGAAAATTCAATATATTAAATTTCGAACAGAGCCATAAAATGAAAAATAAATTATGCATACGTAGTTCTGGACACCTACGTATAACACCAGTAAAATTTTTATCGCTTTCTCTCTACTAATAGCTGAGATAATTTTCAAAATTTTTGTTCAGAGTGATAGAAAATTCAATATATTAAATTTCGAACAGAGCCATAAAATGAAAAATAAATTATGCATGCGTAGTTCTGGAGACCTACGTATAACACCAGTGAAATTTTTATCGCTTTATCTCTACTAATAGCTGAGATAATTTTCGAAATTTTTGTTCAGAGTGATAGAAAATTCAATATATTAAATTTCGAACAGAGCCATAAAATGAAAAATAAATTATGCATATGTAGTTCTGGAGACCTACGTATAACACCAATAAAATTTTTATCGCTTTATCTCTACTAATAGCTGAGATAATTTTCGAAATTTTTGTTCAGAGTGATAGAAAATTCAATATATTAAATTTCGAACAGAGCCATAAAATAAAAAATAAATTATGTATACGTAGTTCTGGAGACCTACGTATAACACCAGTAAAATTTTTATTGCTTTATCTCTACTAATAGCTGAGATAATTTTCAAAATTTTTGTTCAGAGTAATAGAAAATTCAATATATTAAATTTCGAACAGAGCCATAAAATGAAAAATAAATTATGCATACGTAGTTCTGGAGACCTACGTATAACACTAGTGAAATTTTTATTGCCTTATCTCCACTAATAGCTGAGATAATTTTCGAAATTTTTGTTCAGAGTGATAGAAAATTCAATATATTAAATTTTGAACAGAGCCATAAAATGAAAAATAAATTATGCATACGTAGTTCTGGAGACCTACGTATAACACCAGTGAAATTTTTATCGCTTTATCTCTACTAATAGCTGAGATTATTTTCGAAATTTTTGTTCAGAGTGATAGAAAATTCAATATATTAAATTTCGAACAGAGCCATAAAATGAAAAATAAATTATGTATACGTAGTTCTGGAGACCTACGTATAACACCAGTAAAATTTTTATCGCTTTATCTCTACTAATAGCTGAGATAATTTTCGAAATTTTTGTTCAGAGTGATAGAAAATTCAATATATTAAATTTCGAACAGAACCATAAAATGAAAAATAAATTATGTATACGTAGTTCTGGAGACCTACGTATAACACCAGTGAAATTTTTATTGCCTTATCTCTACTAATAGCTGAGATAATTTTCGAAATTTTTGTTCAGAGTGATAGAAAATTCAATATATTAAATTTCGAACAGAGCCATAAAATGAAAAATAAATTATGCATACGTAGTTCTGGAGACCTACGTATAACACCAGTAAAATTTTTATCGCTTTATCTCTACTAATAGCTGAGATAATTTTCGAAATTTTTGTTCAGAGTGATAGAAAATTCAATATATTAAATTTCGAACAGAGCCATAAAATAAAAAATAAATTATGTATACGTAGTTCTGGAGACCTACGTATAACACCAGTAAAATTTTTATTGCTTTATCTCTACTAATAGCTGAGATAATTTTCAAAATTTTTGTTCAGAGTGATAGAAAATTCAATATATTAAATTTCGAACAGAGCCATAAAATGAAAAATAAATTATGCATACGTAGTTCTGGAGACCTACGTATAACACCAGTGAAATTTTTATCGCTTTATCTCTACTAATAGCTGAGATAATTTTCGAAATTTTTGTTCAGAGTGATAGAAAATTCAATATATTAAATTTCGAACAGAGCCATAAAATGAAAAATAAATTATGCATACGTAGTTCTGGAGACCTACGTATAACACCAGTAAAATTTTTATCGCTTTATCTCTACTAATAGCTGAGATAATTTTCGAAATTTTTGTTCAGAGTGATAGAAAATTCAATATATTAAATTTCGAACACAGCCATAAAATGAAAAATAAATTATGTATACGTAGTTCTGGAGACCTACGTATAACACCAGTGAAATTTTTATCGCTTTATCTCTACTAATAGCTGAGATAATTTTCGAAATTTTTGTTCAGAGTGATAGAAAATTCAATATATTAAATTTCGAACAGAGCCATAAAATGAAAAATAAATTATGCATACGTAGTTCTGGAGACCTACGTATAACACCAGTAAAATTTTTATCGCTTTATCTCTACTAATAGCTGAGATAATTTTCGAAATTTTTGTTCAGAGTGATAGAAAATTCAATATATTAAATTTCGAACAGAGCCATAAAATGAAAAATAAATTATGCATACGTAGTTCTGGAGACCTACGTATAACACCAGTAAAATTTTTATCGCTTTATCTCTACTATTAGCTGAGATAATTTTCGAAATTTTTGTTCAGAGTGATAGAAAATTCAATATATTAAATTTCGAACAGAGCCATAAAATGAAAAATAAATTATGTATACGTAGTTCTGGAGACCTACGTATAACACCAGTAAAATTTTTATCGCTTTATCTCTACTAATAGCTGAGATAATTTTCGAAATTTTTGTTCAGAGTGATAGAAAATTCAATATATTAAATTTCGAACAGAGCCATAAAATAAAAAATAAATTATGCATACGTAGTTCTGGAGACCTACGTATAACACCAGTGAAATTTTTATCGCTTTATCTCTACTAATAGCTGAGATAATTTTCAAAATTTTTGTTCAGAGTGATAGAAAATTCAATATATTAAATTTCGAACAGAGCCATAAAATGAAAAATAAATTATGCATACGTAGTTCTGGAGACCTACGTATAACACCAGTGAAATTTTTATCGCTTTATCTCTACTAATAGCTGAGATAATTTTCGAAATTTTTGTTCAGAGTGATAGAAAATTCAATATATTAAATTTCGAACAGAGCCATAAAATGAAAAATAAATTATGTATACGTAGTTCTGGAGACCTACGTATAACACCAGTGAAATTTTTATTGCCTTATCTCTACTAATAGCTGAGATAATTTTCGAAATTTTTGTTCAGAGTGATAGAAAATTCAGTATATTAAATTTCGAACAGAGCCATAAAATGAAAAATAAATTATTTATACGTAGTTCTGGAGACCTACGTATAACACCAGTAAAATTTTTATCGCTTTATCTCTACTAATAGCTGAGATAATTTTCAAAATTTTTGTTCAGAGTGATAGAAAATTCAATATATTAAATTTCGAACAGAACCATAAAATGAAAAATAAATTATGCATACGTAGTTCTGGAGACCTACGTATAACACCAGTAAAATTTTTATTGCTTTATCTCTACTAATAGCTGAGATAATTTTCAAAATTTTTGTTCAGAGTGATAGAAAATTTATATTAAATTTCGAACAGAGCCATAAAATGAAAAATAAATTATGCATACGTAGTTCTGGAGACCTACGTATAACACCAGTGAAATTTTTATTGCCTTATCTCTACTAATAGCTGAGATAATTTTCGAAATTTTTGTTCAGAGTGATAGAAAATTCAATATATTAAATTTCGAACAGAGCCATAAAATGAAAAATAAGTTATGCATACGTAGTTCTGGAGACCTACGTATAACACCAGTAAAATTTTTATCGCTTTATCTCTACTAATAGCTGAGATAATTTTCGAAATTTTTGTTCAGAGTGATAGAAAATTCAATATATTAAATTTCGAACAGAGCCATAAAATGAAAAATAAATTATGTATACGTAGTTCTGGAGACCTACGTATAACACCAGTAAAATTTTTATTGCTTTATCTCTACTAATAGCTGAGATAATTTTCAAAATTTTTGTTCAGAGTGATAGAAAATTCAATATATTAAATTTCGAACAGAGCCATAAAATGAAAAATAAATTATGCATACGTAGTTCTGGAGACCTACGTATAACACCAGTGAAATTTTTATCGCTTTATCTCTACTAATAGCTGAGATAATTTTCGAAATTTTTGTTCAGAGTGATAGAAAATTCAATATATTAAATTTCGAACAGAGCCATAAAATGAAAAATAAATTATGCATACGTAGTTCTGGAGACCTACGTATAACACCAGTGAAATTTTTATCGCTTTATCTCTACTAATAGCTGAGATAATTTTCGAAATTTTTGTTCAGAGTGATAGAAAATTCAATATATTAAATTTCGAACAGAGCCATAAAATGAAAAATAAATTATGTATACGTAGTTCTGGAGACCTACGTATAACACTAGTGAAATTTTTATTGCCTTATCTCTACTAATAGCTGAGATAATTTTCGAAATTTTTGTTCAGAGTGATAGAAAATTCAATATATTAAATTTCGAACAGAGCCATAAAATGAAAAATAAATTATGCATACGTAGTTCTGGAGAACTACGTATAACACCAGTAAAATTTTTATCGCTTTATCTCTACTAATAGCTGAGATAATTTTCAAAATTTTTGTTCAGAGTGATAGAAAATTCAATATATTAAATTTCGAACAGAGCCATAAAATGAAAAATAAATTATGCATACGTAGTTCTGGAGACCTACGTATAACACCAGTAAAATTTTTATTGCTTTATCTCTACTAATAGCTGAGATAATTTTCAAAATTTTTGTTCAGAGTGATAGAAAATTCAATATATTAAATTTCGAACAGAGCCATAAAATGAAAAATAAATTATGCATACGTAGTTCTGGAGACCTACGTATAACACTAGTGAAATTTTTATTGCCTTATCTCTACTAATAGCTGAGATAATTTTCGAAATTTTTGTTCAGAGTGATAGAAAATTCAATATATTAAATTTCGAACAGAGCCATAAAATGAAAAATAAATTACGCATACGTAGTTCTGGAGACCTACGTATAACACCAGTGAAATCTTTATCGCTTTATCTCTACTAATAGCTGAGATAATTTTCGAAATTTTTGTTCAGAGTGATAGAAAATTCAATATATTAAATTTCGAACAGAGCCATAAAATGAAAAATAAATTATGTATACGTAGTTCTGGAGACCTACGTATAACACAAGTAAAATTTTTATTGCTTTATCTCTACTAATAGCTGAGATAATTTTCAAAATTTTTGTTCAGAGTGATAGAAAATTCAATATATTAAATTTCGAACAGAGCCATAAAATGAAAAATAAATTACGCATACGTAGTTCTGGAGACCTACGTATAACACCAGTGAAATCTTTATCGCTTTATCTCTACTAATAGCTGAGATAATTTTCGAAATTTTTGTTCAGAGTGATAGAAAATTCAATATATTAAATTTCGAACAGAGCCATAAAATGAAAAATAAATTATGTATACGTAGTTCTGGAGACCTACGTATAACACAAGTAAAATTTTTATTGCTTTATCTCTACTAATAGCTGAGATAATTTTCAAAATTTTTGTTCAGAGTGATAGAAAATTCAATATATTAAATTTCGAACAGAGCCATAAAATGAAAAATAAATTATGCATACGTAGTTCTGGAGACCTACGTATAACACCAATGAAATTTTTATCGCTTTATCTCTACTAATAGCTGAGATAATTTTCGAAATTTTTGTTCAGAGTGATAGAAAATTCAATATATTAAATTTCGAACAGAGCCATAAAATGAAAAATAAATTATGTATACGTAGTTCTGGAGACCTACGTATAACACCAGTAAAATTTTTATCGCTTTATCTCTACTAATAGCTGAGATAATTTTCGAAATTTTTGTTCAGAGTGATAGAAAATTCAATATATTAAATTTCGAACAGAGCCATAAAATGAAAAATAAATTATGTATACGTAGTTCTGGAGACCTACGTATAACACCAGTAAAATTTTTATCGCTTTATCTCTACTAATAGCTGAGATAATTTTCAAAATTTTTGTTCAGAGTGATAGAAAATTCAATGTATTAAATTTCGAACAGAGCCATAAAATGAAAAATAAATTATGCATACGTAGTTCTGGAGACCTACGTATAACACCAGTGAAATTTTTATCGCTTTATCTCTACTAATAGCTGAGATAATTTTCGAAATTTTTGTTCAGAGTGATAGAAAATTCAATATATTAAATTTCGAACAGAGCCATAAAATGAAAAATAAATTATGTATACGTAGTTCTGGAGACCTACGTATAACACCAGTAAAATTTTTATTCCTTTATCTCTACTAATAGCTGAGATAATTTTCAAAATTTTTGTTCAGAGTGATAGAAAATTCAATATATTAAATTTCGAACAGAGCCATAAAATGAAAAATAAATTATGCATACGTAGTTCTGGAGACCTACGTATAACACCAGTAAAATTTTTATCGCTTTATCTCTGCTAATAGCTGAGATAATTTTCGAAATTTTTGTTCAGAGTGATAGAAAATTCAATATATTAAATTTCGAACAGAGCCATAAAATGAAAAATAAATTATGCATACGTAGTTCTGGAGACCTACGTATAACACCAGTGAAATTTTTATCGCTTTATCTCTACTAATAGATGAGATAATTTTCGAAATTTTTGTTCAGAGTGATAGAAAATTCAATATATTAAATTTCGAACAGAGCCATAAAATGAAAAATAAATTATGTATACGTAGTTCTGGAGACCTACGTATAACACCAGTGAAATTTTTATCGCTTTATCTCTACTAATAGATGAGATAATTTTCGAAATTTTTGTTCAGAGTGATAGAAAATTCAATATATTAAATTTCGAACAGAGCCATAAAATGAAAAATAAATTATGTATACGTAGTTCTGGAGACCTACGTATAACACCAGTAAAATTTTTATTGCTTTATCTCTACTAATAGCTGAGATAATTTTCAAAATTTTTGTTCAGAGTGATAGAAAATTCAATATATTAAATTTCGAACAGAGCCATAAAATGAAAAACAAATTATGCATACGTTGTTCTGGAGACCTACGTATAACACTAGTAAAATTTTTATCGCTTTATCTCTACTAATAGCTGAGATAATTTTCGAAATTTTTGTTCAGAGTGATAGAAAATTCAATATATTAAATTTCGAACAGAGCCATAAAATGAAAAATAAATTATGTATACGTAGTTCTGGAGACCTACGTATAACACCAGTAAAATTTTTATTGCTTTATCTCTACTAATAGCTGAGATAATTTTCAAAATTTTTGTTCAGAGTGATAGAAAATTCAATATATTAAATTTCGAACAGAGCCATAAAATGAAAAATAAATTATGCATACGTAGTTCTGGAGACCTACGTATAACACCAGTGAAATTTTTATCGCTTTATCTCTACTAATAGCTGAGATAATTTTCGAAATTTTTGTTCAGAGTGATAGAAAATTCAATATATTAAATTTCGAACAGAGCCATAAAATGAAAAATAAATTATGTATACGTAGTTCTGGAGACCTACGTATAACACCAGTAAAATTTTTATCGCTTTATCTCTACTAATAGCTGAGATAATTTTCAAAATTTTTGTTCAGAGTGATAGAAAATTCAATATATTAAATTTCGAACAGAGCCATAAAATGAAAAATAAATTATGCATACGTAGTTCTGGAGACCTACGTATAACACCAGTGAAATTTTTATCGCTTTATCTCTACTAATAGCTGAGATAATTTTCGAAATTTTTGTTCAGAGTGATAGAAAATTCAATATATTAAATTTCGAACAGAGCCATAAAATGAAAAATAAATTATGTATACGTAGTTCTGGAGACCTACGTATAACACCAGTAAAATTTTTATCGCTTTATCTCTACTAATAGCTGAGATAATTTTCGAAATTTTTGTTCAGAGTGATAGAAAATTCAATATATTAAATTTCGAACAGAGCCATAAAATGAAAAATAAATTATGCATACGTAGTTCTGGAGACCTACGTATAACACCAGTAAAATTTTTATCGCTTTATCTCTACTAATAGCTGAGATAATTTTCGAAATTTTTGTTCAGAGTGATAGAAAATTCAATAAATTAAATTTCGAACAGAGCCATAAAATGAAAAATAAATTATGCATACGTAGTTCTGGAGACCTACGTATAACACCAGTGAAATTTTTATCGCTTTATCTCTACTAATAGCTGAGATAATTTTCGAAATTTTTGTTCAGAGTGATAGAAAATTCAATATATTAAATTTCGAACAGAGCCATAAAATGAAAAATAAATTATGCATACGTAGTTCTGGAGACCTACGTATAACACCAGTAAAATTTTTATCGCTTTATCTCTACTAATAGCTGAAATAATTTTCGAAATTTTTGTTCAGAGTGATAGAAAATTCAATATATTAAATTTCGAACAGAGCCATAAAATGAAAAATAAATTATGTATACGTAGTTCTGGAGACCTACGTATAACACCAGTAAAATTTTTATTGCTTTATCTCTACTAATAGCTGAGATAATTTTCAAAATTTTTGTTCAGAGTGATAGAAAATTCAATATATTAAATTTCGAACAGAGCCATAAAATGAAAAATAAATTATGCATACGTAGTTCTGGAGACCTACGTATAACACCAGTGAAATTTTTATCGCTTTATCTCTACTAATAGCTGAGATAATTTTCGAAATTTTTGTTCAGAGTGATAGAAAATTCAATATATTAAATTTCGAACAGAGCCATAAAATGAAAAATAAATTATGCATACGTAGTTCTGGAGACCTACGTATAACACCAGTAAAATTTTTATCGCTTTATCTCTACTAATAGCTGAGATAATTTTCGAAATTTTTGTTCAGAGTGATAGAAAATTCAATATATTAAATTTCGAACAGAGCCATAAAATGAAAAATAAATTATGTATACGTAGTTCTGAAGACCTACGTATAACACCAGTAAAATTTTTATTGCTTTATCTCTACTAATAGCTGAGATAATTTTCAAAATTTTTGTTCAGACTGATAGAAAATTCAATATATTAAATTTCGAACAGAGCCATAAAATGAAAAATAAATTATGCATACGTAGTTCTGGAGACCTACGTATAACACCAGTGAAATTTTTATCGCTTTATCTCTACTAATAGCTGAGATAATTTTCGAAATTTTTGTTCAGAGTGATAGAAAATTCAATATATTAAATTTCGAACAGAGCCATAAAATGAAAAATAAATTATGCATACGTAGTTCTGGAGACCTACGTATAAACCAGTAAAATTTTTATCGCTTTATCTCTACTAATAGCTGAGATAATTTTCGAAATTTTTGTTCAGAGTGATAGAAAATTCAATATATTAAATTTCGAACTGAGCCATAAAATGAAAAATAAATTATGTATACGTAGTTCTGAAGACCTACGTATAACACCAGTGAAATTTTTATCGCTTTATCTCTACTAATAGCTGAGATAATTTTCGAAATTTTTGTTCAGAGTGATAGAAAATTCAATATATTAAATTTCGAACAGAGCCATAAAATGAAAAATAAATTATGCATACGTAGTTCTGGAGACCTACGTATAACACCAGTAAAATTTTTATCGCTTTATCTCTACTAATAGCTGAGATAATTTTCGAAATTTTTGTTCAGAGTGATAGAAAATTCAATATATTAAATTTCGAACAGAGCCATAAAATGAAAAATAAATTATGCATGCGTAGTTCTGGAGACCTACGTATAACACCAGTAAAATTTTTATCGCTTTATCTCTACTAATAGCTGAGATAATTTTCGAAATTTTTGTTCAGAGTGATAGAAAATTCAATATATTAAATTCGAACAGAGCCATAAAATGAAAAATAAATTATTCATACGTAGTTCTGGAGACCTACGTATAACACCAGTGAAATTTTTATCGCTTTATCTCTACTAATAGCTGAGATAATTTTCGAAATTTTTGTTCAGAGTGATAGAAAATTCAATATATTAAATTTCGAACAGAGCCATAAAATGAAAAATAAGTTATGTATACGTAGTTCTGGAGACCTACGTATAACACCAGTGAAATTTTTATTGCCTTATTTCTACTAATAGCTGAGATAATTTTCGAAATTTTTGTTCAGAGTGATAGAAAATTCAATATATTAAATTTCGAACAGAGCCATAAAAGGAAAAATAAATTATGTATACGTAGTTCTGGAGACCTACGTATAACACCAGTAAAATTTTTATCGCTTTATCTCTACTAATAGCTGAGATAATTTTCGAAATTTTTGTTCAGAGTGATAGAAAATTCAATATATTAAATTTCGAACAGAGCCATAAAATGAAAAATAAATTATGTATACGTAGTTCTGGAGACCTACGTATAACACCAGTAAAATTTTTATTGCTTTATCTCTACTAATAGCTGAGATAATTTTCAAAATTTTTGTTCAGAGTGATAGAAAATTCAATATATTAAATTTCGAACAGAGCCATAAAATGAAAAATAAATTATGCATACGTAGTTCTGGAGACCTACGTATAACACCAGTGAAATTTTTATCGCTTTATCTCTACTAATAGCTGAGATAATTTTCGAAATTTTTGTTCAGAGTGATAGAAAATTCAATATATTAAATTTCGAACAGAGCCATAAAATGAAAAATAAATTATGCATACGTAGTTCTGGAGACCTACGTATAACACCAGTAAAATTTTTATCGCTTTATCTCTACTAATAGCTGAGATAATTTTCGAAATTTTTGTTCAGAGTGATAGAAAATTCAATATATTAAATTTCGAACAGAGCCATAAAATGAAAAATAAATTATGTATACGTAGTTCTGAAGACCTACGTATAACACCAGTAAAATTTTTATTGCTTTATCTCTACTAATAGCTGAGATAATTTTCAAAATTTTTGTTCAGACTGATAGAAAATTCAATATATTAAATTTCGAACAGAGCCATAAAATGAAAAATAAATTATGCATACGTAGTTCTGGAGACCTACGTATAACACCAGTGAAATTTTTATCGCTTTATCTCTACTAATAGCTGAGATAATTTTCGAAATTTTTGTTCAGAGTGATAGAAAATTCAATATATTAAATTTCGAACAGACCCATAAAATGAAAAATAAATTATGCATACGTAGTTCTGGAGACCTACGTATAAACCAGTAAAATTTTTATCGCTTTATCTCTACTAATAGCTGAGATAATTTTCGAAATTTTTGTTCAGAGTGATAGAAAATTCAATATATTAAATTTCGAACTGAGCCATAAAATGAAAAATAAATTATGTATACGTAGTTCTGAAGACCTACGTATAACACCAGTGAAATTTTTATCGCTTTATCTCTACTAATAGCTGAGATAATTTTCGAAATTTTTGTTCAGAGTGATAGAAAATTCAATATATTAAATTTCGAACAGAGCCATAAAATGAAAAATAAATTATGCATACGTAGTTCTGGAGACCTACGTATAACACCAGTAAAATTTTTATCGCTTTATCTCTACTAATAGCTGAGATAATTTTCGAAATTTTTGTTCAGAGTGATAGAAAATTCAATATATTAAATTTCGAACAGAGCCATAAAATGAAAAATAAGTTATGTATACGTAGTTCTGGAGACCTACGTATAACACCAGTGAAATTTTTATTGCCTTATCTCTACTAATAGCTGAGATAATTTTCGAAATTTTTGTTCAGAGTGATAGAAAATTCAATATATTAAATTTCGAACAGAGCCATAAAAGGAAAAATAAATTATGTATACGTAGTTCTGGAGACCTACGTATAACACCAGTAAAATTTTTATCGCTTTATCTCTACTAATAGCTGAGATAATTTTCGAAATTTTTGTTCAGAGTGATAGAAAATTCAATATATTAAATTTCGAACAGAGCCATAAAATGAAAAATAAATTATGTATACGTAGTTCTGGAGACCTACGTATAACACCAGTAAAATTTTTATTGCTTTATCTTTACTAATAGCTGAGATAATTTTCAAAATTTTTGTTCAGAGTGATAGAAAATTCAATATATTAAATTTCGAACAGAGCCATAAAATGAAAAATAAATTATGCATACGTAGTTCTGGAGACCTACGTATAACACCAGTGAAATTTTTATCGCTTTATCTCTACTAATAGCTGAGATAATTTTCGAAATTTTTGTTCAGAGTGATAGAAAATTCAATATATTAAATTTCGAACAGAGCCATAAAATGAAAAATAAATTATGTATACGTAGTTCTGGAGACCTACGTATAACACCAGTAAAATTTTTATTGCCTTATCTCTACTAATAGCTGAGATAATTTTCGAAATTTTTGTTCAGAGTGATAGAAAATTCAATATATTAAATTTCGAACAGAGCCATAAAATGAAAAATAAATTATGTATACGTAGTTCTGGAGACCTACGTATAACACCAGTAAAATTTTTATCGCTTTATCTCTACTAATAGCTGAGATAATTTTCGAAATTTTTGTTCAGAGTGATAGAAAATTCAATATATTAAATTTCGAACAGAGCCATAAAATGAAAAATAAATTATGTATACGTAGTTCTGGAGACCTACGTATAACACCAGTAAAATTTTTATTGCTTTATCTCTACTAATAGCTGAGATAATTTTCGAAATTTTTGTTCAGAGTGATATAAAATTCAATATATTAAATTTCGAACAGAGCCATAAAATGAAAAATAAATTATGTATACGTAGTTCTGGAGACCTACGTATAACACCAGTAAACTTTTTATCGCTTTATCTCTACTAATAGCTGAGATAATTTTCGAAATTTTTGTTCAGAGTGATAGAAAATTCAATATATTAAATTTCGAACAGAGCCATAAAATGAAAAATAAATTATGCATACGTAGTTCTGGAGACCTACGTATAACACCAGTGAAATTTTTATCGCTTTATCTCTACTAATAGCTGAGATAATTTTCGAAATTTTTGTTCAGAGTGATAGAAAATTCAATATATTAAATTTCGAACAGAGCCATAAAATGAAAAATAAATTATGTATACGTAGTTCTGGAGACCTACGTATAACACCAGTAAAATTTTTATCGCTTTATCTCTACTAATAGCTGAGATAATTTTCGAAATTTTTGTTCAGAGTGATAGAAAATTCAATATATTAAATTTCGAACAGAGCCATAAAATGAAAAATAAATTATGCATACGTAGTTCTGGAGACCTACGTATAACACCAGTAAAATTTTTATCGCTTTATCTCTACTAATAGCTGAGATAATTTTCGAAATTTTTGTTCAGAGTGATAGAAAATTCAATATATTAAATTTCGAACAGAGCCATAAAATGAAAAATAAATTATGTATACGTAGTTCTGAAGACCTACGTATAACACCAGTAAAATTTTTATTGCTTTATCTCTACTAATAGCTGAGATAATTTTCAAAATTTTTGTTCAGAGTGATAGAAAATTCAATATATTAAATTTCGAACAGAGCCATAAAATGAAAAATAAATTATGCATACGTAGTTCTGGAGACCTACGTATAACACCAGTGAAATTTTTATCGCTTTATCTCTACTAATAGCTGAGATAATTTTCGAAATTTTTGTTCAGAGTGATAGAAAATTCAATATATTAAATTTCGAACAGAGCCATAAAATGAAAAATAAATTATGTATACGTAGTTCTGGAGACCTACGTATAACACCAGTGAAATTTTTATTGCCTTATCTCTACTAATAGCTGAGATAATTTTCGAAATTTTTGTTCAGAGTGATAGAAAATTCAATATATTAAATTTCGAACAGAGCCATAAAATGAAAAATAAATTATGTATACGTAGTTCTGGAGACCTACGTATAACACCAGTAAAATTTTTATCGCTTTATCTCTACTAATAGCTGAGATAATTTTCGAAATTTTTGTTCAGAGTGATAGAAAATTCAATATATTAAATTTCGAACAGAGCCATAAAATGAAAAATAAATTATGTATACGTAGTTCTGGAGACCTACGTATAACACCAGTAAAATTTTTATTGCTTTATCTCTACTAATAGCTGAGATAATTTTCAAAATTTTTGTTCAGAGTGATAGAAAATTCAATATATTAAATTTCGAACAGAGCCATAAAATGAAAAATAAATTATGCATACGTAGTTCTGGAGACCTACGTATAACACCAGTGAAATTTTTATCGCTTTATCTCTACTAATAGCTGAGATAATTTTCGAAATTTTTGTTCAGAGTGATAGAAAATTCAATATATTAAATTTCGAACAGAGCCATAAAATGAAAAATAAATTATGTATACGTAGTTCTGGAGACCTACGTATAACACCAGTGAAATTTTTATTGCCTTATCTCTACTAATAGCTGAGATAATTTTCGAAATTTTTGTTCAGAGTGATAGAAAATTCAATATATTAAATTTCGAACAGAGCCATAAAATGAAAAATAAATTATGTATACGTAGTTCTGGAGACCTACGTATAACACCAGTAAAATTTTTATCGCTTTATCTCTACTAATAGCTGAGATAATTTTCGAAATTTTTGTTCAGAGTGATAGAAAATTCAATATATTAAATTTCGAACAGAGCCATAAAATGAAAAATAAATTATGTATACGTAGTTCTGGAGACCTACGTATAACACCAGTAAACTTTTTATCGCTTTATCTCTACTAATAGCTGAGATAATTTTCGAAATTTTGTTCAGAGTGATAGAAAATTCAATATATTAAATTTCGAACAGAGCCATAAAATGAAAAATAAATTATGCATACGTAGTTCTGGAGACCTACGTATAACACCAGTGAAATTTTTATCGCTTTATCTCTACTAATAGCTGAGATAATTTTCGAAATTTTTGTTCAGAGTGATAGAAAATTCAATATATTAAATTTCGAACAGAGCCATAAAATGAAAAATAAATTATGTATACGTAGTTCTGGAGACCTACGTATAACACCAGTAAAATTTTTATCGCTTTATCTCTACTAATAGCTGAGATAATTTTCGAAATTTTTGTTCAGAGTGATAGAAAATTCAATATATTAAATTTCGAACAGAGCCATAAAATGAAAAATAAATTATGCATACGTAGTTCTGGAGACCTACGTATAACACCAGTAAAATTTTTATCGCTTTATCTCTACTAATAGGTGAGATAATTTTCGAAATTTTTGTTCAGAGTGATAGAAAATTCAATATATTAAATTTCGAACAGAGCCATAAAATGAAAAATAAATTATGTATACGTAGTTCTGAAGACCTACGTATAACACCAGTAAAATTTTTATTGCTTTATCTCTACTAATAGCTGAGATAATTTTCAAAATTTTTGTTCAGAGTGATAGAAAATTCAATATATTAAATTTCGAACAGAGCCATAAAATGAAAAATAAATTATGCATACGTAGTTCTGGAGACCTACGTATAACACCAGTGAAATTTTTATCGCTTTATCTCTACTAATAGCTGAGATAATTTTCGAAATTTTTGTTCAGAGTGATAGAAAATTCAATATATTAAATTTCGAACAGAGCCATAAAATGAAAAATAAATTATGTATACGTAGTTCTGGAGACCTACGTATAACAACAGTGAAATTTTTATTGCCTTATCTCTACTAATAGCTGAGATAATTTTCGAAATTTTTGTTCAGAGTGATAGAAAATTCAATATATTAAATTTCGAACAGAGCCATAAAATGAAAAATAAATTATGTATACGTAGTTCTGGAGACCTACGTATAACACCAGTAAAATTTTTATCGCTTTATCTCTACTAATAGCTGAGATAATTTTCGAAATTTTTGTTCAGAGTGATAGAAAATTCAATATATTAAATTTCGAACAGAGCCATAAAATGAAAAATAAATTATGTATACGTTGTTCTGGAGACCTACGTATAACACCAGTAAAATTTTTATTGCTTTATCTCTACTAATAACTGAGATAATTTTCAAAATTTTTGTTCAGAGTGATAGAAAATTCAATATATTAAATTTCGAACAGAGCCATAAAATGAAAAATAAATTATGCATACGTAGTTCTGGAGACCTACGTATAACACCAGTGAAATTTTTATCGCTTTATCTCTACTAATAGCTGAGATAATTTTCGAAATTTTTGTTCAGAGTGATAGAAAATTCAATATATTAAATTTCGAACAGAGCCATAAAATGAAAAATAAATTATGTATACGTAGTTCTGGAGACCTACGTATAACACCAGTGAAATTTTTATTGCCTTATCTCTACTAATAGCTGAGATAATTTTCGAAATTTTTGTTCAGAGTGATAGAAAATTCAATATATTAAATTTCGAACAGAGCCATAAAATGAAAAATAAATTATGCATACGTAGTTCTGGAGACCTACGTATAACACCAGTGAAATTTTTATCGCTTTATCTCTACTAATAGCTGAGATAATTTTCGAAATTTTTGTTCAGAGTGATAGAAAATTCAATATATTAAATTTCGAACAGAGCCATAAAATGAAAAATAAATTATGTATACGTAGTTCTGGAGACCTACGTATAACACCAGTGAAATTTTTATTGCCTTATCTCTACCAATAGCTGAGATAATTTTCGAAATTTTTGTTCAGAGTGATAGAAAATTCAATATATTAAATTTCGAACAGAGCCATAAAAAAAAAAATAAATTATGTATACGTAGTTCTGGAGACCTACGTATAACACCAGTAAAATTTTTATCGCTTTATCTCTACTAATAGCTGAGATAATTTTCGAAATTTTTGTTCAGAGTGATAGAAAATTCAATATATTAAATTTCGAACAGAGCCATAAAATGAAAAATAAATTATGTATACGTAGTTCTGGAGACCTACGTATAACACCAGTAAAATTTTTATTGCTTTATCTCTACTAATAGCTGAGATAATTTTCAAAATTTTTGTTCAGAGTGATAGAAAATTCAATATATTAAATTTCGAACAGAGCCATAAAATGAAAAATAAATTATGCATACGTAGTTCTGGAGACCTACGTTTAACACCAGTGAAATTTTTATCGCTATATCTCTACTAATAGCTGAGATAATTTTCGAAATTTTTGTTCAGAGTGATAGAAAATTCAATATATTAAATTTCGAACAGAGCCATAAAATGAAAAATAAATTATGTATACGTAGTTCTGGAGACCTACGTATAACACCAGTAAAATTTTTATCGCTTTATCTCTACTAATAGCTGAGATAATTTTCGAAATTTTTGTTTAGAGTGATAGAAAATTCAATATATTAAATTTCGAACAGAGCCATAAGATGAAAAATAAATTATGCATACGTAGTTCTGGAGACCTACGTATAACACCAGTAAAATTTTTATCGCTTTATCTCTACTAATAGCTGAGATAATTTTCGAAATTTTTGTTCAGAGTGATAGAAAATTCAATATATTAAATTTCGAACAGAGCCATAAAATGAAAAATAAATTATGTATACGTAGTTCTGGAGACCTACGTATAACACCAGTAAAATTTTTATTGCTTTATCTCTACTAATAGATGAGATAATTTTCAAAATTTTTGTTCAGAGTGATAGAAAATTCAATATATTAAATTTCGAACAGAGCCATAAGATGAAAAATAAATTATGCATACGTAGTTCTGGAGACCTACCTATAACACCAGTGAAATTTTTATCGCTTTATCTCTACTAATAGCTGAGATAATTTTCGGAATTTTTGTTCAGAGTGATAGAAAATTCAATATATTAAATTTCGAACAGAGCCATAAAATGAAAAATAAATTATGCATACGTAGTTCTGGAGACCTACGTATAACACCAGTAAAATTTTTATCGCTTTATCTCTACTAATAGCTGAGATAATTTTCGAAATTTTTGTTCAGAGTGATAGAAAATTCAATATATTAAATTTCGAACAGAGCCATAAAATAAAAAATAAATTATGTATACGTAGTTCTGGAGACCTACGTATAACACCAGTAAAATTTTTATTGCTTTATCTCTACTAATAGCTGAGATAATTTTCAAAATTTTTGTTCAGAGTGATAGAAAATTCAATATATTAAATTTCGAACAGAGCCATAAAATGAAAAATAAATTATGCATACGTAGTTCTGGAGACCTACGTATAACACCAGTAAAATTTTTATCGCTTTATCTCTACTAATAGCTGAGATAATTTTCGAAATTTTTGTTCAGAGTGATAGAAAATTCAATATATTAAATTTCGAACAGAGCCATAAAATGAAAAATAAATTATGTATACGTAGTTCTGGAGACCTACGTATAACACCAGTAAAATTTCTATCGCTTTATCTCTACTAATAGCTGAGATAATTTTCGAAATTTTTGTTCAGAGTGATAGAAAATTCAATATATTAAATTTCGAACAGAGCCATAAAATGAAAAATAAATTATGCATACGTAGTTCTGGAGACCTACGTATAACACCAGTAAAATTTTTATCGCTTTATCTCTACTAATAGCTGAGATAATTTTCGAAATTTTTGTTCAGAGTGATAGAAAATTCAATATATTAAATTTCGAACAGAGCCATAAAATGAAAAATAAATTATGTATACGTAGTTCTGGAGACCTACGTATAACACCAGTAAAATTTTTATTGCTTTATCTCTACTAATAGCTGAGATAATTTTCAAAATTTTGGTTCAGAGTGATAGAAAATTCAATATATTAAATTTCGAACAGAGCCATAAAATGAAAAATAAATTATGCATACGTAGTTCTGGAGACCTACGTATAACACCAGTGAAATTTTTATCGCTTTATCTCTACTAATAGCTGAGATAATTTTCGAAATTTTTGTTCAGAGTGATAGAAAATTCAATATATTAAATTTCGAACAGAGCCATAAAATGAAAAATAAATTATGCATACGTAGTTCTGGAGACCTACGTATAACACCAGTAAAATTTTTATCGCTTTATCTCTACTAATAGCTGAGATAATTTTCGAAATTTTTGTTCAGAGTGATAGAAAATTCAATATATTAAATTTCGAACAGAGCCATAAAATGAAAAATAAATTATGTATACGTAGTTCTGGAGACCTACGTATAACACCAGTAAACTTTTTATCGCTTTATCTCTACTAATAGCTGAGATAATTTTCGAAATTTTTGTTCAGAGTGATAGAAAATTCAATATATTAAATTTCGAACAGAGCCATAAAATGAAAAATAAATTATGCATGCGTAGTTCTGGAGACCTACGTATAACACCAGTGAAATTTTTATCGCTTTATCTCTACTAATAGCTGAGATAATTTTCGAAATTTTTGTTCAGAGTGATAGAAAATTCAATATATTAAATTTCGAACAGAGCCATAAAATGAAAAATAAATTATGTATACGTAGTTCTGGAGACCTACGTATAACACCAGTAAAATTTTTATTGCTTTATCTCTACTAATAGCTGAGATAATTTTCAAAATTTTTGTTCAGAGTGATAGAAAATTCAATATATTAAATTTCGAACAGAGCCATAAAATGAAAAATAAATTATGCATACGTAGTTCTGGAGACCTACGTATAACACCAGTGAAATTTTTATCGCTTTATCTCTACTAATAGCTGAGATAATTTTCGAAATTTTTGTTCAGAGTGATAGAAAATTCAATATATTAAATTTCGAACAGAGCCATAAAATGAAAAATAAATTATGTATACGTAGTTCTGGAGACCTACGTATAACACCAGTGAAATTTTTATTGCCTTATCTCTACTAATAGCTGAGATAATTTTCGAAATTTTTGTTCAGAGTGATAGAAAATTCAATATATTAAATTTCGAACAGAGCCATAAAATGAAAAATAAATTATGCATACGTAGTTCTGGAGACCTACGTATAACACCAGTGAAATTTTTATCGCTTTATCTCTACTAATAGCTGAGATAATTTTCGAAATTTTTGTTCAGAGTGATAGAAAATTCAATATATTAAATTTCGAACAGAGCCATAAAATGAAAAATAAATTATGTATACGTAGTTCTGGAGACCTACGTATAACACCAGTGAAATTTTTATTGCCTTATCTCTACCAATAGCTGAGATAATTTTCGAAATTTTTGTTCAGAGTGATAGAAAATTCAATATATTAAATTTCGAACAGAGCCATAAAAAAAAAAATAAATTATGTATACGTAGTTCTGGAGACCTACGTATAACACCAGTAAAATTTTTATCGCTTTATCTCTACTAATAGCTGAGATAATTTTCGAAATTTTTGTTCAGAGTGATAGAAAATTCAATATATTAAATTTCGAACAGAGCCATAAAATGAAAAATAAATTATGTATACGTAGTTCTGGAGACCTACGTATAACACCAGTAAAATTTTTATTGCTTTATCTCTACTAATAGCTGAGATAATTTTCAAAATTTTTGTTCAGAGTGATAGAAAATTCAATATATTAAATTTCGAACAGAGCCATAAAATGAAAAATAAATTATGCATACGTAGTTCTGGAGACCTACGTTTAACACCAGTGAAATTTTTATCGCTATATCTCTACTAATAGCTGAGATAATTTTCGAAATTTTTGTTCAGAGTGATAGAAAATTCAATATATTAAATTTCGAACAGAGCCATAAAATGAAAAATAAATTATGTATACGTAGTTCTGGAGACCTACGTATAACACCAGTAAAATTTTTATCGCTTTATCTCTACTAATAGCTGAGATAATTTTCGAAATTTTTGTTCAGAGTGATAGAAAATTCAATATATTAAATTTCGAACAGAGCCATAAAATGAAAAATAAATTATGTATACGTAGTTCTGGAGACCTACGTATAACACCAGTAAAATTTTTATCGCTTTATCTCTACTAATAGCTGAGATAATTTTCGAAATTTTTGTTTAGAGTGATAGAAAATTCAATATATTAAATTTCGAACAGAGCCATAAAATGAAAAATAAATTATGCATACGTAGTTCTGGAGACCTACGTATAACACCAGTAAAATTTTTATCGCTTTATCTCTACTAATAGCTGAGATAATTTTCGAAATTTTTGTTCAGAGTGATAGAAAATTCAATATATTAAATTTCGAACAGAGCCATAAAATGAAAAATAAATTATGTATACGTAGTTCTGGAGACCTACGTATAACACCAGTAAAATTTTTATTGCTTTATCTCTACTAATAGCTGAGATAATTTTCAAAATTTTTGTTCAGAGTGATAGAAAATTCAATATATTAAATTTCGAACAGAGCCATAAGATGAAAAATAAATTATGCATACGTAGTTCTGGAGACCTACCTATAACACCAGTGAAATTTTTATCGCTTTATCTCTACTAATAGCTGAGATAATTTTCGGAATTTTTGTTCAGAGTGATAGAAAATTCAATATATTAAATTTCGAACAGAGCCATAAAATGAAAAATAAATTATGCATACGTAGTTCTGGAGACCTACGTATAACACCAGTAAAATTTTTATCGCTTTATCTCTACTAATAGCTGAGATAATTTTCGAAATTTTTGTTCAGAGTGATAGAAAATTCAATATATTAAATTTCGAACAGAGCCATAAAATAAAAAATAAATTATGTATACGTAGTTCTGGAGACCTACGTATAACACCAGTAAAATTTTTATTGCTTTATCTCTACTAATAGCTGAGATAATTTTCAAAATTTTTGTTCAGAGTGATAGAAAATTCAATATATTAAATTTCGAACAGAGCCATAAAATGAAAAATAAATTATGCATACGTAGTTCTGGAGACCTACGTATAACACCAGTGAAATTTTTATCGCTTTATCACTACTAATAGCTGAGATAATTTTCAAAATTTTTGTTCAGAGTGATAGAAAATTCAATATATTAAATTTCGAACAGAGCCATAAAATGAAAAATAAATTATGCATACGTAGTTCTGGAGACCTACGTATAACACCAGTGAAATTTTTATCGCTTTATCTCTACTAATAGCTGAGATAATTTTCGAAATTTTTGTTCAGAGTGATAGAAAATTCAATATATTAAATTTCGAACAGAGCCATAAAATGAAAAATAAATTATGTATACGTAGTTCTGGAGACCTACGTATATCACCAGTGAAATTTTTATTGCCTTATCTCTACTAATAGCTGAGATAATTTTCGAAATTTTTGTTCAGAGTGATAGAAAATTCAATATATTAAATTTCGAACAGAGCCATAAAATGAAAAATAAATTATGTATACGTAGTTCTGGAGACCTACGTATAACACCAGTAAAATTTTTATTGCTTTATCTCTACTAATAGCTGAGATAATTTTCAAAATTTTTGTTCAGAGTGATAGAAAATTCAATATATTAAATTTCGGACAGAGCCATAAGATGAAAAATAAATTATGTATACGTAGTTCTGGAGACCTACGTATAACACCAGTAAAATTTTTATTGCTTTATCTCTACTAATAGCTGAGATAATTTTCAAAATTTTTGTTCAGAGTGATAGAAAATTCAATATATTAAATTTCGAACAGAGCCATAAAATGAAAAATAAATTATGTATACGTAGTTCTGGAGACCTACGTATAACACCAGTAAAATTTTTATTGCTTTATCTCTACTAATAGCTGAGATAATTTTCAAAATTTTTGTTCAGAGTGATAGAAAATTCAATATATTAAATTTCGAACAGAGCCATAAAATGAAAAATAAATTATGCATACGTAGTTCTGGAGACCTACGTTTAACACCAGTGAAATTTTTATCGCTATATCTCTACTAATAGCTGAGATAATTTTCGAAATTTTTGTTCAGAGTGATAGAAAATTCAATATATTAAATTTCGAACAGAGCCATAAAATGAAAAATAAATTATGTATACGTAGTTCTGGAGACCTACGTATAACACCAGTAAAATTTTTATCGCTTTATCTCTACTAATAGCTGAGATAATTTTCGAAATTTTTGTTTAGAGTGATAGAAAATTCAATATATTAAATTTCGAACAGAGCCATAAAATGAAAAATAAATTATGCATACGTAGTTCTGGAGACCTACGTATAACACCAGTAAAATTTTTATCGCTTTATCTCTACTAATAGCTGAGATAATTTTCGAAATTTTTGTTCAGAGTGATAGAAAATTCAATATATTAAATTTCGAACAGAGCCATAAAATGAAAAATAAATTATGTATACGTAGTTCTGGAGACCTACGTATAACACCAGTAAAATTTTTATTGCTTTATCTCTACTAATAGCTGAGATAATTTTCAAAATTTTTGTTCAGAGTGATAGAAAATTCAATATATTAAATTTCGAACAGAGCCATAAGATGAAAAATAAATTATGCATACGTAGTTCTGGAGACCTACCTATAACACCAGTGAAATTTTTATCGCTTTATCTCTACTAATAGCTGAGATAATTTTCGGAATTTTTGTTCAGAGTGATAGAAAATTCAATATATTAAATTTCGAACAGAGCCATAAAATGAAAAATAAATTATGCATACGTAGTTCTGGAGACCTACGTATAACACCAGTAAAATTTTTATCGCTTTATCTCTACTAATAGCTGAGATAATTTTCGAAATTTTTGTTCAGAGTGATAGAAAATTCAATATATTAAATTTCGAACAGAGCCATAAAATAAAAAATAAATTATGTATACGTAGTTCTGGAGACCTACGTATAACACCAGTAAAATTTTTATCGCTTTATCTCTACTAATAGCTGAGATAATTTTCGAAATTTTTGTTCAGAGTGATAGAAAATTCAATATATTAAATTTCGAACAGAGCCATAAAATGAAAAATAAATTATGTATACGTAGTTCTGGAGACCTACGTATAACACCAGTGAAATTTTTATTGCCTTATCTCTACTAATAGCTGAGATAATTTTCGAAATTTTTGTTCAGAGTGATAGAAAATTCAATATATTAAATTTCGAACAGAGCCATAAAATGAAAAATAAATTATGTATACGTAGTTCTGGAGACCTACGTATAACACCAGTAAAATTTTTATTGCTTTATCTCTACTAATAGCTGAGATAATTTTCAAAATTTTTGTTCAGAGTGATAGAAAATTCAATATATTAAATTTCGGACAGAGCCATAAGATGAAAAATAAATTATGCATACGTAGTTCTGGAGACCTACCTATAACACCAGTGAAATTTTTATCGCTTTATCTCTACTAATAGCTGAGATAATTTTCGAAATTTTTGTTCAGAGTGATAGAAAATTCAATATATTAAATTTCGAACAGAGCCATAAAATGAAAAATAAATTATGCATACGTAGTTCTGGAGACCTACGTATAACACCAGTAAAATTTTTATCGCTTTATCTCTACTAATAGCTGAGATAATTTTCGAAATTTTTGTTCAGAGTGATAGAAAATTCAATATATTAAATTTCGAACAGAGCCATAAAATAAAAAATAAATTATGTATACGTAGTTCTGGAGACCTACGTATAACACCAGTAAAATTTTTATTGCTTTATCTCTACTAATAGCTGAGATAATTTTCAAAATTTTTGTTCAGAGTGATAGAAAATTCAATATATTAAATTTCGAACAGAGCCATAAAATGAAAAATAAATTATGCATACGTAGTTCTGGAGACCTACGTATATCACCAGTGAAATTTTTATCGCTTTATCTCTACTAATAGCTGAGATAATTTTCGAAATTTTTGTTCAGAGTGATAGAAAATACAATATATTAAATTTTGAACAGAGCCATAAAATGAAAAATAAATTATGTATACGTAGTTCTGGAGACCTACGTATAACACCAGTAAAATTTTTATTGCTTTATCTCTACTAATAGCTGAGATAATTTTCAAAATTTTTGTTCAGAGTGATAGAAAATTCAATATATTAAATTTCGAACAGAGTCATAAAATGAAAAATAAATTATGCATACGTAGTTCTGGAGACCTACGTATAACACCAGTGAAATTTTTATCGCTTTATCTCTACTAATAGCTGAGATAATTTTCGAAATTTTTGTTCAGAGTGATAGAAAATTCAATATATTAAATTTCGAACAGAGCCATAAAATGAAAAATAAACTATGTATACGTAGTTCTGGAGACCTACGTATAACACCAGTGAAATTTTTATTGCCTTATCTCTACTAATAGCTGAGATAATTTTCGAAATTTTTGTTCAGAGTGATAGAAAATTCAATATATTAAATTTCGAACAGAGCCATAAAATGAAAAATAAATTATGTATACGTAGTTCTGGAGACCTACGTATAACACCAGTAAAATTTTTATCGCTTTATCTCTACTAATAGCTGAGATAATTTTCGAAATTTTTGTTCAGAGTGATAGAAAATTCAATATATTAAATTTCGAACAGAGCCATAAAATGAAAAATAAATTATGTATACGTAGTTCTGGAGACCTACGTATAACACCAGTAAAATTTTTATTGCTTTATCTCTACTAATAGCTGAGATAATTTTCAAAATTTTTGTTCAGAGTAATAGAAAATTCAATATATTAAATTTCGAACAGAGCCATAAAATGAAAAATAAATTATGCATACGTAGTTCTGGAGACCTACGTATAACACCAGTGAAATTTTTATCGCTTTATCTCTACTAATAGCTGAGATAATTTTCGAAATTTTTGTTCAGAGTGATAGAAAATTCAATATATTAAATTTCGAACAGAGCCATAAAATGAAAAATAAATTATGTATACGTAGTTCTGGAGACCTACGTATAACACCAGTGAAATTTTTATTGCCTTATCTCTACTAATAGCTGAGATAATTTTCGAAATTTTTGTTCAGAGTGATAGAAAATTCAATATATTAAATTTCGAACAGAGCCATAAAATGAAAAATAAATTATGTATACGTAGTTCTGGAGACCTACGTATAACACCAGTAAAATTTCTATCGCTTTATCTCTACTAATAGCTGAGATAATTTTCGAAATTTTTGTTTAGAGTGATAGAAAATTCAATATATTAAATTTCGAACAGAGCCATAAAATGAAAAATAAATTATGCATACGTAGTTCTGGAGACCTACGTATAACACCAGTAAAATTTTTATCGCTTTATCTCTACTAATAGCTGAGATAATTTTCGAAATTTTTGTTCAGAGTGATAGAAAATTCAATATATTAAATTTCGAACAGAGCCATAAAATGAAAAATAAATTATGTATACGTAGTTCTGGAGACCTACGTATAACACCAGTAAAATTTTTATTGCTTTATCTCTACTAATAGCTGAGATAATTTTCAAAATTTTTGTTCAGAGTGATAGAAAATTCAATATATTAAATTTCGAACAGAGCCATAAGATGAAAAATAAATTATGCATACGTAGTTCTGGAGACCTACCTATAACACCAGTGAAATTTTTATCGCTTTATCTCTACTAATAGCTGAGATAATTTTCGGAATTTTTGTTCAGAGTGATAGAAAATTCAATATATTAAATTTCGAACAGAGCCATAAAATGAAAAATAAATTATGCATACGTAGTTCTGGAGACCTACGTATAACACCAGTAAAATTTTTATCGCTTTATCTCTACTAATAGCTGAGATAATTTTCGAAATTTTTGTTCAGAGTGATAGAAAATTCAATATATTAAATTTCGAACAGAGCCATAAAATAAAAAATAAATTATGTATACGTAGTTCTGGAGACCTACGTATAACACCAGTAAAATTTTTATCGCTTTATCTCTACTAATAGCTGAGATAATTTTCGAAATTTTTGT
Organism: Tribolium confusum; assembly: GCA_029207805.1. Classification (NCBI taxonomy): domain Eukaryota; kingdom Metazoa; phylum Arthropoda; class Insecta; order Coleoptera; family Tenebrionidae; genus Tribolium; species Tribolium confusum. Next base: position 23,744,638 of record JALGAY010000008.1, on the reverse strand, counting down.
TCAGAGTGATAGAAAATTCAATATATTAAATTTCGAACAGAGCCATAAAATGAAAAATAAATTATGTATACGTAGTTCTGGAGACCTACGTATAACACCAGTGAAATTTTTATTGCCTTATCTCTACTAATAGCTGAGATAATTTTCGAAATTTTTGTTCAGAGTGATAGAAAATTCAATATATTAAATTTCGAACAGAGCCATAAAATGAAAAATAAATTATGTATACGTAGTTCTGGAGACCTACGTATAACACCAGTAAAATTTTTATTGCTTTATCTCTACTAATAGCTGAGATAATTTTCAAAATTTTTGTTCAGAGTGATAGAAAATTCAATATATTAAATTTCGGACAGAGCCATAAGATGAAAAATAAATTATGCATACGTAGTTCTGGAGACCTACCTATAACACCAGTGAAATTTTTATCGCTTTATCTCTACTAATAGCTGAGATAATTTTCGAAATTTTTGTTCAGAGTGATAGAAAATTCAATATATTAAATTTCGAACAGAGCCATAAAATGAAAAATAAATTATGCATACGTAGTTCTGGAGACCTACGTATAACACCAGTAAAATTTTTATCGCTTTATCTCTACTAATAGCTGAGATAATTTTCGAAATTTTTGTTCAGAGTGATAGAAAATTCAATATATTAAATTTCGAACAGAGCCATAAAATAAAAAATAAATTATGTATACGTAGTTCTGGAGACCTACGTATAACACCAGTAAAATTTTTATTGCTTTATCTCTACTAATAGCTGAGATAATTTTCAAAATTTTTGTTCAGAGTGATAGAAAATTCAATATATTAAATTTCGAACAGAGCCATAAAATGAAAAATAAATTATGCATACGTAGTTCTGGAGACCTACGTATATCACCAGTGAAATTTTTATCGCTTTATCTCTACTAATAGCTGAGATAATTTTCGAAATTTTTGTTCAGAGTGATAGAAAATACAATATATTAAATTTTGAACAGAGCCATAAAATGAAAAATAAATTATGTATACGTAGTTCTGGAGACCTACGTATAACACCAGTAAAATTTTTATTGCTTTATCTCTACTAATAGCTGAGATAATTTTCAAAATTTTTGTTCAGAGTGATAGAAAATTCAATATATTAAATTTCGAACAGAGTCATAAAATGAAAAATAAATTATGCATACGTAGTTCTGGAGACCTACGTATAACACCAGTGAAATTTTTATCGCTTTATCTCTACTAATAGCTGAGATAATTTTCGAAATTTTTGTTCAGAGTGATAGAAAATTCAATATATTAAATTTCGAACAGAGCCATAAAATGAAAAATAAACTATGTATACGTAGTTCTGGAGACCTACGTATAACACCAGTGAAATTTTTATTGCCTTATCTCTACTAATAGCTGAGATAATTTTCGAAATTTTTGTTCAGAGTGATAGAAAATTCAATATATTAAATTTCGAACAGAGCCATAAAATGAAAAATAAATTATGTATACGTAGTTCTGGAGACCTACGTATAACACCAGTAAAATTTTTATCGCTTTATCTCTACTAATAGCTGAGATAATTTTCGAAATTTTTGTTCAGAGTGATAGAAAATTCAATATATTAAATTTCGAACAGAGCCATAAAATGAAAAATAAATTATGTATACGTAGTTCTGGAGACCTACGTATAACACCAGTAAAATTTTTATTGCTTTATCTCTACTAATAGCTGAGATAATTTTCAAAATTTTTGTTCAGAGTAATAGAAAATTCAATATATTAAATTTCGAACAGAGCCATAAAATGAAAAATAAATTATGCATACGTAGTTCTGGAGACCTACGTATAACACCAGTGAAATTTTTATCGCTTTATCTCTACTAATAGCTGAGATAATTTTCGAAATTTTTGTTCAGAGTGATAGAAAATTCAATATATTAAATTTCGAACAGAGCCATAAAATGAAAAATAAATTATGTATACGTAGTTCTGGAGACCTACGTATAACACCAGTGAAATTTTTATTGCCTTATCTCTACTAATAGCTGAGATAATTTTCGAAATTTTTGTTCAGAGTGATAGAAAATTCAATATATTAAATTTCGAACAGAGCCATAAAATGAAAAATAAATTATGTATACGTAGTTCTGGAGACCTACGTATAACACCAGTAAAATTTCTATCGCTTTATCTCTACTAATAGCTGAGATAATTTTCGAAATTTTTGTTCAGAGTGATAGAAAATTCAGTATATTAAATTTCGAACAGAGCCATAAAATGAAAAATAAATTATGCATACGTAGTTCTGGAGACCTACGTATAACACCAGTAAAATTTTTATCGCTTTATCTCTACTAATAGCTGAGATAATTTTCGAAATTTTTGTTCAGAGTGATAGAAAATTCAATATATTAAATTTCGAACAGAGCCATAAAATGAAAAATAAATTATGTATACGTAGTTCTGGAGACCTACGTATAACACCAGTAAAATTTTTATTGCTTTATCTCTACTAATAGCTGAGATAATTTTCAAAATTTTGGTTCAGAGTGATAGAAAATTCAATATATTAAATTTCGAACAGAGCCATAAAATGAAAAATAAATTATGCATACGTAGTTCTGGAGACCTACGTATAACACCAGTGAAATTTTTATCGCTTTATCTCTACTAATAGCTGAGATAATTTTCGAAATTTTTGTTCAGAGTGATAGAAAATTCAATATATTAAATTTCGAACAGAGCCATAAAATGAAAAATAAATTATGCATACGTAGTTCTGGAGACCTACGTATAACACCAGTGAAATTTTTATCGCTTTATCTCTACTAATAGCTGAGATAATTTTCGAAATTTTTGTTCAGAGTGATAGAAAATTCAATATATTAAATTTCGAACAGAGCCATAAAATGAAAAATAAATTATGTATACGTAGTTCTGGAGACCTACGTATAACACCAGTAAAATTTTTATCGCTTTATCTCTACTAATAGCTGAGATAATTTTCGAAATTTTTGTTCAGAGTGATAGAAAATTCAATATATTAAATTTCGAACAGAGCCATAAAATGAAAAATAAATTATGTATACGTAGTTCTGGAGACCTACGTATAACACCAGTAAAATTTTTATTGCTTTATCTCTACTAATAGCTGAGATAATTTTCAAAATTTTTGTTCAGAGTGATAGAAAATTCAATATATTAAATTTCGAACAGAGCCATAAAATGAAAAATAAATTATGCATACGTAGTTCTGGAGACCTACGTATAACACCAGTGAAATTTTTATCGCTTTATCTCTACTAATAGCTGAGATAATTTTCGAAATTTTTGTTCAGAGTGATAGAAAATTCAATATATTAAATTTCGAACAGAGCCATAAAATGAAAAATAAATTATGTATACGTAGTTCTGGAGACCTACGTATAACACCAGTGAAATTTTTATTGCCTTATCTCTACTAATAGCTGAGATAATTTTCGAAATTTTTGTTCAGAGTGATAGAAAATTCAATATATTAAATTTCGAACAGAGCCATAAAATGAAAAATAAATTATGTATACGTAGTTCTGGAGACCTACGTATAACACCAGTAAAATTTTTATCGCTTTATCTCTACTAATAGCTGAGATAATTTTCGAAATTTTTGTTCAGAGTGATAGAAAATTCAATATATTAAATTTCGAACAGAGCCATAAAATGAAAAATAAATTATGTATACGTAGTTCTGGAGACCTACGTATAACACCAGTAAAATTTCTATCGCTTTATCTCTACTAATAGCTGAGATAATTTTCGAAATTTTTGTTCAGAGTGATAGAAAATTCAATATATTAAATTTCGAACAGAGCCATAAAATGAAAAATAAATTATGCATACGTAGTTCTGGAGACCTACGTATAACACCAGTAAAATTTTTATCGCTTTATCTCTACTAATAGCTGAGATAATTTTCGAAATTTTTGTTCAGAGTGATAGAAAATTCAATATATTAAATTTCGAACAGAGCCATAAAATGAAAAATAAATTATGTATACGTAGTTCTGGAGACCTACGTATAACACCAGTAAAATTTTTATTGCTTTATCTCTACTAATAGCTGAGATAATTTTCAAAATTTTGGTTCAGAGTGATAGAAAATTCAATATATTAAATTTCGAACAGAGCCATAAAATGAAAAATAAATTATGCATACGTAGTTCTGGAGACCTACGTATAACACCAGTGAAATTTTTATCGCTTTATCTCTACTAATAGCTGAGATAATTTTCGAAATTTTTGTTCAGAGTGATAGAAAATTCAATATATTAAATTTCGAACAGAGCCATAAAATGAAAAATAAATTATGCATACGTAGTTCTGGAGACCTACGTATAACACCAGTGAAATTTTTATCGCTTTATCTCTACTAATAGCTGAGATAATTTTCGAAATTTTTGTTCAGAGTGATAGAAAATTCAATATATTAAATTTCGAACAGAGCCATAAAATGAAAAATAAATTATGTATACGTAGTTCTGGAGACCTACGTATAACACCAGTGAAATTTTTATCGCTTTATCTCTACTAATAGCTGAGATAATTTTCGAAATTTTTGTTCAGAGTGATAGAAAATTCAATATATTAAATTTCGAACAGAGCCATAAAATGAAAAATAAATTATGTATACGTAGTTCTGGAGACCTACGTATAACACCAGTAAAATTTTTATTGCTTTATCTCTACTAATAGCTGAGATAATTTTCAAAATTTTTGTTCAGAGTGATAGAAAATTCAATATATTAAATTTCGAACAGAGCCATAAAATGAAAAATAAATTATGCATACGTAGTTCTGGAGACCTACGTATAACACCAGTGAAATTTTTATCGCTTTATCTCTACTAATAGCTGAGATAATTTTCGAAATTTTTGTTCAGAGTGATAGAAAATTCAATATATTAAATTTCGAACAGAGCCATAAAATGAAAAATAAATTATGTATACGTAGTTCTGGAGACCTACGTATAACACCAGTGAAATTTTTATTGCCTTATCTCTACTAATAGCTGAGATAATTTTCGAAATTTTTGTTCAGAGTGATAGAAAATTCAATATATTAAATTTCGAACAGAGCCATAAAATGAAAAATAAATTATGTATACGTAGTTCTGGAGACCTACGTATAACACCAGTAAAATTTCTATCGCTTTATCTCTACTAATAGCTGAGATAATTTTCGAAATTTTTGTTCAGAGTGATAGAAAATTCAATATATTAAATTTCGAACAGAGCCATAAAATGAAAAATAAATTATGCATACGTAGTTCTGGAGACCTACGTATAACACCAGTAAAATTTTTATCGCTTTATCTCTACTAATAGCTGAGATAATTTTCGAAATTTTTGTTCAGAGTGATAGAAAATTCAATATATTAAATTTCGAACAGAGCCATAAAATGAAAAATAAATTATGTATACGTAGTTCTGGAGACCTACGTATAACACCAGTAAAATTTTTATTGCTTTATCTCTACTAATAGCTGAGATAATTTTCAAAATTTTGGTTCAGAGTGATAGAAAATTCAATATATTAAATTTCGAACAGAGCCATAAAATGAAAAATAAATTATGCATACGTAGTTCTGGAGACCTACGTATAACACCAGTGAAATTTTTATCGCTTTATCTCTACTAATAGCTGAGATAATTTTCGAAATTTTTGTTCAGAGTGATAGAAAATTCAATATATTAAATTTCGAACAGAGCCATAAAATGAAAAATAAATTATGCATACGTAGTTCTGGAGACCTACGTATAACACCAGTAAAATTTTTATCGCTTTATCTCTACTAATAGCTGAGATAATTTTCGAAATTTTTGTTCAGAGTGATAGAAAATTCAATATATTAAATTTCGAACAGAGCCATAAAATGAAAAATAAATTATGTATACGTAGTTCTGGAGACCTACGCATAACACCAGTAAACTTTTTATCGCTTTATCTCTACTAATAGCTGAGATAATTTTCGAAATTTTTGTTCAGAGTGATAGAAAATTCAATATATTAAATTTCGAACAGAGCCATAAAATGAAAAATAAATTATGCATACGTAGTTCTGGAGACCTACGTATAACACCAGTGAAATTTTTATCGCTTTATCTCTACTAATAGCTGAGATAATTTTCGAAATTTTTGTTCAGAGTGATAGAAAATTCAATATATTAAATTTCGAACAGAGCCATAAAATGAAAAATAAATTATGTATACGTAGTTCTGGAGACCTACGTATAACACCAGTAAAATTTTTATCGCTTTATCTCTACTAATAGCTGAGATAATTTTCGAAATTTTTGTTCAGAGTGATAGAAAATTCAATATATTAAATTTCGAACAGAGCCATAAAATGAAAAATAAATTATGCATACGTAGTTCTGGAGACCTACGTATAACACCAGTAAAATTTTTATCGCTTTATCTCTACTAATAGCTGAGATAATTTTCGAAATTTTTGTTCAGAGTGATAGAAAATTCAATATATTAAATTTCGAACAGAGCCATAAAATGAAAAATAAATTATGTATACGTAGTTCTGAAGACCTACGTATAACACCAGTAAAATTTTTATTGCTTTATCTCTACTAATAGCTGAGATAATTTTCAAAATTTTTGTTCAGAGTGATAGAAAATTCAATATATTAAATTTCGAACAGAGCCATAAAATGAAAAATAAATTATGCATACGTAGTTCTGGAGACCTACGTATAACACCAGTGAAATTTTTATCGCTTTATCTCTACTAATAGCTGAGATAATTTTCGAAATTTTTGTTCAGAGTGATAGAAAATTCAATATATTAAATTTCGAACAGAGCCATAAAATGAAAAATAAATTATGTATACGTAGTTCTGGAGACCTACGTATAACACCAGTGAAATTTTTATTGCCTTATCTCTACTAATAGCTGAGATAATTTTCGAAATTTTTGTTCAGAGTGATAGAAAATTCAATATATTAAATTTCGAACAGAGCCATAAAATGAAAAATAAATTATGTATACGTAGTTCTGGAGACATACGTATAACACCAGTAAAATTTTTATCGCTTTATCTCTACTAATAGCTGAGATAATTTTCGAAATTTTTGTTCAGAGTGATAGAAAATTCAATATATTAAATTTCGAACAGAGCCATAAAATGAAAAATAAATTATGTATACGTAGTTCTGGAGACCTACGTATAACACCAGTAAAATTTTTATTGCTTTATCTCTACTAATAGCTGAGATAATTTTCAAAATTTTTGTTCAGAGTGATAGAAAATTCAATATATTAAATTTCGAACAGAGCCATAAAATGAAAAATAAATTATGCATACGTAGTTCTGGAGACCTACGTATAACACCAGTGAAATTTCTATCGCTTTATCTCTACTAATAGCTGAGATAATTTTCGAAATTTTTGTTCAGAGTGATAGAAAATTCAATATATTAAATTTCGAACAGAGCCATAAAATGAAAAATAAATTATGTATACGTAGTTCTGGAGACCTACGTATAACACCAGTGAAATTTTTATTGCCTTATCTCTACTAATAGCTGAGATAATTTTCGAAATTTTTGTTCAGAGTGATAGAAAATTCAATATATTAAATTTCGAACAGAGCCATAAAATGAAAAATAAATTATGCATACGTAGTTCTGGAGACCTACGTATAACACCAGTGAAATTTTTATCGCTTTATCTCTACTAATAGCTGAGATAATTTTCGAAATTTTTGTTCAGAGTGATAGAAAATTCAATATATTAAATTTCGAACAGAGCCATAAAATGAAAAATAAATTATGTATACGTAGTTCTGCAGACCTACGTATAACACCAGTGAAATTTTTATTGCCTTATCTCTACTAATAGCTGAGATAATTTTCGAAATTTTTGTTCAGAGTGATAGAAAATTCAATATATTAAATTTCGAACAGAGCCATAAAATGAAAAATAAATTATGTATACGTAGTTCTGGAGACCTACGTATAACACCAGTAAAATTTTTATCGCTTTATCTCTACTAATAGCTGAGATAATTTTCGAAATTTTTGTTCAGAGTGATAGAAAATTCAATATATTAAATTTCGAACAGAGCCATAAAATGAAAAATAAATTATGTATACGTAGTTCTGGAGACCTACGTATAACACCAGTAAAATTTTTATCGCTTTATCTCTACTAATAGCTGAGATAATTTTCGAAATTTTTGTTTAGAGTGATAGAAAATTCAATATATTAAATTTCGAACAGAGCCATAAAATGAAAAATAAATTATGTATACGTAGTTCTGGAGACCTACGTATAACACCAGTAAAATTTTTATTGCTTTATCTCTACTAATAGCTGAGATAATTTTCAAAATTTTTGTTCAGAGTGATAGAAAATTCAATATATTAAATTTCGAACAGAGCCATAAGATGAAAAATAAATTATGCATACGTAGTTCTGGAGACCTACCTATAACACCAGTGAAATTTTTATCGCTTTATCTCTACTAATAGCTGAGATAATTTTCGGAATTTTTGTTCAGAGTGATAGAAAATTCAATATATTAAATTTCGAACAGAGCCATAAAATGAAAAATAAATTATGCATACGTAGTTCTGGAGACCTACGTATAACACCAGTAAAATTTTTATCGCTTTATCTCTACTAATAGCTGAGATAATTTTCGAAATTTTTGTTCAGAGTGATAGAAAATTCAATATATTAAATTTCGAACAGAGCCATAAAATAAAAAATAAATTATGTATACGTAGTTCTGGAGACCTACGTATAACACCAGTAAAATTTTTATTGCTTTATCTCTACTAATAGCTGAGATAATTTTCAAAATTTTTGTTCAGAGTGATAGAAAATTCAATATATTAAATTTCGAACAGAGCCATAAAATGAAAAATAAATTATTCATACGTAGTTCTGGAGACCTACGTATAACACCAGTGAAATTTTTATCGCTTTATCTCTACTAATAGCTGAGATAATTTTCAAAATTTTTGTTCAGAGTGATAGAAAATTCAATATATTAAATTTCGAACAGAGCCATAAAATGAAAAATAAATTTTGCATACGTAGTTCTGGAGACCTACGTATAACACCAGTGAAATTTTTATCGCTTTATCTCTACTAATAGCTGAGATAATTTTCGAAATTTTTGTTCGGAGTGATAGAAAATTCAATATATTAAATTTCGAACAGAGCCATAAAATGAAAAATAAATTATGTATACGTAGTTCTGGAGACCTACGTATAACACCAGTGAAATTTTTATTGCCTTATCTCTACTAATAGCTGAGATAATTTTCGAAATTTTTGTTCAGAGTGATAGAAAATTCAATATATTAAATTTCGAACAGAGCCATAAAATGAAAAATAAATTATGTATACGTAGTTCTGGAGACCTACGTATAACACCTGTAAAATTTTTATCGCTTTATCTCTACTAATAGCTGAGATAATTTTCGAAATTTTTGTTCAGAGTGATAGAAAATTCAATATATTAAATTTCGAACAGAGCCATAAAATGAAAAATAAATTATGTATACGTAGTTCTGGAGACCTACGTATAACACCAGTAAAATTTTTATCGCTTTATCTCTACTAATAGCTGAGATAATTTTCGAAATTTTTGTTCAGAGTGATAGAAAATTCAATATATTAAATTTCGAACAGAGCCATAAGATGAAAAATAAATTATGCATACGTAGTTCTGGAGACCTACGTATAACACCAGTGAAATTTTTATCGCTTTATCTCTACTAATAGCTGAGATAATTTTCGAAATTTTTGTTCAGAGTGATAGAAAATTCAATATATTAAATTTCGAACAGAGCCATAAAATGAAAAATAAATTATGCATACGTAGTTCTGGAGTCCTACGTATAACACCAGTAAAATTTTTATCGCTTTATCTCTACTAATAGCTGAGATAATTTTCGAAATTTTTGTTCAGAGTGATAGAAAATTCAATATATTAAATTTCGAACAGAGCCATAAAATGAAAAATAAATTATGTATACGTAGTTCTGGAGACCTACGTATAACACCAGTAAAATTTTTATTGCTTTATCTCTACTAATAGCTGAGATAATTTTCAAAATTTTTGTTCAGAGTGATAGAAAATTCAATATATTAAATTTCGGACAGAGCCATAAGATGAAAAATAAATTATGCATACGTAGTTCTGGAGACCTACCTATAACACCAGTGAAATTTTTATCGCTTTATCTCTACTAATAGCTGAGATAATTTTCGAAATTTTTGTTCAGAGTGATAGAAAATTCAATATATTAAATTTCGAACAGAGCCATAAAATGAAAAATAAATTATGCATACGTAGTTCTGGAGACCTACGTATAACACCAGTAAAATTTTTATCGCTTTATCTCTACTAATAGCTGAGATAATTTTCGAAATTTTTGTTCAGAGTGATAGAAAATTCAATATATTAAATTTCGAACAGAGCCATAAAATAAAAAATAAATTATGTATACGTAGTTCTGGAGACCTACGTATAACACCAGTAAAATTTTTATTGCTTTATCTCTACTAATAGCTGAGATAATTTTCAAAATTTTTGTTCAGAGTGATAGAAAATTCAATATATTAAATTTCGAACAGAGCCATAAAATGAAAAATAAATTATGCATACGTAGTTCTGGAGACCTACGTATAACACCAGTGAAATTTTTATCGCTTTATCTCTACTAATAGCTGAGATAATTTTCGAAATTTTTGTTCAGAGTGATAGAAAATTCAATATATTAAATTTCGAACAGAGCCATAAAATGAAAAATAAATTATGCATACGTAGTTCTGGAGACCTACGTATAACACCAGTAAAATTTTTATCGCTTTATCTCTACTAATAGCTGAGATAATTTTCGAAATTTTTGTTCAGAGTGATAGAAAATTCAATATATTAAATTTTGAACAGAGCCATAAAATGAAAAATAAATTATGTATACGTAGTTCTGGAGACCTACGTATAACACCAGTAAAATTTTTATTGCTTTATCTCTACTAATAGCTGAGATAATTTTCAAAATTTTTGTTCAGAGTGATAGAAAATTCAATATATTAAATTTCGAACAGAGCCATAAAATGAAAAATAAATTATGCATACGTAGTTCTGGAGACCTACGTATAACACCAGTGAAATTTTTATCGCTTTATCTCTACTAATAGCTGAGATAATTTTCGAAATTTTTGTTCAGAGTGATAGAAAATTCAATATATTAAATTTCGAACAGAGCCATAAAATGAAAAATAAATTATGTATACGTAGTTCTGGAGACCTACGTATAACATCAGTAAAATTTTTATCGCTTTATCTCTACTAATAGCTGAGATAATTTTCGAAATTTTTGTTCAGAGTGATAGAAAATTCAATATATTAAATTTCGAACAGAGCCATAAAATGAAAAATAAATTATGCATACGTAGTTCTGGAGACCTACGTATAACACCAGTAAAATTTTTATCGCTTTATCTCTACTAATAGCTGAGATAATTTTCGAAATTTTTGTTCAGAGTGATAGAAAATTCAATATATTAAATTTCGAACAGAGCCATAAAATGAAAAATAAATTATGTATACGTAGTTCTGGAGACCTACGTATAACACCAGTAAAATTTTTATTGCTTTATCTCTACTAATAGCTGAGATAATTTTCAAAATTTTTGTTCAGAGTGATAGAAAATTCAATATATTAAATTTCGAACAGAGCCATAAAATGAAAAATAAATTATGCATACGTAGTTCTGGAGACCTACGTATAACACCAGTGAAATTTTTATCGCTTTATCTCTACTAATAGCTGAGATAATTTTCGAAATTTTTGTTCAGAGTGATAGAAAATTCAATATATTAAATTTCGAACAGAGCCATAAAATGAAAAATAAATTATGCATACGTAGTTCTGGAGACCTACGTATAACACCAGTAAAATTTTTATCGCTTTATCTCTACTAATAGCTGAGATAATTTTCGAAATTTTTGTTCAGAGTGATAGAAAATTCAATATATTAAATTTCGAACAGAGCCATAAAATGAAAAATAAATTATGTATACGTAGTTCTGGAGACCTACGTATAACACCAGTAAAATTTTTATCGCTTTATCTCTACTAATATCTGAGATAATTTTCGAAATTTTTGTTCAGAGTGATAGAAAATTCAATATATTAAATTTCGAACAGAGCCATAAAATAAAAAATAAATTATGCATACGTAGTTCTGGAGACCTACGTATAACACCAGTGAAATTTTTATCGCTTTATCTCTACTAATATCTGAGATAATTTTCGAAATTTTTGTTCAGAGTGATAGAAAATTCAATATATTAAATTTCGAACAGAGCCATAAAATGAAAAATAAATTATGTATACGTAGTTCTGGAGACCTACGTATAACACCAGTAAAATTTTTATCGCTTTATCTCTACTAATAGCTGAGATAATTTTCGAAATTTTTGTTCAGAGTGATAGAAAATTCAATATATTAAATTTCGAACAGAGCCATAAGATGAAAAATAAATTATGCATACGTAGTTCTGGAGACCTACGTATAACACCAGTAAAATTTTTATCGCTTTATCTCTACTAATAGCTGAGATAATTTTCGAAATTTTTGTTCAGAGTGATAGAAAATTCAATATATTAAATTTCGAACAGAGCCATAAAATGAAAAATAAATTATGCATACGTAGTTCTGGAGACCTACGTATAACACCAGTAAAATTTTTATCGCTTTATCTCTACTAATAGCTGAGATAATTTTCGAAATTTTTGTTCAGAGTGATAGAAAATTCAATATATTAAATTTCGAACAGAGCCATAAAATGAAAAATAAATTATGTATACGTAGTTCTGGAGATCTACGTATAACACCAGTAAAATTTTTATCGCTTTATCTCTACTAATATCTGAGATAATTTTCGAAATTTTTGTTCAGAGTGATAGAAAATTCAATATATTAAATTTCGAACAGAGCCATAAAATAAAAAATAAATTATGCATACGTAGTTCTGGAGACCTACGTATAACACCAGTGAAATTTTTATCGCTTTATCTCTACTAATAGCTGAGATAATTTTCGAAATTTTTGTTCAGAGTGATAGAAAATTCAATATATTAAATTTCGAACAGAGCCATAAAATGAAAAATAAATTATGTATACGTAGTTCTGGAGACCTACGTATAACACCAGTAAAATTTTTATCGCTTTATCTCTACTAATAGCTGAGATAATTTTCGAAATTTTTGTTCAGAGTGATAGAAAATTCAATATATTAAATTTCGAACAGAGCCATAAGATGAAAAATAAATTATGCATACGTAGTTCTGGAGACCTACGTATAACACCAGTAAAATTTTTATCGCTTTATCTCTACTAATAGCTGAGATAATTTTCGAAATTTTTGTTTAGAGTGATAGAAAATTCAATATATTAAATTTCGAACAGAGCCATAAAATGAAAAATAAATTATGCATACGTAGTTCTGGAGACCTACGTATAACACCAGTAAAATTTTTATCGCTTTATCTCTACTAATAGCTGAGATAATTTTCGAAATTTTTGTTCAGAGTGATAGAAAATTCAATATATTAAATTTCGAACAGAGCCATAAAATGAAAAATAAATTATGTATACGTAGTTCTGGAGACCTACGTATAACACCAGTAAAATTTTTATTGCTTTATCTCTACTAATAGCTGAGATAATTTTCAAAATTTTTGTTCAGAGTGATAGAAAATTCAATATATTAAATTTCGAACAGAGCCATAAGATGAAAAATAAATTATGCATACGTAGTTCTGGAGACCTACCTATAACACCAGTGAAATTTTTATCGCTTTATCTCTACTAATAGCTGAGATAATTTTCGGAATTTTTGTTCAGAGTGATAGAAAATTCAATATATTAAATTTCGAACAGAGCCATAAAATGAAAAATAAATTATGCATACGTAGTTCTGGAGACCTACGTATAACACCAGTAAAATTTTTATCGCTTTATCTCTACTAATAGCTGAGATAATTTTCGAAATTTTTGTTCAGAGTGATAGAAAATTCAATATATTAAATTTCGAACAGAGCCATAAAATAAAAAATAAATTATGTATACGTAGTTCTGGAGACCTACGTATAACACCAGTAAAATTTTTATTGCTTTATCTCTACTAATAGCTGAGATAATTTTCAAAATTTTTGTTCAGAGTGATAGAAAATTCAATATATTAAATTTCGAACAGAGCCATAAAATGAAAAATAAATTATGCATACGTAGTTCTGGAGACCTACGTATAACACCAGTGAAATTTTTATCGCTTTATCTCTACTAATAGCTGAGATAATTTTCAAAATTTTTGTTCAGAGTGATAGAAAATTCAATATATTAAATTTCGAACAGAGCCATAAAATGAAAAATAAATTTTGCATACGTAGTTCTGGAGACCTACGTATAACACCAGTGAAATTTTTATTGCCTTATCTCTACTAATAGCTGAGATAATTTTCGAAATTTTTGTTCAGAGTGATAGAAAATTCAATATATTAAATTTCGAACAGAGCCATAAAATGAAAAATAAATTATGTATACGTAGTTCTGGAGACCTACGTATAACACCTGTAAAATTTTTATCGCTTTATCTCTACTAATAGCTGAGATAATTTTCGAAATTTTTGTTCAGAGTGATAGAAAATTCAATATATTAAATTTCGAACAGAGCCATAAAATGAAAAATAAATTATGTATACGTAGTTCTGGAGACCTACGTATAACACCAGTAAAATTTTTATTGCTTTATCTCTACTAATAGCTGAGATAATTTTCAAAATTTTTGTTCAGAGTGATAGAAAATTCAATATATTAAATTTCGAACAGAGCCATAAAATGAAAAATAAATTATGCATACGTAGTTCTGGAGACCTACGTATAACACCAGTGAAATTTTTATCGCTTTATCTCTACTAATAGCTGAGATAATTTTCGAAATTTTTGTTCAGAGTGATAGAAAATTCAATATATTAAATTTCGAACAGAGCCATAAAATGAAAAATAAATTATGTATACGTAGTTCTGGAGACCTACGTATAACACCAGTAAAATTTTTATCGCTTTATCTCTACTAATAGCTGAGATAATTTTCGAAATTTTTGTTCAGAGTGATAGAAAATTCAATATATTAAATTTCGAACAGAGCCATAAGATGAAAAATAAATTATGCATACGTAGTTCTGGAGACCTACGTATAACACCAGTGAAATTTTTATCGCTTTATCTCTACTAATAGCTGAGATAATTTTCGAAATTTTTGTTCAGAGTGATAGAAAATTCAATATATTAAATTTCGAACAGAGCCATAAAATGAAAAATAAATTATGCATACGTAGTTCTGGAGACCTACGTATAACACCAGTAAAATTTTTATCGCTTTATCTCTACTAATAGCTGAGATAATTTTCGAAATTTTTGTTCAGAGTGATAGATAATTCAATATATTAAATTTCGAACAGAGCCATAAAATAAAAAATAAATTATGTATACGTAGTTCTGGAGACCTACGTATAACACCAGTAAAATTTTTATTGCTTTATCTCTACTAATAGCTGAGATAATTTTCAAAATTTTTGTTCAGAGTGATAGAAAATTCAATATATTAAATTTCGAACAGAGCCATAAAATGAAAAATAAATTATGCATACGTAGTTCTGGAGACCTACGTATAACACCAGTGAAATTTTTATCGCTTTATCTCTACTAATAGCTGAGATAATTTTCGAAATTTTTGTTCAGAGTGATAGAAAATTCAATATATTAAATTTCGAACAGAGCCATAAAATGAAAAATAAATTATGCATACGTAGTTCTGGAGACCTACGTATAACACCAGTAAAATTTTTATCGCTTTATCTCTACTAATAGCTGAGATAATTTTCGAAATTTTTGTTCAGAGTGATAGAAAATTCAATATATTAAATTTTGAACAGAGCCATAAAATGAAAAATAAATTATGTATACGTAGTTCTGGAGACCTACGTATAACACCAGTAAAATTTTTATTGCTTTATCTCTACTAATAGCTGAGATAATTTTCAAAATTTTTGTTCAGAGTGATAGAAAATTCAATATATTAAATTTCGAACAGAGCCATAAAATGAAAAATAAATTATGCATACGTAGTTCTGGAGACCTACGTATAACACCAGTGAAATTTTTATCGCTTTATCTCTACTAATAGCTGAGATAATTTTCGAAATTTTTGTTCAGAGTGATAGAAAATTCAATATATTAAATTTCGAACAGAGCCATTAAATGAAAAATAAATTATGTATACGTAGTTCTGGAGACCTACGTATAACATCAGTAAAATTTTTATCGCTTTATCTCTACTAATAGCTGAGATAATTTTCGAAATTTTTGTTCAGAGTGATAGAAAATTCAATATATTAAATTTCGAACATAGCCATAAAATGAAAAATAAATTATGCATACGTAGTTCTGGAGACCTACGTATAACACCAGTAAAATTTTTATCGCTTTATCTCTACTAATAGCTGAGATAATTTTCGAAATTTTTGTTCAGAGTGATAGAAAATTCAATATATTAAATTTCGAACAGAGCCATAAAATGAAAAATAAATTATGTATACGTAGTTCTGGAGACCTACGTATAACACCAGTAGAATTTTTATTGCTTTATCTCTACTAATAGCTGAGATAATTTTCAAAATTTTTGTTCAGAGTGATAGAAAATTCAATATATTAAATTTCGAACAGAGCCATAAAATGAAAAATAAATTATGCATACGTAGTTCTGGAGACCTACGTATAACACCAGTGAAATTTTTATCGCTTTATCTCTACTAATAGCTGAGATAATTTTCGAAATTTTTGTTCAGAGTGATAGAAAATTCAATATATTAAATTTCGAACAGAGCCATAAAATGAAAAATAAATTATGCATACGTAGTTCTGGAGACCTACGTATAACACCAGTAAAATTTTTATCGCTTTATCTCTACTAATAGCTGAGATAATTTTCGAAATTTTTGTTCAGAGTGATAGAAAATTCAATATATTAAATTTCGAACAGAGCCATAAAATGAAAAATAAATTATGTATACGTAGTTCTGGAGACCTACGTATAACACCAGTAAAATTTTTATCGCTTTATCTCTACTAATATCTGAGATAATTTTCGAAATTTTTGTTCAGAGTGATAGAAAATTCAATATATTAAATTTCGAACAGAGCCATAAAATAAAAAATAAATTATGCATACGTAGTTCTGGAGACCTACGTATAACACCAGTGAAATTTTTATCGCTTTATCTCTACTAATAGCTGAGATAATTTTCGAAATTTTTGTTCAGAGTGATAGAAAATTCAATATATTAAATTTCGAACAGAGCCATAAAATGAAAAATAAATTATGTATACGTAGTTCTGGAGACCTACGTATAACACCAGTAAAATTTTTATCGCTTTATCTCTACTAATAGCTGAGATAATTTTCGAAATTTTTGTTCAGAGTGATAGAAAATTCAATATTTTAAATTTCGAATAGAGCCATAAAATGAAAAATAAATTATGCATACGTAGTTCTGGAGACCTACGTATAACACCAGTAAAATTTTTATCGCTTTATCTCTACTAATAGCTGAGATAATTTTCGAAATTTTTGTTCAGAGTGATAGAAAATTCAATATATTAAATTTCGAACAGAGCCATAAAATGAAAAATAAATTATGTATACGTAGTTCTGAAGACCTACGTATAACACCAGTAAAATTTTTATTGCTTTATCTCTACTAATAGCTGAGATAATTTTCAAAATTTTTGTTCAGAGTGATAGAAAATTCAATATATTAAATTTCGAACAGAGCCATAAAATGAAAAATAAATTATGCATACGTAGTTCTGGAGACCTACGTATAACACCAGTGAAATTTTTATCGCTTTATCTCTACTAATAGCTGAGATAATTTTCGAAATTTTTGTTCAGAGTGATAGAAAATTCAATATATTAAATTTCGAACAGAGCCATAAAATGAAAAATAAATTATGTATACGTAGTTCTGGAGACCTACGTATAACACCAGTGAAATTTTTATTGCCTTATCTCTACTAATAGCTGAGATAATTTTCGAAATTTTTGTTCAGAGTGATAGAAAATTCAATATATTAAATTTCGAACAGAGCCATAAAATGAAAAATAAATTATGTATACGTAGTTCTGGAGACCTACGTATAACACCAGTAAAATTTTTATCGCTTTATCTCTACTAATAGCTGAGATAATTTTCGAAATTTTTGTTCAGAGTGATAGAAAATTCAATATATTAAATTTCGAACAGAGCCATAAAATGAAAAATAAATTATGTATACGTAGTTCTGGAGACCTACGTATAACACCAGTAAAATTTTTATTGCTTTATCTCTACTAATAGCTGAGATAATTTTCAAAATTTTTGTTCAGAGTGATAGAAAATTCAATATATTAAATTTCGAACAGAGCCATAAAATGAAAAATAAATTATGCATACGTAGTTCTGGAGACCTACGTATAACACCAGTGAAATTTTTATCGCTTTATCTCTACTAATAGCTGAGATAATTTTCGAAATTTTTGTTCAGAGTGATAGAAAATTCAATATATTAAATTTCGAACAGAGTCATAAAATGAAAAATAAATTATGTATACGTAGTTCTGAAGACCTACGTATAACACCAGTAAAATTTTTATTGCTTTATCTCTACTAATAGCTGAGATAATTTTCAAAATTTTTGTTCAGAGTGATAGAAAATTCAATATATTAAATTTCGAACAGAGCCATAAAATGAAAAATAAATTATGCATACGTAGTTCTGGAGACCTACGTATAACACCAGTGAAATTTTTATCGCTTTATCTCTACTAATAGCTGAGATAATTTTCGAAATTTTTGTTCAGAGTGATAGAAAATTCAATATATTAAATTTCGAACAGAGCCATAAAATGAAAAATAAATTATGTATACGTAGTTCTGGAGACCTACGTATAACACCAGTAAAATTTTTATCGCTTTATCTCTACTAATAGCTGAGATAATTTTCGAAATTTTTGTTCAGAGTGATAGAAAATTCAATATATTAAATTTCGAACAGAGCCATAAAATGAAAAATAAATTATGTATACGTAGTTCTGGAGACCTACGTATAACACCAGTAAAATTTTTATTGCTTTATCTCTACTAATAGCTGAGATAATTTTCAAAATTTTTGTTCAGAGTGATAGAAAATTCAATATATTAAATTTCGAACAGAGCCATAAAATGAAAAATAAATTATGCATACGTAGTTCTGGAGACCTACGTATAACACCAGTGAAATTTTTATCGCTTTATCTCTACTAATAGCTGAGATAATTTTCGAAATTTTTTTCAGAGTGATAGAAAATTCAATATATTAAATTTCGAACAGAGCCATAAAATGAAAAATAAATTATGCATACGTAGTTCTGGAGACCTACGTATAACACCAGTAAAATTTTTATCGCTTTATCTCTACTAATAGCTGAGATAATTTTCGAAATTTTTGTTCAGAGTGATAGAAAATACAATATATTAAATTTTGAACAGAGCCATAAAATGAAAAATAAATTATGTATACGTAGTTCTGGAGACCTACGTATAACACCAGTAAAATTTTTATTGCTTTATCTCTACTAATAGCTGAGATAATTTTCAAAATTTTTGTTCAGAGTGATAGAAAATTCAATATATTAAATTTCGAACAGAGCCATAAAATGAAAAATAAATTATGCATACGTAGTTCTGGAGACCTACGTATAACACCAGTAAAATTTTTATCGCTTTATCTCTACTAATAGCTGAGATAATTTTCGAAATTTTTGTTCAGAGTGATAGAAAATTCAATATATTAAATTTCGAGCAGAGCCATAAAATGAAAAATAAATTATGTATACGTAGTTCTGGAGACCTACGTATAACACCAGTAAAATTTTTATTGCTTTATCTCTACTAATAGCTGAGATAATTTTCAAAATTTTTGTTCAGAGTGATAGAAAATTCAATATATTAAATTTCGAACAGAGTCATAAAATGAAAAATAAATTATGCATACGTAGTTCTGGAGACCTACGTATAACACCAGTAAAATTTTTATTGCCTTATCTCTACTAATAGCTGAGATAATTTTCGAAATTTTTGTTCAGAGTGATAGAAAATTCAATATATTAAATTTCGAACAGAGCCATAAAATGAAAAATAAATTATGCATACGTAGTTTTGGAGACCTACGTATAACACCAGTAAAATTTTTATCGCTTTATCTCTACTAATAGCTGAGATAATTTTCGAAATTTTTGTTCAGAGTGATAGAAAATTCAATATATTAAATTTCGAACAGAGCCATAAAATGAAAAATAAATTATGTATACGTAGTTCTGGAGACCTACGTATAACACCAGTAAAATTTTTATCGCTTTATCTCTACTAATAGCTGAGATAATTTTCGAAATTTTTGTTCAGAGTGATAGAAAATTCAATATATTAAATTTCGAACAGAGCCATAAAATGAAAAATAAATTATGTATACGTAGTTCTGGAGACCTACGTATAACACCAGTAAAATTTTTATTGCTTTATCTCTACTAATAGCTGAGATAATTTTCAAAATTTTTGTTCAGAGTGATAGAAAATTCAATATATTAAATTTCGAACAGAGCCATAAAATGAAAAATAAATTATGCATACGTAGTTCTGGAGACCTACGTATAACACTAGTGAAATTTTTATCGCTTTATCTCTACTAATAGCTGAGATAATTTTCGAAATTTTTGTTCAGAGTGATAGAAAATTCAATATATTAAATTTCGAACAGAGCCATAAAATGAAAAATAAATTATGCATACGTAGTTCTCGAGACCTACGTATAACACCAGTGAAATTTTTATCGCTTTATCTCTACTAATAGCTGAGATAATTTTCGAAATTTTTGTTCAGAGTGATAGAAAATTCAATATATTAAATTTTGAACAGAGCCATAAAATGAAAAATAAATTATGCATACGTAGTTCTGGAGACCTACGTATAACACCAGTAAAATTTTTATCGCTTTATCTCTACTAATAGCTGAGATAATTTTCGAAATTTTTGTTCAGAGTGATAGAAAATTCAATATATTAAATTTCGAACAGAGCCATAAAATGAAAAATAAATTATGTATACGTAGTTTTGGAGACCTACGTATAACACCAGTAAAATTTTTATTGCTTTATCTCTACTAATAGCTGAGATAATTTTCAAAATTTTTGTTCAGAGTGATAGAAAATTCAATATATTAAATTTCGAACAGAGCCATAAAATGAAAAATAAATTATGCATACGTAGTTCTGGAGACCTACGTATAACACCAGTAAAATTTTTATCGCTTTATCTCTACTAATAGCTGAGATAATTTTCGAAATTTTTGTTCAGAGTGATAGAAAATTCAATATATTAAATTTCGAACAGAGCCATAAAATGAAAAATAAATTATGTATACGTAGTTCTGGAGACCTACGTATAACACCAGTAAAATTTTTATTGCTTTATCTCTACTAATAGCTGAGATAATTTTCAAAATTTTTGTTCAGAGTGATAGAAAATTCAATATATTAAATTTCGAACAGAGCCATAAAATGAAAAATAAATTATGCATACGTAGTTCTGGAGACCTACGTATAACACCAGTGAAATTTTTATCGCTTTATCTCTACTAATAGCTGAGATAATTTTCGAAATTTTTGTTCAGAGTGATAGAAAATTCAATATATTAAATTTCGAACAGAGCCATAAAATGAAAAATAAATTATGTATACGTAGTTCTGGAGACCTACGTATAACACCAGTAAAATTTTTATCGCTTTATCTCTACTAATAGCTGAGATAATTTTCAAAATTTTTGTTCAGAGTGATAGAAAATTCAATATATTAAATTTCGAACAGAGCCATAAAATGAAAAATAAATTATGCATACGTAGTTCTGGAGACCTACGTATAACACCAGTAAAATTTTTATCGCTTTATCTCTACTAATAGCTGAGATAATTTTCGAAATTTTTGTTCAGAGTGATAGAAAATTTAATATATTAAATTTCGAACAGAGCCATAAAATGAAAAATAAATTATGCATACGTAGTTCTGGAGACCTACGTGTAACACCAGTAAAATTTTTATCGCTTTATCTCTACTAATAGCTGAGATAATTTTCGAAATTTTTGTTCAGAGTGATAGAAAATTCAATATATTAAATTTCGAACAGAGCCATAAAATGAAAAATAAATTATGTATACGTAGTTCTGGAGACCTACGTATAACACCAGTAAAATTTTTATTGCTTTATCTCTACTAATAGCTGAGATAATTTTCAAAATTTTTGTTCAGAGTGATAGAAAATTCAATATATTAAATTTCGAACAGAGCCATAAAATGAAAAATAAATTATGCATACGTAGTTCTGGAGACCTACGTATAACACCAGTAAAATTTTTATCGCTTTATCTCTACTAATAGCTGAGATAATTTTCGAAATTTTTGTTCAGAGTGATAGAAAATTCAATATATTAAATTTCGAACAGAGCCATAAATTGAAAAATAAATTATGCATGCGTAGTTCTGGAAACCTACGTATAACACCAGTGAAATTTTTATCGCTTTATCTCTACTAATAGCTGAGATAATTTTCGAAATTTTTGTTCAGAGTGATAGAAAATTCAATATATTAAATTTCGAACAGAGCCATAAAATGAAAAATAAATTATGCATACGTAGTTCTGGAGACCTACGTATAACACCAGTGAAATTTTTATCGCTTTATCTTTACTAATAGCTGAGATAATTTTCGAAATTTTTGTTCAGAGTGATAGAAAATTCAATATATTAAATTTCGAACAGAGCCATAAAATGAAAAATAAATTATGCATACGTAGTTCTGGAGACCTACGTATAACACCAGTAAAATTTTTATCGCTTTATCTCTACTAATAGCTGAGATAATTTTCGAAATTTTTGTTCAGAGTGATAGAAAATTCAATATATTAAATTTCGAACAGAGCCAAAAAATGAAAAATAAATTATGCATACGTAGTTCTGGAGACCTACGTATAACACCAGTAAAATTTTTATCGCTTTATCTCTACTAATAGCTGAGATAATTTTCGAAATTTTTGTTCAGAGTGATAGAAAATTCAATATATTAAATTTCGAACAGAGCCATAAAATGAAAAATAAATTATGTATACGTAGTTCTGGAGACCTACGTATAACACCAGTGAAATTTTTATCGCTTTATCTTTACTAATAGCTGAGATAATTTTCGAAATTTTTGTTCAGAGTGATAGAAAATTCAATATATTAAATTTCGAACAGAGCCATAAAATGAAAAATAAATTATGCATACGTAGTTCTGGAGACCTACGTATAACACCAGTAAAATTTTTATCGCTTTATCTCTACTAATAGCTGAGATAATTTTCGAAATTTTTGTTCAGAGTGATAGAAAATTCAATATATTAAATTTCGAACAGAGCCATAAAATGAAAAATAAATTATGTATACGTAGTTCTGGAGACCTACGTATAACACCAGTAAAATTTTTATTGCCTTATCTCTACTAATAGCTGAGATAATTTTCGAAATTTTTGTTCAGAGTGATAGAAAATTCAATATATTAAATTTCGAACAGAGCCATAAAATGAAAAATAAATTATGTATACGTAGTTCTGGAGACCTACGTATAACACCAGTAAAATTTTTATCGCTTTATCTCTACTAATAGCTGAGATAATTTTCGAAATTTTTGTTCAGAGTGATAGAAAATTCAATATATTAAATTTCGAACAGAGCCATAAAATGAAAAATAAATTATGTATACGTAGTTCTGGAGACCTACGTATAACACCAGTAAAATTTTTATCGATTTATCTCTACTAATAGCTGAGATAATTTTCGAAATTTTTGTTCAGAGTGTTAGAAAATTCAATATATTAAATTTCGAACAGAGCCATAAAATGAAAAATAAATTATGTATACGTAGTTCTGGAGACCTACGTATAACACCAGTAAAATTTTTATTGCTTTATCTCTACTAATAGCTGAGATAATTTTCAAAATTTTTGTTGAGAGTGATAGAAAATTCAATATATTAAATTTCGAACAGAGCCATAAAATGAAAAATAAATTATGCATACGTAGTTCTGGAGACCTACGTATAACACCAGTAAAATTTTTATCGCTTTATCTCTACTAATAGCTGAGATAATTTTCGAAATTTTTGTTCAGAGTGATAGAAAATTCAATATATTAAATTTCGAACAGAGCCATAAAATGAAAAATAAATTATGTATACGTAGTTCTGGAGACCTACGTATAACACCAGTAAAATTTTTATTGCTTTATCTCTACTAATAGCTGAGATAATTTTCAAAATTTTTGTTGAGAGTGATAGAAAATTCAATATATTAAATTTCGAACAGAGCCATAAAATGAAAAATAAATTATGCATACGTAGTTCTGGAGACCTACGTATAACACCAGTAAAATTTTTATCGCTTTATCTCTACTAATAGCTGAGATAATTTTCGAAATTTTTGTTCAGAGTGATTGAAAATTCAATATATTAAATTTCGAACAGAGCCATAAAATGAAAAATAAATTATGCATACGTAGTTCTGGAGACCTACGTATAACACCAGTAAAATTTTTATTGCTTTATCTCTACTAATAGCTGAGATAATTTTCAAAATTTTTGTTCAGAGTGATAGAAAATTCAATATATTAAATTTCGAACAGAGCCATAAAATGAAAAATAAATTATGCATACGTAGTTCTGGAGACCTACGTATAACACCAGTAAAATTTTTATCGTTTTATCTCTACTAATAGCTGAGATAATTTTCGAAATTTTTGTTCAGAGTGATAGAAAATTCAATATATTAAATTTCGAACAGAGCCATAAAATGAAAAATAAATTTTGTATACGTAGTTCTGGAGACCTACGTATAACACCAGTAAAATTTTTATTGCTTTATCTCTACTAATAGCTGAGATAATTTTCAAAATTTTTGTTCAGAGTGATAGAAAATTCAATATATTAAATTTCGAACAGAGCCATAAAATGAAAAATAAATTATGCATACGTAGTTCTGGAGACCTACGTATAACACCAGTGAAATTTTTATCGCTTTATCTCTACTAATAGCTGAGATAATTTTCGAAATTTTTGTTCAGAGTGATAGAAAATTCAATATATTAAATTTCGAACAGAGCCATAAAATGAAAAATAAATTATGTATACGTAGTTCTGGAGACCTACGTATAACACCAGTAAAATTTTTATCGCTTTATCTCTACTAATAGCTGAGATAATTTTCGAAATTTTTGTTCAGAGTGATAGAAAATTCAATATATTAAATTTCGAACAGAGCCATAAAATGAAAAATAAATTATGTATACGTAGTTCTGGAGACTGTGGTGAGCAACCTATTTTTACCTTTGGTCAATACGCGACAATTAATTAATTAATTGCCGTTAGAAAAAAATTTTTAAAACATTGTCTCATTAAAGTTAAAGTATTTAAATTTTCCTGTGGAGTCTAGAGTTCGTTTCCGGTCTCACGAACATAAATTCGGCACCACTTATTTACAAAGGGCATTTCAAATTTGTTAATTTTAGTTTTATCACGAATTCCATTAACTTAAGCTTATATTAGGGTTGAAAGGTTAATATGCGCGGCTCTTAAGAGGGTGCAGAGGGTTGTTTCACATGTGTGTAGCGTGAGAAGGAACGGAATTCTTGGCACACGTGGCCTTCAAAAAAAAAAAAAGATAAAGATTGCGTAATTGGCAACATTTTATTCAACACAATTACTAGAGTTATTAGACCAACATAATGAAAGAGACAAAATTTTTCTTGTTCTATTGATGTAAAACACTAACCACTTTTTTGTTATAAAAGGGCATCATTAGAACATTTGAGATAATGTAAACAGAAATCCAAATTAACAAATAAAAAAAATTAACGGAAAACTGCATGTATAAATAAATAATGTTAGGATTGTAAATAGTATTAAATAACAATGTTGAGAAAGTGAAAATAACTTAAAAATTATTATAAAATAAAGATTTAGGGTTCAAGTCGAGATATGTGACGCCATCTGTAGGGTGGTTAATTAATTTTGTTACAGATTTCTTATTGACTATGTTACTTCAAAACTTGGAAAAATCTTCTAAAAATTTAAACTATTTTATGTAGTTTCGATGTTATTTTATCTCAGCATTATTTAAACTTTTTTTTTCTTTTGTAAAACAAATTACATAAGACAAAACCAGATTTTAGTAGCTATAAAGTTATAACTCTGATCTGGAATGTTAGAAAGAAGTTTTGACGGATCATTGTTTAATCCGGACAATAATTACTGTTTATTGTTGTAATGAACTTATTTATTATTATTAATATTGTCTAAAACACTTTGTAAAAAGCGGTCAAGTTGGAAGGGAGCGAAAAACACACCCCAATAATTTTACTTAACCAATGAGGGCACAGACTTAGTGATTAGCGTTTGCCGCGGGGGTGTAAAATTCACAGGCTCTAGCGTCCCTATAAAAACTCATTTTGGGAAGGGAGACCTCAGTGGAGATTAGATTGTTTCAGTAATTAGAAGTAACAAAAAAATCTGTGCTAGTGTGTAAAGTTTGTGTAGGTTAGTTGTGTTTTGTGTCATAAAAAAAAAAACATTAAGTCAAAACTATAGTGACTGTGAAAAAAAAACAAAATAAAAAAGGTGAAGCACGTTGGATATTAAAAATACAGGTACAATTTCAATTTTATTTCGTCTGCATTAATTTTAATTTCTTAAAATACTATGCAGAGATAATTATTTTAAATAACCAAACTTGTTTCAACATAAATTCATTTAATATTATTATTGGCCTTGCTGAAACAAATCACCTGAGATAATGCTTATTTCTACATCAAAATAGAATTTTACAAAGGAAATCGTTTGGATAAAATTGATTGAAATTTAACAACTGTTTAACTTTAGCCAAACAAACTTAATTAAAGGTTATTACTTTTAATTTAACGCTACTTAATTTTTTTTTCAAGTCTTTACTATGAAACTCTCAAATTAAAGTTAAATTAAATTAATCAATAAAATGATAATTTAATAATATTCCCTTTCTTTGTCACGGGAAGAAAAACAAACAGTGATTAGTCAGAAATTGCAGGCCGTTTACGTTAAACAAAAAAAAATATAATAATCATAATAAAAAAATATATATATATAAAAAAAAAAATGGTTGGGTCCCGCACACGGAAAAACCCGTTATATAACCAAAAAAAAAAACAACAAAAACAAAAAAAAGAGAGCAAAGGTGATGGTTCCGTATCCGGTAAACCTGTATTCAAGCGCCTGTTGCTATTGCCAAAAAAAAAATATATCCAAAAAAAAAAACAAATTCAAACATTCGCAATTTGGGGGATTTTTCCTTAAGATTATAATATCTTTGCGCGCCCATCTTCAATTCCACTTAATCTGCACTTCCGACTGTATGCAGATGTGGTAAGAGAAGTAAGGGATTTTCGGAGTTTGATGTATACTGCGGGTGCTCCAGATAATGTTTCTTAGCGTGCCGGTAACGGTCGAGTTAGCAATTACCCCGGTAACGGTAAAGGGTTAACAATTGTCCGTCTGAAGCTTTTTCGTTTCGATGATAATGTTTCCATAGCAAATTTGGCAACCTATATAAACCAATAGGGTTTTAATAGCAATGACCTATTCACGGAAAAAGTTGACGATCGCTTAATGGAAGCTTTCTTCGTTTTGAGGATAATGTTTTCAGAGCAAATTTGGCAAACCTTCCGTTTATAGTGCTAACTCTATTCTGGTAAAGAGTTGACGATTGCTCGGTGGAAGCTTTCGTTGTTACGTAAATAACGTTTCGGGACGATGTCGGCAAACCTTCTGTTTAGGGATCTTTTTGCTTATCAGTGAGTAACGGACGCTTTGTAGAAGCTTTCTGTCATCGCAGATACTCCGACCGACAAAGATTATCTAGGATGTCTTTCCAGCGATTCAATTTTATTGTAAACGCGATACCTGTAATCCACTGGCATATCCTCACTCGGACAAGTCGTTGAAAAACCCTTGTCTAATTAAATTCATTAATCAAATAATATTCATCATTTTACTTCGAGGCACTTGAATAAAATTAAGTACAGATTTCTTCTAGTACCACAATATTTCAGGGAATCAAAATTTTAACAGATATCTTCGTTCTCTTTTACTGTATTTAGGTCGGGGCGTTTTAGTGCGTAATTGCAGAAATTTGTTTGCATGTGCATTGCGTAGTAGTACCGCGAATCAAACTGCACCTGAACCAATAAAAGAAAACGTTTGCAAAGTTTGGAATTTTCCTTGTTGTATTTGTTGTACAGGAAGTGTTCACAAATGGGGTAAATAAACATCGACAAGAAGTAAATTTTGACATTATTTCTTAGTAAGGGTCACAATCGATCCATTACATTTTGGTGGAGCAAATAAGCCGTCTCAACTATTAATTTTATTATAAACAAACAAATAAATAAAATTCAATAAAAAAAATATATTACTTTACATAAGAAGTTAGAGCTTAAATTAGTAATTACATCGCAATTTATTTACGATCATCAAAAAAAAAAATTATTACTTAAAGACAATTTATTTTGGATGTTGAATGTTCTACTACAACTTGACCGTTTGTTTAGGCAAACTTTGTAAACATTTTACAAGTGTATTATAATTTATCCCTTAATGGGAACTATCGGAATTTATAATAAATTTGTGGTTTGGAACAAGTGGTTTTAATCTATTCTCCCGTGTGTTATGACACTACTTTGTAACGACTTCTGTGTTACTGATAACCGAAACTTGATCTAGAATGACTATTAGAGTTATTCACAAATCCTATTCTTACAATCATAAGTTAAACGTAGGGTAAGTACACCTTTTATTATTTTATAACAACCGACAATCTAGACGATCACACTTTGAGTAAATCAATTTTTACCTCTTTTTTTCTTATCCAGTATTTTACTGGATATAAAAAAAATTTTCCCATCGTAATTCATAATAATTATGATTATCGGCCATGTCTCATTACATAAATTTTGGTGCCGTGACCAGGATGCAAAGTCATAAAGTGTCATAACCGAGGAGAAAAACAAAATATGTTCACTTGTTTAAAGAAAAGTATCTGCCGAAAATTATTATTACAGGTGCTAGTTTCAATCAAAGATGGAAAGCCAAAACCAACGCTCCACCAACGAAGGGGTCCCAAGTTGGTTTTTGAATTGGTTGAAAAACAATGAGGAACGCCAGGAGAGAAACCGGAAGGAGGCTCTCGCGGACGTAGCCAAACTACCTCAACTCCGAGGTCAACCGGAAGCTGAAGAGTTAGTCCAGGCTAACAAGGAGCGAGACAACACAGCCAATACAACCGCAGGAGAATGGGAAATCACCCCCATTAACTTTCCTTTGCCAGTTGTGATTCCGGGTGAAAGCGCTACCGACTCCGGGTCTTTTAGTGGTACCTCAGCAAACGAAACGGGCATTCAGACACCGGAAAGCTCCGTCAGCGTAACTGGCAGTGATTCAGGCAAGGGTCACGTGAAGCCAGTAAATGAGCAAGTCGACACCATTGCGATTCCGGCATTCTTGAGAGGCTTAACGCAGTGGGCACTCCCAACACCGGAACGTCCCACTTTTAAAGGATCAGGTGATCAGAATCCTATGAAATTTATTTCGTCCGTGGAAGAATATGGACGAACCCTGGGACTAAATGACAAGCAACTTTTGGATGTTGCTCAGGGATGCTTAAAAGGGAATGCACGCCAATGGTCAGCGATTTAGCAAGGAAAATGGACAAGTTATGAAAAATTCAGAGCCGATTTTCTACGCACATACTGGTCTGAAGCGCGCCAACGGAAAATACGGCATCAGATAGCAACGGGTCGTTATGACCGAACCCGTGGCACTATGTTGGCCCACTTTTCTTATTTTGTCGACCTAGCAAAAATGCTAACAAGACCACTACCTGAAACAACATTAGTGTCAGAATTAATGTTGCACTTTCCCAACCAAATACAATCTTTGTGGGCACTGCAGAAACAAGAAACAATAGTAGCAGCTGCAGAATTCTTGTTGTCGCAAGAAATTCCCGGACAAAACCCGGAAAACAGCGAACGTCCTAACAAGCATGTGATTCAGCGAAATCAAAATTACCACAACAAACGAAAGAATGACAATTTCCGGGAAAAACATGTGGCATCAAGCAATAGTTACCGATGGGAACGTCCAAATACGTCTAATGCAGCAGCCTCTTTACCGTCCTTTAATAAGCAACGAGTATTTTCCGGAAACAAATCTGGAAATAAACAAAATACCTCCGGAAAAAAGAACAATAATAAAAACAACCAACATCCACACAGTTCGGGAAACGGGGACGGAGTACGGGACCGGGTCTAACCTACTCCAAAACCTCTACAGACTCGCTAGCTTTTCAGCCCCAACCGAAGAAAAGAAAATTGCCACCAGTCAGTTCTCCAGATCGACAGATAAACACTCTTAGTCAACATCGGAAAAATGATTATACTACGGTAACTGATGTTTTATCTTTACATAAAAAGTCGGTTAGAGGCAAATATCCGGAAAGTACAAGGGCCGTCCCAGAAATCGAGCTACAGATTTTCGAATTTACACTACTAGGTCTGCTAGACACCGGAAGTGAGGTCAGTTGCATTTCCGAAGAAGTCTGGTCCAACATTTTAACTGCGGGACATCAGCCTCCGACTTTACCGGTGACCTCAATACATCTTCGAGGAGCAGTAGGGCAACGAAGCGCGCAGGTGGCCATCCAAAGTTTCCTGAACATTTTCATCCAAGGACGTACATTTCCTGCTGTCGTCCTGGTCGTTAAAAATTTAATCAAACCCGTGATTCTTGGAGCTGACTGGATGGATCAACAACAAGCTAAAATAAACTTCGCCGGAAGAACTCTGACAATCCAGAGTGAAGAGGGCGAACATTGTTTTAAATTTAAAACAACTGTTGAGAAAACACCTGAGGCAGAAGACTACATCGAAGATCTCATCGGGTGCCTGCAGAGTACAAATTCACGATCGACGACAAAACCATCTAATCACCTGGAATCAAGGGAGGTCTTAGAGGCGAAAGTTAACATTCTCAAGATTCCAAACATATTTAAAACAAAATTAAAACGACTTTTATTAGACTTTCGACAAGTTTTCAGTACCAGACCCGGCCTAACGAACAAATACGTACATCAAATTAAAATGCACGATCAAACCCCTTTCTTGAAAAGACCATACCCGGTGCCATTTCCACTACGTCCTGCTGTGGAAACCACAATACAAGAAATGCTCGATTTAGGAGTAATTAAAAGGGAGGCCTCACCATATGCCAGTCCGATGACCGTCGTTAAGAAGAAAGACGGCACCGTCCGTGTGTGTCTCGACGCAAGAATCATTAATTCTAAAATGATTGCCGACTGTGAGTCCCCTCCAGCTACAGAAGAGCTTTTACGCCGTTTTCATGGTGTAAAAGTAATGACGACGATTGATTTGAGGTCCTCCTACTGGCAAATTCCATTAACTCTGGAGAGCCGACAATACACGGCTTTTCTATACAACGGCCGCAGCTACACCTATCAGGTACTCCCATTTGGATTAAAAACAGCTGTGGGGTCGTTTAGTCGAGCGATGGATGTAATTCTGGGAAGTGAAGTACGGGAATTCGTAGTTAATTACGTCGACGACCTGTTAATTGCATCTCGAAATTTAGAAGAACACCTAGATCACATCCACAAGGTGTTAGAAAAGTTGAACCAGGCCAATATGACTATTAATTTAGAAAAATCCAACTTTATTCAAGAAGAAGTAAAATTTCTAGGCTATATTCTTACCGTGGATGGGATTAAAGCCGACTCAGAAAAAGTCAGCGCAATTCGTAACTTTCCGGTACCACAGAAAACAAAACATCTACGGGCATTTCTCGGACTCT
Source organism: Tribolium confusum (assembly GCA_029207805.1). Classification (NCBI taxonomy): domain Eukaryota; kingdom Metazoa; phylum Arthropoda; class Insecta; order Coleoptera; family Tenebrionidae; genus Tribolium; species Tribolium confusum. The sequence continues at coordinate 23,712,526 of JALGAY010000008.1, read as the reverse complement.
GTAATTTTTATCGAAAATTTTGTGCAGAGTATAGCGCAGCTACGCAAGACCTAAATAAATTGTTGAGAAAAGGAGTAAAATGGCAATGGGGGCGACGTGAACAAGAAGCTTTCGGACGAATTAAAGATCTTTTCCTTAATGCAGTGCTTCTGCACTACCCTGACCCAAAGAAAATTTTCTACGTACAAACTGACAGCTCAGGTTATGGATTGGGAGCGGAGTTATACCAGATACAAGACGATGGGTTACGTGGTGTGATTGGTTTTGCCAGCCGATCATTAAAAGGACCGGAATTAAATTATACCACCACCGAAAAAGAACTACTGGGTGTCATCTTCGCGCTGCACAAATTCCGAACTTACATCCAAGGGACGAAGATAATTATCCGTACCGATCACCAGGCACTAAAGTTTTTAAACCGTTGTCGTCTTCTTAGTGAACGATTAACTCGATGGACGTTACTTTTGGGACAATACGATTATGAGATAGAGCTCGTAAAAGGAAAAGAAAATGTGGTTGCTGACACACTGTCTCGTTATCCAGCTGACGAAACAGCACACAGCGATTACCCACGAGAGCAGCCAATCATAGCCATGTTCGAGGTCGAAGATACCGCCGAAGTGTTGCAGTTATTACAACAAATTGCGCCACATCAAAAAAACGACCCACTCCTAAAAGAAATTTGGCGAACAATGGGAACTGATACAGCGATTACTGACCCAAAAGTTCAAAGGGTTTGTAAACAGTATAGTGTCAACAATAATGTCTTAGTTTACAGGTCCCAAAACACAAATGCTATCCGCCTAGCTGTACCAGAAAATATGGTAACGAGATTGGTCGACTACTACCATCAACTTCTGGGTCATTTTGGAGCGACAAAAGTTTACAACGTTATGAAGAAGGAATACCATTGGCCGAGTATGTACCGCGGTATAAAGAAGCGGGTTCGAAGTTGTGACATCTGCCAGAAAACCAAGATTTCGCACCGTCCGAGCCAGGGTCCGTTAACACCAATCCTGCATGATAAACCTGGGGACTTAGTCTGCGTCGATTTTTATGGACCTTTGCCAACCGGAAGATTGGGGGCGACCTACATCTTTGTGGCTGTTGATTCGTTCAGCAAGTTTCTCAAGTTATATCCACTAAGAAAAGCCACCGCCAAAGCAGCAGCCAAACGAATCGTAAACGACTACGCAAATTTCATCAAGCCAAAATGCATATTAAGCGACCATGGCACACAATTTACATCGCACTCTTGGCAAGCCGTATTACGGGGCGCCAATATTCAAAGTACGCATTCCTCAATACGACACCCTGCTTCAAATCCTTGCGAGCGCGTAATGCGGGAGCTAGGAAGAATCTTCCGAACTTATTGTCGTCAAAATCATGCAAGTTGGGTCAACCATTTAAGCAATGTAGAAGAATGTATGAACTTCGTCCCACACATGAGTACAGGGTTTTCGCCATATGAAATAATTTTTGGAAGAAAACCTCCAAATCCTTTAGATGCCGTCACAACAAGATTGTTGCCACAACAACCGCTACTTCTCATTGAAGAAATACATAATCGGGTACGTCAAAATCTGCGTCATCAGGCTACCCTTCGACAACAGCAACAAAAAGGAGAAATGTCACAATTAGAAATCGACGACTGGGTTTTGTTGAAAAACAAGATAACTTCTGACACGACCAGTCAGCAATTTGCTAAATTCATGCCATTAAACAGTGGTCCTTATAAAGTTGTCGGTAAACCACATCCCAACACATATCGGATCGCAGATCCAACAACAAATCACGAAAAAGGTGTTTACAACATGGGCAATCTAAAATTCTATCATCGTCGGGCTGAGTAATCCGGGTGGATTTTACCAAATCAAGCGCATCCACTATTCCAAACTGAGGCCTATTCACCATTTCAAAGTAGACGCATCCACCATTTCTGAGGATAGCGCATCCACCATCTCCAGCTCAAGCGCACCAACAATTTAAACTCAGATGTGTCCACCATTCCGCAGTAGGCGCATCCACCATTTCTGAGGATAGCGCATCCACCATCCCAAGCTCAAGTGCATTCGCCAATTGTAAATCAATCCACACCACACGTCACTTGAAGTCGGTTGCCCACCACGTGATGACTTACGCTGCACCTTCGGAACAACGCAAGTCAGGGGGCGAATGTGGTGAGCCACCTATTTTTACCTTTGGTCAATACGCGACAATTAATTAATTAATTGCCGTTAGAAAAAAATTTTTAAAACATTGTCTCATTAAAGTTAAAGTATTTAAATTTTCCTGTGGAGTCTAGAGTTCGTTTCCGGTCTCACGAACATAAATTCGGCACCACTTATTTACAAAGGGCATTTCAAATTTGTTAATTTTAGTTTTATCACGAATTCCATTAACTTAAGCTTATATTAGGGTTGAAAGGTTAATATGCGCGGCTCTTAAGAGGGTGCAGAGGGTTGTTTCACATGTGTGTAGCGTGAGAAGGAACGGAATTCTTGGCACACGTGGCCTTCAAAAAAAAAAAAAAGATAAAGATTGCGTAATTGGCAACATTTTATTCAACACAATTACTAGAGTTATTAGACCAACATAATGAAAGAGACAAAATTTTTCTTGTTCTATTGATGTAAAACACTAACCACTTTTTTGTTATAAAAGGGCATCATTAGAACATTTGAGATAATGTAAACAGAAATCCAAATTAACAAATAAAAAAAATTAACGGAAAACTGCATGTATAAATAAATAATGTTAGGATTGTAAATAGTATTAAATAACAATGTTGAGAAAGTGAAAATAACTTAAAAATTATTATAAAATAAAGATTTAGGGTTCAAGTCGAGATATGTGACGCCATCTGTAGGGTGGTTAATTAATTTTGTTACAGATTTCTTATTGACTATGTTACTTCAAAACTTGGAAAAATCTTCTAAAAATTTAAACTATTTTATGTAGTTTCGATGTTATTTTATCTCAGCATTATTTAAACTTTTTTTTTCTTTTGTAAAACAAATTACATAAGACAAAACCAGATTTTAGTAGCTATAAAGTTATAACTCTGATCTGGAATGTTAGAAAGAAGTTTTGACGGATCATTGTTTAATCCGGACAATAATTACTGTTTATTGTTGTAATGAACTTATTTATTATTATTAATATTGTCTAAAACACTTTGTAAAAAGCGGTCAAGTTGGAAGGGAGCGAAAAACACACCCCAATAATTTTACTTAACCAATGAGGGCACAGACTTAGTGATTAGCGTTTGCCGCGGGGGTGTAAAATTCACAGGCTCTAGCGTCCCTATAAAAACTCATTTTGGGAAGGGAGACCTCAGTGGAGATTAGATTGTTTCAGTAATTAGAAGTAACAAAAAAATCTGTGCTAGTGTGTAAAGTTTGTGTAGGTTAGTTGTGTTTTGTGTCATAAAAAAAAAAACATTAAGTCAAAACTATAGTGACTGTGAAAAAAAAACAAAATAAAAAAGGTGAAGCACGTTGGATATTAAAAATACAGGTACAATTTCAATATTATTTCGTCTGCATTAATTTTAATTTCTTAAAATACTATGCAGAGATAATTATTTTAAATAACCAAACTTGTTTCAACATAAATTCATTTAATATTATTATTGGCCTTGCTGAAACAAATCACCTGAGATAATGCTTATTTCTATATCAAAATAGAATTTTACAAAGGAAATCGTTTGGATAAAATTGATTGAAATTTAACAACTGTTTAACTTTAGCCAAACAAACTTAATTAAAGGTTATTACTTTTAATTTAACGCTACTTAATTTTTTTTTCAAGTCTTTACTATGAAACTCTCAAATTAAAGTTAAATTAAATTAATCAATAAAATGATAATTTAATAATATTCCCTTTCTTTGTCACGGGAAGAAAAACAAACAGTGATTAGTCAGAAATTGCAGGCCGTTTACGTTAAACAAAAAAAAAATATAATAATCATAATAAAAATATATATATATATAAAAAAAAAATGGTTGGGTCCCGCACACGGAAAAACCCGTTATATAACCAAAAAAAAACAACAAAAACAAAAAAAAGAGAGCAAAGGTGAAGGTTCCGTATCCGGTAAACCTGTATTCAAGCGCCTGTTGCTATTGCCAAAAAAAAAATATATCCAAAAAAAAAACAAATTCAAACATTCGCAATTTGGGGGATTTTTCCTTAAGATTATAATATCTTTGCGCGCCCATCTTCAATTCCACTTAATCTGCACTTCCGACTGTATGCAGATGTGGTAAGAGAAGTAAGGGATTTTCGGAGTTTGATGTATACTGCGGGTGCTCCAGATAATGTTTCTTAGCGTGCCGGTAACGGTCGAGTTAGCAATTACCCCGGTAACGGTAAAGGGTTAACAATTGTCCGTCTGAAGCTTTTTCGTTTCGATGATAATGTTTCCATAGCAAATTTGGCAACCTATATAAACCAATAGGGTTTTAATAGCAATGACCTATTCACGGAAAAAGTTGACGATCGCTTAATGGAAGCTTTCTTCGTTTTGAGGATAATGTTTTCAGAGCAAATTTGGCAAACCTTCCGTTTATAGTGCTAACTCTATTCTGGTAAAGAGTTGACGATTGCTCGGTGGAAGCTTTCGTTGTTACGTAAATAACGTTTCGGGACGATGTCGGCAAACCTTCTGTTTAGGGATCTTTTTGCTTATCAGTGAGTAACGGACGCTTTGTAGAAGCTTTCTGTCATCGCAGATACTCCGACCGACAAAGATTATCTAGGATGTCTTTCCAGCGATTCAATTTTATTGTAAACGCGATACCTGTAATCCACTGGCATATCCTCACTCGGACAAGTCGTTGAAAAACCCTTGTCTAATTAAATTCATTAATCAAATAATATTCATCATTTTACTTCGAGGCACTTGAATAAAATTAAGTACAGATTTCTTCTAGTACCACAATATTTCAGGGAATCAAAATTTTAACAGATATCTTCGTTCTCTTTTACTGTATTTAGGTCGGGGCGTTTTAGTGCGTAATTGCAGAAATTTGTTTGCATGTGCATTGCGTAGTAGTACCGCGAATCAAACTGCACCTGAACCAATAAAAGAAAACGTTTGCAAAGTTTGGAATTTTCCTTGTTGTATTTGTTGTACAGGAAGTGTTCACAAATGGGGTAAATAAACATCGACAAGAAGTAAATTTTGACATTATTTCTTAGTAAGGGTCACAATCGATCCATTACATTTTGGTGGAGCAAATAAGCCGTCTCAACTATTAATTTTATTATAAACAAACAAATAAATAAAATTCAATAAAAAAAATATATTACTTTACATAAGAAGTTAGAGCTTAAATTAGTAATTACATCGCAATTTATTTACGATCATCAAAAAAAAAATTATTACTTAAAGACAATTTATTTTGGATGTTGAATGTTCTACTACAACTTGACCGTTTGTTTAGGCAAACTTTGTAAACATTTTACAAGTGTATTATAATTTATCCCTTAATGGGAACTATCGGAATTTATAATAAATTTGTGGTTTGAAACAAGTGGTTTTAATCTATTCTCCCGTGTGTTATGACACTACTTTGTAACGACTTCTGTGTTACTGATAACCGAAACTTGATCTAGAATGACTATTAGAGTTATTCACAAATCCTATTCTTACAATCATAAGTTAAACGTAGGGTAAGTACACCTTTTATTATTTTATAACAACCGACAATCTAGACGATCACACTTTGAGTAAATCAATTTTTACCTCTTTTTTTCTTATCCAGTATTTTACTGGATATAAAAAAAATTTTCCCATCGTAATTCATAATAATTATGATTATCGGCCATGTCTCATTACAAGACCTACGTATAACACCAGTAAAATTTTTATTGCTTTATCTCTACTAATAGCTGAGATAATTTTCAAAATTTTTGTTCAGAGTGATAGAAAATTCAATATATTAAATTTCGAACAGAGCCATAAAATGAAAAACAAATTATGTATACGTAGTTCTGGAGACCTACGTATAACACCAGTGAAATTTTTATCGCTTTATCTCTACTAATAGCTGAGATAATTTTCGAAATTTTTGTTCAGAGTGATAGAAAATTCAATATATTAAATTTCGAACAGAGCCATAAAATGAAAAATAAATTATGTATACGTAGTTCTGGAGACCTACGTATAACACCAGTAAAATTTTTATCGCTTTATCTCTACTAATAGCTGAGATAATTTTCGAAATTTTTGTTCAGAGTGATAGAAAATTCAATATATTAAATTTCGAACAGAGCCATAAAATGAAAAATAAATTATGTATACGTAGTTCTGGAGACCTACGTATAACACCAGTAAAATTTTTATTGCTTTATCTCTACTAATAGCTGAGATAATTTTCAAAATTTTTGTTCAGAGTGATAGAAAATTCAATATATTAAATTTCGAACAGAGCCATAAAATGAAAAATAAATTATGCATACGTAGTTCTGGAGACCTACGTATAACACCAGTGAAATTTTTATCGCTTTATCTCTACCAATAGCTGAGATAATTTTCGAAATTTTTGTTCAGAGTGATAGAAAATTCAATATATTAAATTTCGAACAGAGCCATAAAATGAAAAGTAAATTATGTATACGTAGTTCTGGAGACCTACGTATAACACCAGTGAAATTTTTATTGCCTTATCTCTACTAATAGCTGAGATAATTTGCGAAATTTTTGTTCAGAGTGATAGAAAATTCAATATATTAAATTTCGAACAGAGCCATAAAATGAAAAATAAATTATGCATACGTAGTTCTGGAGACCTACGTATAACACCAGTAAAATTTTTATCGCTTTATCTCTACTAATAGCTGAGATAATTTTCGAAATTTTTGTTCAGAGTGATAGAAAATTCAATATATTAAATTTCGAACAGAGCCATAAAATGAAAAATAAATTATGTATACGTAGTTCTGGAGACCTACGTATAACACCAGTAAAATTTTTATTGCTTTATCTCTACTAATAGCTGAGATAATTTTCAAAATTTTTGTTCAGAGTGATAGAAAATTCAATATATTAAATTTCGAACAGAGCCATAAAATGAAAAATAAATTATGCATACGTAGTTCTGGAGACCTACGTATAACACCAGTAAAATTTTTATTGCTTTATCTCTACTAATAGCTGAGATAATTTTCGAAATTTTTGTTCAGAGTGATAGAAAATTCAATATATTAAATTTCGAACAGAGCCATAAAATGAAAAATAAATTATGTATACGTAGTTCTGGAGACCTACGTATAACACCAGTGAAATCTTTATTGCCTTATCTCTACTAATAGCTGAGATAATTTTCGAAATTTTTGTTCAGAGTGATAGAAAATTCAATATATTAAATTTCGAACAGAGCCATAAAATGAAAAATAAATTATGCATACGTAGTTCTGGAGACCTACGTATAACACCAGTAAAATTTTTATCGCTTTATCTCTACTAATAGCTGAGATAATTTTCGAAATTTTTGTTCAGAGTGATAGAAAATTCAATATATTAAATTTCGAACAGAGCCATAAAATGAAAAATAAATTATGCATACGTAGTTCTGGAGACCTACGTATAACACCAGTAAAATTTTTATCGCTTTATCTCTACTAATAGCTGAGATAATTTTCGAAATTTTTGTTCAGAGTGATAGAAAATTCAATATATTAAATTTCGAACAGAGCCATAAAATGAAAAATAAATTATGCATACGTAGTTCTGGAGACCTACGTATAACACCAGTAAAATTTTTATCGCTTTATCTCTACTAATAGCTGAGATAATTTTCGAAATTTTTGTTCAGAGTGATAGAAAATTCAATATATTAAATTTCGAACAGAGCCATAAAATGAAAAATAAATTATGTATACGTAGTTCTGGAGACCTACGTATAACACCAGTAAAATTTTTATTGCTTTATCTCTACTAATAGCTGAGATAATTTTCAAAATTTTTGTTCAGAGTGATAGAAAATTCAATATATTAAATTTCGAACAGAGCCATAAAATGAAAAATAAATTATGCATACGTAGTTCTGGAGACCTACGTATAACACCAGTAAAATTTTTATTGCTTTATCTCTACTAATAGCTGAGATAATTTTCGAAATTTTTGTTCAGAGTGATAGAAAATTCAATATATTAAATTTCGAACAGAGCCATAAAATGAAAAATAAATTATGTATACGTAGTTCTGGAGACCTACGTATAACACCAGTGAAATCTTTATTGCCTTATCTCTACTAATAGCTGAGATAATTTTCGAAATTTTTGTTCAGAGTGATAGAAAATTCAATATATTAAATTTCGAACAGAGCCATAAAATGAAAAATAAATTATGCATACGTAGTTCTGGAGACCTACGTATAACACCAGTAAAATTTTTATCGCTTTATCTCTACTAATAGCTGAGATAATTTTCGAAATTTTTGTTCAGAGTGATAGAAAATTCAATATATTAAATTTCGAACAGAGCCATAAAATAAAAAATACATTATGTATACGTAGTTCTGGAGACCTACGTATAACACCAGTAAAATTTTTATTGCTTTATCTCTACTAATAGCTGAGATAATTTTCAAAATTTTTGTTCAGAGTGATAGAAAGTTCAATATATTAAATTTCGAACAGAGCCATAAAATGAAAAATAAATTATGCATACGTAGTTCTGGAGACCTACGTATAACACCAGTAAAATTTTTATCGCTTTATCTCTACTAATAGCTGAGATAATTTTCGAAATTTTTGTTCAGAGTGATAGAAAATTCAATATATTAAATTTCGAACAGAGCCATAAAATGAAAAATAAATTATGTATACGTAGTTCTGGAGACCTACGTATAACACCAGTAAAATTTTTATTGCTTTATCTCTACTAATAGCTGAGATAATTTTCAAAATTTTTGTTCAGAGTGATAGAAAATTCAATATATTAAATTTCGAACAGAGCCATAAAATGAAAAATAAATTATGCATACGTAGTTCTGGAGACCTACGTATAACACCAGTAAAATTTTTATTGCTTTATCTCTACTAATAGCTGAGATAATTTTCAAAATTTTTGTTCAGAGTGATAGAAAATTCAATATATTAAATTTCGAACAGAGCCATAAAATGAAAAATAAATTATGCATACGTAGTTCTGGAGACCTACGTATAACACCAGTAAAATTTTTATCGCTTTATCTCTACTAATAGCTGAGATAATTTTCGAAATTTTTGTTCAGAGTGATAGAAAATTCAATATATTAAATTTCGAACAGAGCCATAAAATGAAAAATAAATTATATATACGAGTTCTGGAGACCTACGTATAACACCAGTAAAATTTTTATTGCTTTATCTCTACTAATAGCTGAGATAATTTTCAAAATTTTTGTTCAGAGTGATGGAAAATTCAATATATTAAATTTCGAACAGAGCCATAAAATGAAAAATAAATTATGTATACGTAGTTCTGGAGACCTACGTATAACACCAGTAAAATTTTTATTGCTTTATCTCTACTAATAGCTGAGATAATTTTCAAAATTTTTGTTCAGAGTGATAGAAAATTCAATATATTAAATTTCGAACAGAGCCATAAAATGAAAAATAAATTATGCATACGTAGTTCTGGAGACCTACGTATAACACCAGTAAAATTTTTATCGCTTTATCTCTACTAATAGCTGAGATAATTTTCGAAATTTTTGTTCAGAGTGATAGAAAATTCAATATATTAAATTTCGAACAGAGCCATAAAATGAAAAATAAATTATGTATACGTAGTTCTGGAGACCTACGTATAACACCAGTGAAATTTTTATTGCCTTATCTCTACTAATAGCTGAGATAATTTTCGAAATTTTTGTTGAGAGTGATAGAAAATTCAATATATTAAATTTCGAACAGAGCCATAAAATAAAAAATAAATTATGCATACGTAGTTCTGGAGACCTACGTATAACACCAGTAAAATTTTTATCGCTTTATCTCTACTAATAGCTGAGATAATTTTCGAAATTTTTGTTCAGAGTGATAGAAAATTCAATATATTAAATTTCGAACAGAGCCATAAAATGAAAAATAAATTATGTATACGTAGTTCTGGAGACCTACGTATAACACCAGTAAAATTTTTATTGCTTTATCTCTACTAATAGCTGAGATAATTTTCAAAATTTTTGTTCAGAGTGATAGAAAATTCAATATATTAAATTTCGAACAGAGCCATAAAATGAAAAATAAATTATGTATACGTAGTTCTGGAGACCTACGTATAACACCAGTGAAATTTTTATTGCCTTATCTCTACTAATAGCTGAGATAATTTTCGAAATTTTTGTTGAGAGTGATAGAAAATTCAATATATTAAATTTCGAACAGAGCCATAAAATAAAAAATAAATTATGCATACGTAGTTCTGGAGACCTACGTATAACACCAGTAAAATTTTTATCGCTTTATCTCTACTAATAGCTGAGATAATTTTCGAAATTTTTGTTCAGAGTGATAGAAAATTCAATATATTAAATTTCGAACAGAGCCATAAAATGAAAAATAAATTATGTATACGTAGTTCTGGAGACCTACGTATAACACCAGTAAAATTTTTATTGCTTTATCTCTACTAATAGCTGAGATAATTTTCAAAATTTTTGTTCAGAGTGATAGAAAATTCAATATATTAAATTTCGAACAGAGCCATAAAATGAAAAATAAATTATGCATACGTAGTTCTGGAGACCTACGTATAACACCAGTAAAATTTTTATTGCTTTATCTCTACTAATAGCTGAGATAATTTTCAAAATTTTTGTTCAGAGTGATAGAAAATTCAATATATTAAATTTCGAACAGAGCCATAAAATGAAAAATAAATTATGCATACGTAGTTCTGGAGACCTACGTATAACACCAGTAAAATTTTTATCGCTTTATCTCTACTAATAGCTGAGATAATTTTCGAAATTTTTGTTCAGAGTGATAGAAAATTCAATATATTAAATTTCGAACAGAGCCATAAAATGAAAAATAAATTATGCATACGTAGTTCTGGAGACCTACGTATAACACCAGTAAAATTTTTATTGCCTTATCTCTACTAATAGCTGAGATAATTTTCGAAATTTTTGTTCAGAGTGATAGAAAATTCAATATATTAAATTTCGAACAGAGCCATAAAATGAAAAATAAATTATGCATGCGTAGTTCTGGAGACCTACGTATAATACCAGTAAAATTTTTATCGCTTTATCTCTACTAATAGCTGAGATAATTTTCGAAATTTTTGTTCAGAGTGATAGAAAATTCAATATATTAAATTTCGAACAGAGCCATAAAATGAAAAATAAATTATGTATACGTAGTTCTGGAGACCTATGTATAACACCAGTAAAATTTTTATCGCTTTATCTCTACTAATAGCTGAGATAATTTTCGAAATTTTTGTTCAGAGTGATAGAAAATTCAATATATTAAATTTCGAACAGAGCCATAAAATGAAAAATAAATTATGCATACGTAGTTCTGGAGACCTACGTATAACACCAGTGAAATTTTTATCGCTTTATCTCTACTAATAGCTGAGATAATTTTCGAAATTTTTGTTCAGAGTGATAGAAAATTCAATATATTAAATTTCGAACAGAGCCATAAAATGAAAAATAAATTATGCATACGTAGTTCTGGAGACCTACGTATAACACCAGTGAAATTTTTATCGCTTTATCTCTACTAATAGCTGAGATAATTTTCGAAATTTTTGTTCAGAGTGATAGAAAATTCAATATATTAAATTTCGAACAGAGCCATAAAATGAAAAATAAATTATGTATACGTAGTTCTGGAGACCTACGTATAACACCAGTGAAATTTTTATCGCTTTATCTCTACTAATAGCTGAGATAATTTTCGAAATTTTTGTTCAGAGTGATAGAAAATTCAATATATTAAATTTCGAACAGAGCCATAAAATGAAAAATAAATTATGCATACGTAGTTCTGGAGACCTACGTATAACACCAGTGAAATTTTTATCGCTTTATCTCTACTAATAGCTGAGATAATTTTCGAAATTTTTGTTCAGAGTGATAGAAAATTCAATATATTAAATTTCGAACAGAGCCATAAAATGAAAAATAAATTATGCATACGTAGTTCTGGAGACCTACGTATAACACCAGTGAAATTTTTATCGCTTTATCTCTACTAATAGCTGAGATAATTTTCGAAATTTTTGTTCAGAGTGATAGAAAATTCAATATATTAAATTTCGAACAGAGCCATAAAATGAAAAATAAATTATGTATACGTAGTTCTGGAGACCTACGTATAACACCAGTGAAATTTTTATCGCTTTATCTCTACTAATAGCTGAGATAATTTTCGAAATTTTTGTTCAGAGTGATAGAAAATTCAATATATTAAATTTCGAACAGAGCCATAAAATGAAAAATAAATTATGCATACGTAGTTCTGGAGACCTACGTATAACACCAGTGAAATTTTTATCGCTTTATCTCTACTAATAGCTGAGATAATTTTCGAAATTTTTGTTCAGAGTGATAGAAAATTCAATATATTAAATTTCGAACAGAGCCATAAAATGAAAAATAAATTATGTATACGTAGTTCTGGAGACCTACGTATAACACCAGTAAAATTTTTATCGCTTTATCTCTACTAATAGCTGAGATAATTTTCGAAATTTTTGTTCAGAGTGATAGAAAATTCAATATATTAAATTTCGAACAGAGCCATAAAATGAAAAATAAATTATGCATACGAAGTTCTGGAGACCTACGTATAACACCAGTAAAATTTTTATCGCTTTATCTCTACTAATAGCTGAGATAATTTTCGAAATTTTTGTTCAGAGTGATAGAAAATTCAATATATTAAATTTCGAACAGAGCCATAAAATGAAAAATAAATTATGCATACGTAGTTCTGGAGACCTACGTATAACACCAGTGAAATTTTTATCGCTTTATCTCTACTAATAGCTGAGATAATTTTCGAAATTTTTGTTCAGAGTGATAGAAAATTCAATATATTAAATTTCGAACAGAGCCATAAAATGAAAAATAAATTATTTATACGTAGTTCTGGAGACCTACGTATAACACCAGTGAAATTTTTATCGCTTTATCTCTACTAATAGCTGAGATAATTTTCGAAATTTTTGTTCAGAGTGATAGAAAATTCAATATATTAAATTTCGAACAGAGTCATAAAATGAAAAATAAATTATGCATACGTAGTTCTGGAGACCTACGTATAACACCAGTGAAATTTTTATCGCTTTATCTCTACTAATAGCTGAGATAATTTTCGAAATTTTTGTTCAGAGTGATAGAAAATTCAATATATTAAATTTCGAACAGAGCCATAAAATGAAAAATAAATTATGCATACGTAGTTCTGGAGACCTACGTATAACACCAGTGAAATTTTTATCGCTTTATCTCTACTAATAGCTGAGATAATTTTCGAAATTTTTGTTCAGAGTGATAGAAAATTCAATATATTAAATTTCGAACAGAGCCATAAAATGAAAAATAAATTATTTATACGTAGTTCTGGAGACCTACGTATAACACCAGTGAAATTTTTATCGCTTTATCTCTACTAATAGCTGAGATAATTTTCGAAATTTTTGTTCAGAGTGATAGAAAATTCAATATATTAAATTTCGAACAGAGCCATAAAATGAAAAATAAATTATGCATACGTAGTTCTGGAGACCTACGTATAACACCAGTGAAATTTTTATCGCTTTATCTCTACTAATAGCTGAGATAATTTTCGAAATGTTTGTTCAGAGTGATAGAAAATTCAATATATTAAATTTCGAACAGAGCCATAAAATGAAAAATAAATTATGTATACGTAGTTCTGGAGACCTATGTATAACACCAGTAAAATTTTTATCGCTTTATCTCTACTAATAGCTGAGATAATTTTCGAAATTTTTGTTCAGAGTGATAGAAAATTCAATATATTAAATTTCGAACAGAGCCATAAAATGAAAAATAAATTATGCATACGTAGTTCTGGAGACCTACGTATAACACCAGTGAAATTTTTATCGCTTTATCTCTACTAATAGCTGAGATAATTTTCGAAATTTTTGTTCAGAGTGATAGAAAATTCAATATATTAAATTTCGAACAGAGCCATAAAATGAAAAATAAATTATGTATACGTAGTTCTGGAGACCTACGTATAACACCAGTAAAATTTTTATCGCTATATCTCTACTAATAGCTGAGATAATTTTCGAAATTTTTGTTCAGAGTGATAGAAAATTCAATATATTAAATTTCGAACAGAGCCATAAAATGAAAAATAAATTATGTATACGTAGTTCTGGAGACCTATGTATAACACCAGTAAAATTTTTATCGCTTTATCTCTACTAATAGCTGAGATAATTTTCGTAATTTTTGTTCAGAGTGATAGAAAATTCAATATATTAAATTTCGAACAGAGCCATAAAATGAAAAATAAATTATGCATACGTAGTTCTGGAGACCAACGTATAACACCAGTGAAATTTTTATCGCTTTATCTCTACTAATAGCTGAGATAATTTTCGAAATTTTTGTTCAGAGTGATAGAAAATTCAATATATTAAATTTCGAACAGAGCCATAAAATGAAAAATAAATTATGTATACGTAGTTCTGGAGACCTACGTATAACACCAGTAAAATTTTTATCGCTTTATCTCTACTAATAGCTGAGATAATTTTCGAAATTTTTGTTCAGAGTGATAGAAAATTCAATATATTAAATTTCGAACAGAGCCATAAAATGAAAAATAAATTATGCATACGTAGTTCTGGAGACCTACGTATAACACCAGTAAAATTTTTATCGCTTTATCTCTACTAATAGCTGAGATAATTTTCGAAATTTTTGTTCAGAGTGATAGAAAATTCAATATATTAAATTTCGAACAGAGCCATAAAATGAAAAATAAATTATGTATACGTAGTTCTGGAGACCTACGTATAACACCAGTGAAATTTTTATTGCCTTATCTCTACTAATAGCTGAGATAATTTTCGAAATTTTTGTTCAGAGTGATAGAAAATTCAATATATTAAATTTCGAACAGAGCCATAAAATGAAAAATAAATTATGCATACGTAGATCTGGAGACCTACGTATAACACCAGTAAATTTTTTATTGCTTTATCTCTACTAATAGCTGAGATAATTTTCGAAATTTTTGTTCAGAGTGATAGAAAATTCAATATATTAAATTTCGAACAGAGCCATAAAATGAAAAATAAATTATGTATACGTAGTTCTGGAGACCTACGTATAACACCAGTAAAATTTTTATTGCTTTATCTCTACTAATAGCTGAGATAATTTTCAAAATTTTTGTTCAGAGTGATAGAAAATTCAATATATTAAATTTCGAACAGAGCCATAAAATGAAAAATAAATTATGCATACGTAGTTCTGGAGACCTACGTACAACACCAGTGAAATTTTTATCGCTTTATCTCTACTAATAGCTGAGATAATTTTCGAAATTTTTGTTCAGAGTGATAGAAAATTCAATATATTAAATTTCGAACAGAGCCATAAAATGAAAAATAAATTATGTATACGTAGTTCTGGAGACCTACGTATAACACCAGTGAAATTTTTATTGCCTTATCTCTACTAATAGCTGAGATAATTTTCGAAATTTTTGTTCAGAGTGATAGAAAATTCAATATATTAAATTTCGAACAGAGCCATAAAATGAAAAATAAATTATGTATACGTAGTTCTGGAGACCTACGTATAACACCAGTAAAATTTTTATTGCTTTATCTCTACTAATAGCTGAGATAATTTTCAAAATTTTTGTTCAGAGTGATAGAAAATTCAATATATTAAATTTCGAACAGAGCCATAAAATGAAAAATAAATTATGCATACGTAGTTCTGGAGACCTACGTATAACACCAGTAAAATTTTTATCGCTTTATCTCTACTAATAGCTGAGATAATTTTCGAAATTTTTGTTCAGAGTGATAGAAAATTAAATATATTAAATTTCGAACAGAGCCATAAAATGAAAAATAAATTATGTATACGTAGTTCTGGAGACCTACGTATAACACCAGTAAAATTTTTATCGCTTTATCTCTACTAATAGCTGAGATAATTTTCGAAATTTTTGTTCAGAGTGATAGAAAATTCAATATATTAAATTTCGAACAGAGCCATAAAATGAAAAATAAATTATGCATACGTAGTTCTGGAGACCTACGTATAACACCAGTAAAATTTTTATCGCTTTATCTCTACTAATAGCTGAGATAATTTTCGAAATTTTTGTTCAGAGTGATAGAAAATTCAATATATTAAATTTCGAACAGAGCCATAAAATGAAAAATAAATTATGTATACGTAGTTCTGGAGACCTACGTATAACACCAGTAAAATTTTTATTGCTTTATCTCTACTAATAGCTGAGATAATTTTCAAAATTTTTGTTCAGAGTGATAGAAAATTCAATATATTAAATTTCGAACAGAGCCATAAAATGAAAAATAAATTATGCATACGTAGTTCTGGAGACCTACGTATAACACCAGTGAAATTTTTATCGCTTTATCTCTACTAATAGCTGAAATAATTTTCGAAATTTTTGTTCAGAGTGATAGAAAATTCAATATATTAAATTTCGAACAGAGCCATAAAATGAAAAATAAATTATGTATACGTAGTTCTGGAGACCTACGTATAACACCAGTAAAATTTTTATCGCTTTATCTCTACTAATAGCTGAGATAATTTTCGAAATTTTTGTTCAGAGTGATAGAAAATTCAATATATTAAATTTCGAACAGAGCCATAAAATGAAAAATAAATTATGTATACGTAGTTCTGGAGACCTACGTATAACACCAGTAAAATTTTTATCGCTTTATCTCTACTAATAGCTGAGATAATTTTCGAAATTTTTGTTCAGAGTGATAGAAAATTCAATATATTAAATTTCGAACAGAGCCATAAAATGAAAAATAAATTATGTATACGTAGTTCTGGAGACCTACGTATAACACCAGTAAAATTTTTATTGCTTTATCTCTACTAATAGCTGAGATAATTTTCAAAATTTTTGTTCAGAGTGATAGAAAATTCAATATATTAAATTTCGAACAGAGCCATAAAATGAAAAATAAATTATGCATACGTAGTTCTGGAGACCTACGTATAACACCAGTGAAATTTTTATCGCTTTATCTCTACTAATAGCTGAGAAAATTTTCGAAATTTTTGTTCAGAGTGATAGAAAATTCAATATATTAAATTTCGAACAGAGCCATAAAATGAAAAATAAATTATGCATGCGTAGTTCTGGAGACCTACGTATAACACCAGTAAAAATTTTATCGCTTTATCTCTACTAATAGCTGAGATAATTTTCGAAATTTTTGTTCAGAGTGATAGAAAATTCAATATATTAAATTTCGAACAGAGCCATAAAATGAAAAATAAATTATGTATACGTAGTTCTGGAGACCTACGTATAACACCAGTAAAATTTTTATTGCTTTATCTCTACTAATAGCTGAGATAATTTTCAAAATTTTTGTTCAGAGTGATATAAAATTCAATATATTAAATTTCGAACAGAGCCATAAAATGAAAAATAAATTATGTATACGTAGTTCTGGAGACCTACGTATAACACCAGTAAAATTTTTATCGCTTTATCTCTACTAATAGCTGAGATAATTTTCAAAACTTTTGTTCAGAGTGATAGAAAATTCAATATATTAAATTTCGAACAGAGCCATAAAATGAAAAATAAATTATGCATACGTAGTTCTGGAGACCTACGTATAACACCAGTAAAATTTTTATCGCTTTATCTCTACTAATAGCTGAGATAATTTTCGAAATTTTTGTTCAGAGTCATAGAAAATTCAATATATTAAATTTCGAACAGAGCCATAAAATGAAAAATAAATTATGTATACTTAGTTCTGGAGACCTACGTATAACACCAGTAAAATTTTTATTGCTTTATCTCTACTAATAGCTGAGATAATTTTCAAAATTTTTGTTCAGAGTGATAGAAAATTCAATATATTAAATTTCGAACAGAGCCATAAAATGAAAAATAAATTATGTATACGTAGTTCTGGAGACCTACGTATAACACCAGTAAAATTTTTATTGCTTTATCTCTACTAATAGCTGAGATAATTTTCAAAATTTTTGTTCAGAGTGATAGAAAATTCAATATATTAAATTTCGAACAGAGCCATAAAATGAAAAATAAATTATGCATACGTAGTTCTGGAGACCTACGTATAACACCAGTAAAATTTTTATTGCTTTATCTCTACTAATAGCTGAGATAATTTTCAAAATTTTTGTTCAGAGTGATAGAAAATTCAATATATTAAATTTCGAACAGAGCCATAAAATGAAAAATAAATTATGCATACGTAGTTCTGGAGACCTACGTATAACACCAGTAGAATTTTTATTGCTTTATCTCTACTAATAGCTGAGATAATTTTCGAAATTTTTGTTCAGAGTGATAGAAAATTCAATATATTAAATTTCGAACAGAGCCATAAAATGAAAAATAAATTATGCATACGTAGTTCTGGAGACCTACGTATAACACCAGTAAAATTTTTATCGTTTTATCTCTACTAATAGCTGAGATAATTTTCGAAATTTTTGTTCAGAGTGATAGAAAATTCAATATATTAAATTTCGAACAGAGCCATAAAATGAAAAATAAATTATGTATACGTAGTTCTGGAGACCTACGTATAACACCAGTAAAATTTTTATCGCTTTATCTCTACTAATAGCTGAGATAATTTTCAAAATTTTTGTTCAGAGTGATAGAAAATTCAATATATTAAATTTCGAACAGAGCCATAAAATGAAAAATAAATTATGCATACGTAGTTCTGGAGACCTACGTATAACACCAGTAAAATTTTTATTGCTTTATCTCTACTAATAGCTGAGATAATTTTCAAAATTTTTGTTCAGAGTGATAGAAAATTCAATATATTAAATTTCGAACAGAGCCATAAAATGAAAAATAAATTATGCATACGTAGTTCTGGAGACCTACGTATAACACCAGTGAAATTTTTATCGCTTTATCTCTACTAATAGCTGAGATAATTTTCGAAATTTTTGTTCAGAGTGATAGAAAATTCAATATATTAAATTTCGAACAGAGCCTAAAAATGAAAAATAAATTATGTATACGTAGTTCTGGAGACCTACGTATAACACCAGTAAAATTTTTATTGTTTTATCTCTACTAATAGCTGAGATAATTTTCGAAATTTTTGTTCAGAGTGATAGAAAATTCAATATATTAAATTTCGAACAGAGCCATAAAATGAAAAATAAATTAAGCATACGTAGTTCTGGAGACCTACGTATAACACCAGTAAAATTTTTATCGCTTTATCTCTACTAATAGCTGAGATAATTTTCGAAATTTTTGTTCAGAGTGATAGAAAATTCAATATATTAAATTTCGAACAGAGCCATAAAATGAAAAATAAATTATGTATACGTAGTTCTGGAGACCTACGTATAACACCAGTAAAATTTTTATTGTTTTATCTCTACTAGTAGCTGAGATAATTTTCAAAATTTTTGTTCAGAGTGATAGAAAATTCAATATATTAAATTTCGAACAGAGCCATAAAATGAAAAATAAATTATGCATACGTAGTTCTGGAGACCTACGTATAACACCAGTGAAATTTTTATCGCTTTATCTCTACTAATAGCTGAGATAATTTTCGAAATTTTTGTTCAGAGTGATAGAAAATTCAATATATTAAATTTCGAAGAGAGCCATAAAATGAAAAATAAATTATGTATACGTAGTTCTGGAGACCTACGTATAACACCAGTAAAATTTTTATCGCTTTATCTCTACTAATAGCTGAGATAATTTTCAAAATTTTTGTTCAGAGTGATAGAAAATTCAATATATTAAATTTCCAACAGAGCCATAAAATGAAAAATAAATTATGCATACATAGTTCTGGAGACCTACGTATAACACCAGTAAAATTTTTATCGCTTTATCTCTACTAATAGCTGAGATAATTTTCGAAATTTTTGTTCAGAGTGATAGAAAATTCAATATATTAAATTTCGAACAGGGCCATAAAATGAAAAATAAATTATGCATACGTAGTTCTGGAAAACTACGTATAACACCAGTGAAATTTTTATCGCTTTATCTCTACTAATAGCTGAGATAATTTTCGAAATTTTTGTTCAGAGTGATAGAAAATTCAATATATTAAATTTCGAACAGAGCCATAAAATGAAAAATAAATTATGCATACGTAGTTCTGGAGACCTACGTATAACACCAGTGAAATTTTTATCGCTTTATCTCTACTAATAGCTGAGATAATTTTCGAAATTTTTGTTCAGAGTGATAGAAAATTCAATATATTAAATTTCGAACAGAGCCATAAAATGAAAAATAAATTATGTATACGTAGTTCTGGAGACCTACGTATAACACCAGTGAAATTTTTATTGCCTTATCTCTACTAATAGCTGAGATAATTTTCGAAATTTTTGTTCAGAGTGATAGAAAATTCAATATATTAAATTTCGAACAGAGCCATAAAATGAAAAATAAATTATGCATACGTAGTTCTGGAGACCTACGTATAACACCAGTAAAATTTTTATCGCTTTATCTCTACTAATAGCTGAGATAATTTTCAAAATTTTTGTTCAGAGTGATAGAAAATTCAATATATTAAATTTCGAACAGAGCCATAAAATGAAAAATAAATTATGCATACGTAGTTCTGGAGACCTACGTATAACACCAGTAAAATTTTTATTGCTTTATCTCTACTAATAGCTGAGATAATTTTCAAAATTTTTGTTCAGAGTGATAGAAAATTCAATATATTAAATTTCGAACAGAGCCATAAAATGAAAAATAAATTATGCATACGTAGTTCTGGAGACCTACGTATAACACCAGTGAAATTTTTATTGCCTTATCTCTACTAATAGCTGAGATAATTTTCGAAATTTTTGTTCAGAGTGATAGAAAATTCAATATATTAAATTTCGAACAGAGCCATAAAATGAAAAATAAATTATGCATACGTAGTTCTGGAGACCTACGTATAACACCAGTAAAATTTTTATCGCTTTATCTCTACTAATAGCTGAGATAATTTTCGAAATTTTTGTTCAGAGTGATAGAAAATTCAATATATTAAATTTCGAACAGAGCCATAAAATGAAAAATAAATTATGTATACGTAGTTCTGGAGACCTACGTATAACACCAGTAAAATTTTTATTGCTTTATCTCTACTAATAGCTGAGATAATTTTCAAAATTTTTGTTCAGAGTGATAGAAAATTCAATACATTAAATTTCGAACAGAGCCATAAAATGAAAAATAAATTATGCATACGTAGTTCTGGAGACCTACGTATAACACAAGTGAAATTTTTATCGCTTTACCTCTACTAATAGCTGAGATAATTTTCGAAATTTTTGTTCAGAGTGATAGAAAATTCAATATATTAAATTTCGAACAGAGCCATAAAATGAAAAATAAATTATGTATACGTAGTTCTGGAGACCTACGTATAACACCAGTAAAATTTTTATCGCTTTATCTCTACTAATAGCTGAGATAATTTTCGAAATTTTTGTTCAGAGTGATAGAAAATTCAATATATTAAATTTCGAACAGAGCCATAAAATGAAAAATAAATTATGTATACGTAGTTCTGGAGACCTACGTATAACACCAGTGAAATTTTTATTGCCTTATCTCTACTAATAGCTGAGATAATTTTCGAAATTTTTGTTCAGAGTGATAGAAAATTCAATATATTAAATTTCGAACAGAGCCATAAAATGAAAAATAAATTATGCATACGTAGTTCTGGAGACCTACGTATAACACCAGTAAAATTTTTATCGCTTTATCTCTACTAATAGCTGAGATAATTTTCGAAATTTTTGTTCAGAGTGATAGAAAATTCAATATATTAAATTTCGAACAGAGCCAAAAAAATGAAAAAATAAATTATGTATACGTAGTTCTGGAGACCTTCGTATAACACCAGTAAAATTTTTATTGCTTTATCTCTACTAATAGCTGAGATAATTTTCAAAATTTTTGTTCAGAGTGATAGAAAATTCAATATATTAAATTTCGAACAGAGCCATAAAATGAAAAATAAATTATGCATACCTAGTTCTGGAGACCTACGTATAACACCAGTAAAATTTTTATCGCTTTATCTCTACTAATAGCTGAGATAATTTTCGAAATTTTTGTTCAGAGTGATAGAAAATTCAATATATTAAATTTCGAACAGAGCCATAAAATAAAAAATAAATTATGCATACGTAGTTCTAGAGACCTACGTATAACACCAGTAAAATTTTTATCGCTTTATCTTTACTAATAGCTGAGATAATTTTCGAAATTTTTGTTCAGAGTGATAGAAAATTCAATATATTAAATTTTGAACAGAGCCATGAAATGAAAAATAAATTATGCATACGTAGTTCTAGAGACCTACGTATAACACCGGTAAAATTTTTATCGCTTTATCTCTACTAATAGCTGAGATAATTTTCGAAATTTTTGTTCAGAGTGATAGAAAATTCAATATATTAAATTTCGAACAGAGCCATAAAATGAAAAATAAATTATGTATGCGTAGTTCTGGAGACCTACGTATAACACCAGTAAAATTTTTATCGCTTTATCTCTACTAATAGCTGAGATAATTTTCGAAATTTTTGTTCAGAGTGATAGAAAATTCAATATATTAAATTTCGAACAGAGCCATAAAATGAAAAATAAGTTATGCATACGTAGTTCTGGAGACCTACGTATAACACCAGTAAAATTTTTATCGCTTTATCTCTACTAATAGCTGAGATAATTTTCGAAATTTTTGTTCAGAGTGATAGAAAATTCAATATATTAAATTTCGAACAGAGCCATAAAATGAAAAATAAATTATGTATACGTAGTTCTGGAGACCTACGTATAACACCAGTAAAATTTTTATTGCTTTATCTCTACTAATAGCTGAGATAATTTTCAAAATTTTTGTTCAGAGTGATAGAAAATTCAATATATTAAATTTCGAACAGAGCCATAAAATGAAAAATAAATTATGCATACGTAGTTCTGGAGACCTACGTATAACACCGGTAAAATTTTTATCGCTTTATCTCTACTAATAGCTGAGATAATTTTCGAAATTTTTGTTCAGAGTGATAGAAAATTCAATATATTAAATTTCGAACAGAGCCATAAAATGAAAAATAAATTATGTATACGTAGTTCTGGAGACCTACGTATAACACCAGTAAAATTTTTATTGCTTTATCTCTACTAATAGCTGAGATAATTTTCAAAATTTTTGTTCAGAGTGATAGAAAATTCAATATATTAAATTTCGAACAGAGCCATAAAATGAAAAATAAATTATGCATACGTAGTTCTGGAGACCTACGTATAACACCAGTGAAATTTTTATCGCTTTATCTCTACTAATAGCTGAGATAATTTTCGAAATTTTTGTTCAGAGTGATAGAAAATTCAATATATTAAATTTCGAACAGAGCCATAAAATGAAAAATAAATTATGCATACGTAGTTCTGGAGACCTACGTATAACACCAGTGAAATTTTTATCGCTTTATCTCTACTAATAGCTGAGATAATTTTCGAAATTTTTGTTCAGAGTGATAGAAAATTCAATATATTAAATTTCGAACAGAGCCATAAAATGAAAAATAAATTATGTATACGTAGTTCTGAAGACCTACGTATAACACCAGTGAAATTTTTATTGCCTTATCTCTACTAATAGCTGAGATAATTTTCGAAATTTTTGTTCAGAGTGATAGAAAATTCAATATATTAAATTTCGAACAGAGCCATAAAATGAAAAATAAATTATGCATACTGTAATATCCTCATCCAAAACATCAAAATTAAGAGATGAGTAAATATTTTATTATTTCTTGAGAAAGACCTTTTCGTTCACGTGTTAGATGTTGTCGTTCAGAAAATGTTGCCAAAACCGTCAACTACACCGACGTTACCAGAAATCCACGAACAGGTTCGAAAGCAACTTCAACACAGAGCCCAACAACGACAAAAACAGCAAAAAGGAGAAATTGTGGAACTACAGGTGAATGATTGGGTACTTCTACGCGAAAAACCAACGTCGTCTGTGGAAAATAAAACGTATGCCAAATTTTCACCACTGTTTTCGGGTCCATACATGATTGATGCAAAACCACACCCAAACACATATCGTTTAGTGGATCCAACCACCAAAGAAGTAAAAGGAGTTTACAACATGGCCAACTTAAAGGTGTACTATCGACAACAGCCCCAGGTCAACGTGAAACAGTGAAATCGGACTTATAGGCCAGTTCTATCCGAGGATATTTCTAGGGGTTGTTTCCGGCATCTCCAGGAGCGTACCGAAAACAAGGGGGCGGATGTAATATCCTCATCCAAAACATCAAAATTAAGAGATGAGTAAATATTTTATTATTTCTTGAGAAAGACCTTTTCGTTCACGTGTTTCAATACGGGATTTTTCTGTGAAATTTAGATAAACTTGACCGGATACATAAAGCCATAAATTCAATTTTATAAAAGAGACCGCTTTACAGCCGTTTAGAAAGTTTCTACGAAAGACCTAAAGTACCCTTAAAAATAACAATCTGGCGACCAGATGCCCGAAAACTGAAATGTACAGTTCGTACAAAATAATTTTCACTAAATTGTTATGATAAAATGCCAAAACGTTAGATTTTCAAATTCAACCTCGTTAAATTCGCGTTGTGTCAAAACCACAAAAAACTGTATGTCTAGTTTTAAGTTAATTAGGCTTTAATTAAATTTTGGGACGAATCTCTCTAATTTTCTTAACAATCTATTTACCTATTTTATTAATTCTGTTGCAAATTATTTTCTACTTATTTTGGTGCATGTGTCTTGCAAATTATGGCTATAAAACCCATTTGTTTATTAAAGAAATAGCATTATTAAAGATTTGGTTTTTACAAACAGACAGGCAGGGACATCTAGTGCCCTTTTGTCGAAATTCAAAAAGGGTAGATTTCATTTTTTTTTTGAAATAGATTTAATAATTTTGTAATAAAAATGGGTAACACATTAAGCACAAAAACAGTTCAGATGCATGAATTATTTGACAAGACTAACCCTTTCTTTTATTGCTTGAACTTTCAACTCTTTTCTTCTGGCTCGTAATTAGAGAGACCCAAAAAGATCATTTAGTTAGGATTTATTTAGGTAATTTGGATCCAGTGAGATTAGTTGTAAACCAGATTGGTATTAAATCATCGCAATTAAATTGTTATAACTAGAGAGGCGGTGTCTGGATTCTATTTAATTTTAAGCTTTATTTATTGTATTATTTTTTATTCATTTTTGGTTTCATTATTCCCAGAACTTGGTACTTCTTTTCTTATTAGTTTATTTAGTAACAATTTAGAGAATATTTTAAACAAACAATAAGTAGTTAAGATTTTGACCAATCAAAAGACCATGTAGCGGGTGTAGAGTGGGGTAGATACCCTTGTGGAAACAAATTTGGTAACTGGAGGGGAGTACGAACTGAGCTTTCTTTGAGAACAGACGTGCTTTTTTTTGAGCTTTGCTTAAATTTGATAATCTGTAATTTTTATTACATTCTGTTAATTCAATTTGATTTGGTTTAAAGTTACTAGTGTAAATTTAAATTCAGTTAAGTTCGAATTAAATTCTGTGTCCAGTGCTTCCTTCCTGGAACCAGTCGAGATAAGTACCTTTCTTTTCCTAATTAGCGAAAAGCTAATTAATCTCGTCTAATTCTTTGTTTGCTTGCATGTAACATTAACTATTTCTATAACTACCTATTTACGGGTGTCTATAAATTTAATTCTTTGATTCTTAAATTAATTGAAAATTAATAACTTTGAATTTATTTAATTAATTAGACCTTTGTTAGATTTCGGAAAATTTAACTAAATATTTTCCTACGTTTTTTTTTTTGAGTTTTTCTCAGAACATTTAAATTCATTGTTAGTTTTATTTTAATTTCTTTGATTTTTAATTTTAAAGCTGTTTATTTGGATCATGCTATTAAGTTAATTATTATTTTTATTATTATTATTAAATTAATTTGTTTCGTGATTTGGAGTTAATCGCAAGTCCATTCAACAATTTTAGTCTGGTTTAACAGGCAACTCATAGTTAATTAATTGATTTAACTCCAAAAAAAAATTCTAAATTAAAGGATTTTGTCCACATTATCCAAAGTTAACCGAATTAACCTGAATTTCGACTAGACGGGACAGTTGCCACAGCGGCCACCCCCTCCCATAAGAGGAGGAAAAGTCATTAATACAGTTGAATCCATCGCTAATTACGTATTAGTAATTAACCTTTGCTCTGTACCTTCCTGCATCAGTGAGAGGGGTGCAACAACCTGGTCCATCTCTCCAACAAAATCCGATTGTTGCTAAATTCATTTAAATTGCAATCATTTAAATTTAAATTTTCATTTATTACGTAATTATTTAATTAATTTTTTTTTCATTTTTTTTTTTTCTTGAACCTCATTACTAAATTTGTCTCTTTAGCTTTAATTATCAATTAAATTTTAAAAGGTAATAACTACTAAAGTTTATTAATAAGTTTATTAACACCTTTTTTTGTTTTAAATCGTGAATACAAATTGTAGCACTTTCTTCACTGCATGATTTCTTCTTCTTTGTTCAAATTGCCAAAGTATTAGTAAACTTCTTAACCAAGTTCTGGGTTGATTAGTTTAGAATATTAATTTTTGTTTGTTAAATACAATTTATTTTTCTTTTGTTGTTCATTTTTTTTTGTTAATAAATTTAAGTGTAGTGTGAATTGATTTTTATTTCACTAGTCCTTTTATTATCTTGCAACTCGGCCTCACTATACGACTGAGTTTGATTTGAATTTTTTTATTTTGTTTGCTGCCGTGAATTTTTTTTTTCTCTTTTCCGGTCCCCTCACAAACAAAACACAACGTAGGGCCAATCCAAAAATACCAAGTGGGGACTGAGCATTACATCAAAGAATATCACAATACGTAGTTCTGGAGACCTACGTATAACACCAGTAAAATTTTTATCGCTTTATCTCTACTAATAGCTGAGATAATTTTCAAAATTTTTGTTCAGAGTGATAGAAAATTCAATATATTAAATTTCCAACAGAGCCATAAAATGAAAAATAAATTATGCATACATAGTTCTGGAGACCTACGTATAACACCAGTAAAATTTTTATCGCTTTATCTCTACTAATAGCTGAGATAATTTTCGAAATTTTTGTTCAGAGTGATAGAAAATTCAATATATTAAATTTCGAACAGGGCCATAAAATGAAAAATAAATTATGCATACGTAGTTCTGGAAAACTACGTATAACACCAGTGAAATTTTTATCGCTTTATCTCTACTAATAGCTGAGATAATTTTCGAAATTTTTGTTCAGAGTGATAGAAAATTCAATATATTAAATTTCGAACAGAGCCATAAAATGAAAAATAAATTATGCATACGTAGTTCTGGAGACCTACGTATAACACCAGTGAAATTTTTATCGCTTTATCTCTACTAATAGCTGAGATAATTTTCGAAATTTTTGTTCAGAGTGATAGAAAATTCAATATATTAAATTTCGAACAGAGCCATAAAATGAAAAATAAATTATGTATACGTAGTTCTGGAGACCTACGTATAACACCAGTGAAATTTTTATTGCCTTATCTCTACTAATAGCTGAGATAATTTTCGAAATTTTTGTTCAGAGTGATAGAAAATTCAATATATTAAATTTCGAACAGAGCCATAAAATGAAAAATAAATTATGCATACGTAGTTCTGGAGACCTACGTATAACACCAGTAAAATTTTTATCGCTTTATCTCTACTAATAGCTGAGATAATTTTCAAAATTTTTGTTCAGAGTGATAGAAAATTCAATATATTAAATTTCGAACAGAGCCATAAAATGAAAAATAAATTATGCATACGTAGTTCTGGAGACCTACGTATAACACCAGTAAAATTTTTATTGCTTTATCTCTACTAATAGCTGAGATAATTTTCAAAATTTTTGTTCAGAGTGATAGAAAATTCAATATATTAAATTTCGAACAGAGCCATAAAATGAAAAATAAATTATGCATACGTAGTTCTGGAGACCTACGTATAACACCAGTGAAATTTTTATTGCCTTATCTCTACTAATAGCTGAGATAATTTTCGAAATTTTTGTTCAGAGTGATAGAAAATTCAATATATTAAATTTCGAACAGAGCCATAAAATGAAAAATAAATTATGCATGCGTAGTTCTGGAGACCTACGTATAACACCAGTAAAATTTTTATCGCTTTATCTCTACTAATAGCTGAGATAATTTTCGAAATTTTTGTTCAGAGTGATAGAAAATTCAATATATTAAATTTCGAACAGAGCCATAAAATGAAAAATAAATTATGTATACGTAGTTCTGGAGACCTACGTATAACACCAGTAAAATTTTTATTGCTTTATCTCTACTAATAGCTGAGATAATTTTCAAAATTTTTGTTCAGAGTGATAGAAAATTCAATACATTAAATTTCGAACAGAGCCATAAAATGAAAAATAAATTATGCATACGTAGTTCTGGAGACCTACGTATAACACAAGTGAAATTTTTATCGCTTTATCTCTACTAATAGCTGAGATAATTTTCGAAATTTTTGTTCAGAGTGATAGAAAATTCAATATATTAAATTTCGAACAGAGCCATAAAATGAAAAATAAATTATGTATACGTAGTTCTGGAGACCTACGTATAACACCAGTAAAATTTTTATCGCTTTATCTCTACTAATAGCTGAGATAATTTTCGAAATTTTTGTTCAGAGTGATAGAAAATTCAATATATTAAATTTCGAACAGAGCCATAAAATGAAAAATAAATTATGTATACGTAGTTCTGGAGACCTACGTATAACACCAGTGAAATTTTTATTGCCTTATCTCTACTAATAGCTGAGATAATTTTCGAAATTTTTGTTCAGAGTGATAGAAAATTCAATATATTAAATTTCGAACAGAGCCATAAAATGAAAAATAAATTATGCATACGTAGTTCTGGAGACCTACGTATAACACCAGTAAAATTTTTATCGCTTTATCTCTACTAATAGCTGAGATAATTTTCGAAATTTTTGTTCAGAGTGATAGAAAATTCAATATATTAAATTTCGAACAGAGCCAAAAAATGAAAAATAAATTATGTATACGTAGTTCTGGAGACCTACGTATAACACCAGTAAAATTTTTATTGCTTTATCTCTACTAATAGCTGAGATAATTTTCAAAATTTTTGTTCAGAGTGATAGAAAATTCAATATATTAAATTTCGAACAGAGCCATAAAATGAAAAATAAATTATGCATACCTAGTTCTGGAGACCTACGTATAACACCAGTAAAATTTTTATCGCTTTATCTCTACTAATAGCTGAGATAATTTTCGAAATTTTTGTTCAGAGTGATAGAAAATTCAATATATTAAATTTCGAACAGAGCCATAAAATAAAAAATAAATTATGCATACGTAGTTCTAGAGACCTACGTATAACACCAGTAAAA
This sequence comes from Tribolium confusum, assembly GCA_029207805.1. NCBI lineage: Eukaryota > Metazoa > Arthropoda > Insecta > Coleoptera > Tenebrionidae > Tribolium > Tribolium confusum. Next base: position 23,682,779 of record JALGAY010000008.1, on the reverse strand, counting down.
TTTTTATCGCTTTATCTTTACTAATAGCTGAGATAATTTTCGAAATTTTTGTTCAGAGTGATAGAAAATTCAATATATTAAATTTTGAACAGAGCCATGAAATGAAAAATAAATTATGCATACGTAGTTCTAGAGACCTACGTATAACACCGGTAAAATTTTTATCGCTTTATCTCTACTAATAGCTGAGATAATTTTCGAAATTTTTGTTCAGAGTGATAGAAAATTCAATATATTAAATTTCGAACAGAGCCATAAAATGAAAAATAAATTATGTATGCGTAGTTCTGGAGACCTACGTATAACACCAGTAAAATTTTTATCGCTTTATCTCTACTAATAGCTGAGATAATTTTCGAAATTTTTGTTCAGAGTGATAGAAAATTCAATATATTAAATTTCGAACAGAGCCATAAAATGAAAAATAAATTATGCATACGTAGTTCTGGAGACCTACGTATAACACCAGTAAAATTTTTATCGCTTTATCTCTACTAATAGCTGAGATAATTTTCGAAATTTTTGTTCAGAGTGATAGAAAATTCAATATATTAAATTTCGAACAGAGCCATAAAATGAAAAATAAATTATGTATACGTAGTTCTGGAGACCTACGTATAACACCAGTAAAATTTTTATTGCTTTATCTCTACTAATAGCTGAGATAATTTTCAAAATTTTTGTTCAGAGTGATAGAAAATTCAATATATTAAATTTCGAACAGAGCCATAAAATGAAAAATAAATTATGCATACGTAGTTCTGGAGACCTACGTATAACACCGGTAAAATTTTTATCGCTTTATCTCTACTAATAGCTGAGATAATTTTCGAAATTTTTGTTCAGAGTGATAGAAAATTCAATATATTAAATTTCGAACAGAGCCATAAAATGAAAAATAAATTATGTATACGTAGTTCTGGAGACCTACGTATAACACCAGTAAAATTTTTATTGCTTTATCTCTACTAATAGCTGAGATAATTTTCAAAATTTTTGTTCAGAGTGATAGAAAATTCAATATATTAAATTTCGAACAGAGCCATAAAATGAAAAATAAATTATGCATACGTAGTTCTGGAGACCTACGTATAACACCAGTGAAATTTTTATCGCTTTATCTCTACTAATAGCTGAGATAATTTTCGAAATTTTTGTTCAGAGTGATAGAAAATTCAATATATTAAATTTCGAACAGAGCCATAAAATGAAAAATAAATTATGCATACGTAGTTCTGGAGACCTACGTATAACACCAGTGAAATTTTTATCGCTTTATCTCTACTAATAGCTGAGATAATTTTCGAAATTTTTGTTCAGAGTGATAGAAAATTCAATATATTAAATTTCGAACAGAGCCATAAAATGAAAAATAAATTATGTATACGTAGTTCTGAAGACCTACGTATAACACCAGTGAAATTTTTATTGCCTTATCTCTACTAATAGCTGAGATAATTTTCGAAATTTTTGTTCAGAGTGATAGAAAATTCAATATATTAAATTTCGAACAGAGCCATAAAATGAAAAATAAATTATGCATACGTAGTTCTGGAGACCTACGTATAACACCAGTAAAATTTTTATCGCTTTATCTCTACTAATAGCTGAGATAATTTTCAAAATTTTTGTTCAGAGTGATAGAAAATTCAATATATTAAATTTCGAACAGAGCCATAAAATGAAAAATAAATTATGCATACGTAGTTCTGGAGACCTACGTATAACACCAGTAAAATTTTTATTGCTTTATCTCTACTAATAGCTGAGATAATTTTCAAAATTTTTGTTCAGAGTGATAGAAAATTCAATATATTAAATTTCGAACAGAGCCATAAAATGAAATATAAATTATGCATACGTAGTTCTGGAGACCTACGTATAACACCAGTGAAATTTTTATTGCCTTATCTCTACTAATAGCTGAGATAATTTTCGAAATTTTTGTTCAGAGTGATAGAAAATTCAATATATTAAATTTCGAACAGAGCCATAAAATGAAAAATAAATTATGCATACGTAGTTCTGGAGACCTACGTATAACACCAGTAAAATTTTTATCGCTTTATCTCTACTAATAGCTGAGATAATTTTCGAAATTTTTGTTCAGAGTGATAGAAAATTCGATATATTAAATTTCGAACAGAGCCATATAATAAAAAATAAATTATGTATACGTAGTTCTGGAGACCTACGTATAACACCAGTAAAATTTTTATTGCTTTACCTCTACTAATAGCTGAGATAATTTTCAAAATTTTTGTTCAGAGTGATAGAAAATTCAATATATTAAATTTCGAACAGAGCCATAAAATGAAAAATAAATTATGCATACGTAGTTCTGGAGACCTACGTATAACACCAGTGAAATTTTTATCGCTTTATCTCTACTAATAGCTGAGATAATTTTCGAAATTTTTGTTCAGAGTGATAGAAAATTCAATATATTAAATTTCGAACAGAGCCATAAAATGAAAAATAAATTATGCATACGTAGTTCTGGAGACCTACGTATAACACCAGTAAAATTTTTATCGCTTTATCTCTACTAATAGCTGAGATAATTTTCGAAATTTTTGTTGAGAGTGATAGAAAATTCGATATATTAAATTTCGAACAGAGCCATAAAATGAAAAATAAATTATGTATACGTAGTTCTGGAGACCTACGTATAACACCAGTAAAATTTTTATTGCTTTATCTCTACTAATAGCTGAGATAATTTTCGAAATTTTTGTTCAGAGTGATAGAAAATTCAATATATTAAATTTCGAACAGAGCCATAAAATGAAAAATAAATTATGCATACGTAGTTCTGGAGACCTACGTATAACACCAGTAAAATTTTTATCGTTTTATCTCTACTAATAGCTGAGATAATTTTCGAAATTTTTGTTCAGAGTGATAGAAAATTCAATATATTAAATTTCGAACAGAGCCATAAAATGAAAAATAAATTATGTATACGTAGTTCTGGAGACCTACGTATAACACCAGTAAAATTTTTATCGCTTTATCTCTACTAATAGCTGAGATAATTTTCAAAATTTTTGTTCAGAGTGATAGAAAATTCAATATATTAAATTTCGAACAGAGCCATAAAATGAAAAATAAATTATGCATACGTAGTTCTGGAGACCTACGTATAACACCAGTAAAATTTTTATCGCTTTATCTCTACTAATAGCTGAGATAATTTTCGAAATTTTTGTTCAGAGTGATAGAAAATTCAATATATTAAATTTCGAACAGAGCCATAAAATGAAAAATAAATTATGTATACGTAGTTCTGGAGACCTACGTATAACACCAGTAAAATTTTTATCGCTTTATCTCTACTAATAGCTGAGATAATTTTCAAAATTTTTGTTCAGAGTGATAGAAAATTCAATATATTAAATTTCGAACAGAGCCATAAAATGAAAAATAAATTATGCATACGTAGTTCTGGAGACCTACGTATAACACCAGTAAAATTTTTATCGCTTTATCTCTACTAATAGCTGAGATAATTTTCGAAATTTTTGTTCAGAGTGATAGAAAATTCAATATATTAAATTTCGAACAGAGCCATAAAATGAAAAATAAATTATGTATACGTAGTTCTGGAGACCTACGTATAACACCAGTAAAATTTTTATTGCTTTATCTCTACTAATAGCTGAGATAATTTTCAAAATTTTTGTTCAGAGTGATAGAAAATTCAATATATTAAATTTCGAACAGAGCCATAAAATGAAAAATAAATTATGTATACGTAGTTCTGGAGACCTACGTATAACACCAGTAAAATTTTTATTGCTTTATCTCTACTAATAGCTGAGATAATTTTCAAAATTTTTGTTCAGAGTGATAGAAAATTCAATATATTAAATTTCGAACAGAGCCATAAAATGAAAAATAAATTATGCATACGTAGTTCTGGAGACCTACGTATAACACCAGTAAAATTTTTATTGCTTTATCTCTACTAATAGCTGAGATAATTTTCAAAATTTTTGTTCAGAGTGATAGAAAATTCAATATATTAAATTTCGAACAGAGCCATAAAATGAAAAATAAATTATGCATACGTAGTTCTGGAGACCTACGTATAACACCAGTAAAATTTTTATTGCTTTATCTCTACTAATAGCTGAGATAATTTTCAAAACTTTGTTCAGAGTGATAGAAAATTCAATATATTAAATTTCGAACAGAGCCATAAAATGAAATATAAATTATGCATACGTAGTTCTGGAGACCTACGTATAACACCAGTGAAATTTTTATTGCCTTATCTCTACTAATAGCTGAGATAATTTTCGAAATTTTTGTTCAGAGTGATAGAAAATTCAATATATTAAATTTCGAACAGAGCCATAAAATGAAAAATAAATTATGCATACGTAGTTCTGGAGACCTACGTATAACACCAGTAAAATTTTTATCGCTTTATCTCTACTAATAGCTGAGATAATTTTCGAAATTTTTGTTCAGAGTGATAGAAAATTCGATATATTAAATTTCGAACAGAGCCATATAATAAAAAATAAATTATGTATACGTAGTTCTGGAGACCTACGTATAACACCAGTAAAATTTTTATTGCTTTACCTCTACTAATAGCTGAGATAATTTTCAAAATTTTTGTTCAGAGTGATAGAAAATTCAATATATTAAATTTCGAACAGAGCCATAAAATGAAAAATAAATTATGCATACGTAGTTCTGGAGACCTACGTATAACACCAGTGAAATTTTTATCGCTTTATCTCTACTAATAGCTGAGATAATTTTCGAAATTTTTGTTCAGAGTGATAGAAAATTCAATATATTAAATTTCGAACAGAGCCATAAAATGAAAAATAAATTATGCATACGTAGTTCTGGAGACCTACGTATAACACCAGTAAAATTTTTATCGCTTTATCTCTACTAATAGCTGAGATAATTTTCGAAATTTTTGTTGAGAGTGATAGAAAATTCGATATATTAAATTTCGAACAGAGCCATAAAATGAAAAATAAATTATGTATACGTAGTTCTGGAGACCTACGTATAACACCAGTAAAATTTTTATTGCTTTATCTCTACTAATAGCTGAGATAATTTTCGAAATTTTTGTTCAGAGTGATAGAAAATTCAATATATTAAATTTCGAACAGAGCCATAAAATGAAAAATAAATTATGCATACGTAGTTCTGGAGACCTACGTATAACACCAGTAAAATTTTTATCGTTTTATCTCTACTAATAGCTGAGATAATTTTCGAAATTTTTGTTCAGAGTGATAGAAAATTCAATATATTAAATTTCGAACAGAGCCATAAAATGAAAAATAAATTATGTATACGTAGTTCTGGAGACCTACGTATAACACCAGTAAAATTTTTATCGCTTTATCTCTACTAATAGCTGAGATAATTTTCAAAATTTTTGTTCAGAGTGATAGAAAATTCAATATATTAAATTTCGAACAGAGCCATAAAATGAAAAATAAATTATGCATACGTAGTTCTGGAGACCTACGTATAACACCAGTAAAATTTTTATCGCTTTATCTCTACTAATAGCTGAGATAATTTTCGAAATTTTTGTTCAGAGTGATAGAAAATTCAATATATTAAATTTCGAACAGAGCCATAAAATGAAAAATAAATTATGTATACGTAGTTCTGGAGACCTACGTATAACACCAGTAAAATTTTTATCGCTTTATCTCTACTAATAGCTGAGATAATTTTCAAAATTTTTGTTCAGAGTGATAGAAAATTCAATATATTAAATTTCGAACAGAGCCATAAAATGAAAAATAAATTATGCATACGTAGTTCTGGAGACCTACGTATAACACCAGTAAAATTTTTATCGCTTTATCTCTACTAATAGCTGAGATAATTTTCGAAATTTTTGTTCAGAGTGATAGAAAATTCAATATATTAAATTTCGAACAGAGCCATAAAATGAAAAATAAATTATGTATACGTAGTTCTGGAGACCTACGTATAACACCAGTAAAATTTTTATTGCTTTATCTCTACTAATAGCTGAGATAATTTTCAAAATTTTTGTTCAGAGTGATAGAAAATTCAATATATTAAATTTCGAACAGAGCCATAAAATGAAAAATAAATTATGTATACGTAGTTCTGGAGACCTACGTATAACACCAGTAAAATTTTTATTGCTTTATCTCTACTAATAGCTGAGATAATTTTCAAAATTTTTGTTCAGAGTGATAGAAAATTCAATATATTAAATTTCGAACAGAGCCATAAAATGAAAAATAAATTATGCATACGTAGTTCTGGAGACCTACGTATAACACCAGTAAAATTTTTATTGCTTTATCTCTACTAATAGCTGAGATAATTTTCAAAATTTTTGTTCAGAGTGATAGAAAATTCAATATATTAAATTTCGAACAGAGCCTAAAAATGAAAAATAAATTATGTATACGTAGTTCTGGAGACCTACGTATAACACCAGTAAAATTTTTATTGTTTTATCTCTACTAATAGCTGAGATAATTTTCGAAATTTTTGTTCAGAGTGATAGAAAATTCAATATATTAAATTTCGAACAGAGCCATAAAATGAAAAATAAATTAAGCATACGTAGTTCTGGAGACCTACGTATAACACCAGTAAAATTTTTATCGCTTTATCTTTACTAATAGCTGAGATAATTTTCGAAATTTTTGTTCAGAGTGATAGAAAATTCAATATATTAAATTTCGAACAGAGCCATAAAATGAAAAATAAATTATGTATACGTAGTTCTGGAGACCTACGTATAACACCAGTAAAATTTTTATTGTTTTATCTCTACTAGTAGCTGAGATAATTTTCAAAATTTTTGTTCAGAGTGATAGAAAATTCAATATATTAAATTTCGAACAGAGCCATAAAATGAAAAATAAATTATGCATACGTAGTTCTGGAGACCTACGTATAACACCAGTGAAATTTTTATCGCTTTATCTCTACTAATAGCTGAGATAATTTTCGAAATTTTTGTTCAGAGTGATAGAAAATTCAATATATTAAATTTCGAAGAGAGCCATAAAATGAAAAATAAATTATGTATACGTAGTTCTGGAGACCTACGTATAACACCAGTAAAATTTTTATCGCTTTATCTCTACTAATAGCTGAGATAATTTTCAAAATTTTTGTTCAGAGTGATAGAAAATTCAATATATTAAATTTCGAACAGAGCCATAAAATGAAAAATAAATTATGCATACGTAGTTCTGGAGACCTACGTATAACACAAGTAAAATTTTTATCGCTTTATCTCTACTAATAGCTGAGATAATTTTCGAAATTTTTGTTCAGAGTGATAGAAAATTCAATATATTAAATTTCGAACAGGGCCATAAAATGAAAAATAAATTATGCATACGTAGTTCTGGAAAACTACGTATAACACCAGTGAAATTTTTATCGCTTTATCTCTACTAATAGCTGAGATAATTTTCGAAATTTTTGTTCAGAATGATAGAAAATTCAATATATTAAATTTCGAACAGAGCCATAAAATGAAAAATAAATTATGCATACGTAGTTCTGGAGACCTACGTATAACACCAGTGAAATTTTTATCGCTTTATCTCTACTAATAGCTGAGATAATTTTCGAAATTTTTGTTCAGAGTGATAGAAAATTCAATATATTAAATTTCGAACAGAGCCATAAAATGAAAAATAAATTATGTATACGTAGTTCTGGAGACCTACGTATAACACCAGTGAAATTTTTATTGCCTTATCTCTACTAATAGCTGAGATAATTTTCGAAATTTTTGTTCAGAGTGATAGAAAATTCAATATATTAAATTTCGAACAGAGCCATAAAATGAAAAATAAATTATGCATACGTAGTTCTGGAGACCTACGTATAACACCAGTAAAATTTTTATCGCTTTATCTCTACTAATAGCTGAGATAATTTTCAAAATTTTTGTTCAGAGTGATAGAAAATTCAATATATTAAATTTCGAACAGAGCCATAAAATGAAAAATAAATTATGCATACGTAGTTCTGGAGACCTACGTATAACACCAGTAAAATTTTTATTGCTTTATCTCTACTAATAGCTGAGATAATTTTCAAAATTTTTGTTCAGAGTGATAGAAAATTCAATATATTAAATTTCGAACAGAGCCATAAAATGAAAAATAAATTATGCATACGTAGTTCTGGAGACCTACGTATAACACCAGTGAAATTTTTATTGCCTTATCTCTACTAATAGCTGAGATAATTTTCGAAATTTTTGTTCAGAGTGATAGAAAATTCAATATATTAAATTTCGAACAGAGCCATAAAATGAAAAATAAATTATGCATACGTAGTTCTGGAGACCTACGTATAACACCAGTAAAATTTTTATCGCTTTATCTCTACTAATAGCTGAGATAATTTTCGAAATTTTTGTTCAGAGTGATAGAAAATTCAATATATTAAATTTCGAACAGAGCCATAAAATGAAAAATAAATTATGTATACGTAGTTCTGGAGACCTACGTATAACACCAGTAAAATTTTTATTGCTTTATCTCTACTAATAGCTGAGATAATTTTCAAAATTTTTGTTCAGAGTGATAGAAAATTCAATACATTAAATTTCGAACAGAGCCATAAAATGAAAAATAAATTATGCATACGTAGTTCTGGAGACCTACGTATAACACAAGTGAAATTTTTATCGCTTTATCTCTACTAATAGCTGAGATAATTTTCGAAATTTTTGTTCAGAGTGATAGAAAATTCAATATATTAAATTTCGAACAGAGCCATAAAATGAAAAATAAATTATGTATACGTAGTTCTGGAGACCTACGTATAACACCAGTAAATTTTTATCGCTTTATCTCTACTAATAGCTGAGATAATTTTCGAAATTTTTGTTCAGAGTGATAGAAAATTCAATATATTAAATTCGAACAGAGCCATAAAATGAAAAATAAATTATGTATACGTAGTTCTGGAGACCTACGTATAACACCAGTGAAATTTTTATTGCCTTATCTCTACTAATAGCTGAGATAATTTTCGAAATTTTTGTTCAGAGTGATAGAAAATTCAATATATTAAATTTCGAACAGAGCCATAAAATGAAAAATAAATTATGCATACGTAGTTCTGGAGACCTACGTATAACACCAGTAAAATTTTTATCGCTTTATCTCTACTAATAGCTGAGATAATTTTCGAAATTTTTGTTCAGAGTGATAGAAAATTCAATATATTAAATTTCGAACAGAGCCAAAAAATGAAAAATAAATTATGTATACGTAGTTCTGGAGACCTACGTATAACACCAGTAAAATTTTTATTGCTTTATCTCTACTAATAGCTGAGATAATTTTCAAAATTTTTGTTCAGAGTGATAGAAAATTCAATATATTAAATTTCGAACAGAGCCATAAAATGAAAAATAAATTATGCATACCTAGTTCTGGAGACCTACGTATAACACCAGTAAAATTTTTATCGCTTTATCTCTACTAATAGCTGAGATAATTTTCGAAATTTTTGTTCAGAGTGATAGAAAATTCAATATATTAAATTTCGAACAGAGCCATAAAATAAAAAATAAATTATGCATACGTAGTTCTAGAGACCTACGTATAACACCAGTAAAATTTTTATCGCTTTATCTTTACTAATAGCTGAGATAATTTTCGAAATTTTTGTTCAGAGTGATAGAAAATTCAATATATTAAATTTTGAACAGAGCCATAAAATGAAAAATAATTATGCATACGTAGTTCTAGAGACCTACGTATAACACCAGTAAAATTTTTATCGCTTTATCTCTACTAATAGCTGAGATAATTTTCGAAATTTTTGTTCAGAGTGATAGAAAATTCAATATATTAAATTTCGAACAGAGCCATAAAATGAAAAATAAATTATGTATGCGTAGTTCTGGAGACCTACGTATAACACCAGTAAAATTTTTATCGCTTTATCTCTACTAATAGCTGAGATAATTTTCGAAATTTTTGTTCAGAGATAGAAAATTCAATATATTAAATTTCGAACAGAGCCATAAAATGAAAAATAAATTATGCATACGTAGTTCTGGAGACCTACGTATAACACCAGTAAAATTTTTATCGCTTTATCTCTACTAATAGCTGAGATAATTTTCGAAATTTTTGTTCAGAGTGATAGAAAATTCAATATATTAAATTTCGAACAGAGCCATAAATGAAAAATAAATTATGTATACGTAGTTCTGGAGACCTACGTATAACACCAGTAAAATTTTTATTGCTTTATCTCTACTAATAGCTGAGATAATTTTCAAAATTTTTGTTCAGAGTGATAGAAAATTCAATATATTAAATTTCGAACAGGGCCATAAAATGAAAAATAAATTATGCATACGTAGTTCTGGAGACCTACGTATAACACCGGTAAAATTTTTATCGCTTTATCTCTACTAATAGCTGAGATAATTTTCGAAATTTTTGTTCAGAGTGATAGAAAATTCAATATATTAAATTTCGAACAGAGCCATAAAATGAAAAATAAATTATGTATACGTAGTTCTGGAGACCTACGTATAACACCAGTAAAATTTTTATTGCTTTATCTCTACTAATAGCTGAGATAATTTTCAAAATTTTTGTTCAGAGTGATAGAAAATTCAATATATTAAATTTCGAACAGAGCCATAAAATGAAAAATAAATTATGCATACGTAGTTCTGGAGACCTACGTATAACACCAGTGAAATTTTTATCGCTTTATCTCTACTAATAGCTGAGATAATTTTCGAAATTTTGTTCAGAGTGATAGAAAATTCAATATATTAAATTTCGAACAGAGCCATAAAATGAAAAATAAATTATGCATACGTAGTTCTGGAGACCTACGTATAACACCAGTGAAATTTTTATCGCTTTATCTCTACTAATAGCTGAGATAATTTTCGAAATTTTTGTTCAGAGTGATAGAAAATTCAATATATTAAATTTCGAACAGAGCCATAAAATGAAAAATAAATTATGTATACGTAGTTCTGAAGACCTACGTATAACACCAGTGAAATTTTTATTGCCTTATCTCTACTAATAGCTGAGATAATTTTCGAAATTTTTGTTCAGAGTGATAGAAAATTCAATATATTAAATTTCGAACAGAGCCATAAAATGAAAAATAAATTATGCATACGTAGTTCTGGAGACCTACGTATAACACCAGTAAAATTTTTATCGCTTTATCTCTACTAATAGCTGAGATAATTTTCGAAATTTTTGTTCAGAGTGATAGAAAATTCAATATATTAAATTTCGAACAGAGCCATAAAATGAAAAATAAATTATGTATACGTAGTTCTGAAAACCTACGTATAACACCAGTGAAATTTTTATTGCCTTATCTCTACTAATAGCTGAGATAATTTTCGAAATTTTTGTTCAGAGTGATAGAAAATTCAATATATTAAATTTCGAACAGAGCCATAAAATGAAAAATAAATTATGCATACGTAGTTCTGGAGACCTACGTATAACACCAGTAAATTTTTATCGCTTTATCTCTACTAATAGCTGAGATAATTTTCAAAATTTTTGTTCAGAGTGATAGAAAATTCAATATATTAAATTTCGAACAGAGCCATAAAATGAAAAATAAATTATGCATACGTAGTTCTGGAGACCTACGTATAACACCAGTAAAATTTTTATTGCTTTATCTCTACTAATAGCTGAGATAATTTTCAAAATTTTTGTTCAGAGTGATAGAAAATTCAATATATTAAATTTCGAACAGAGCCATAAAATGAAAAATAAATTATGCATACGTAGTTCTGGAGACCTACGTATAACACCAGTAAAATTTTTATTGCTTTATCTCTACTAATAGCTGAGATAATTTTCAAAATTTTTGTTCAGAGTGATAGAAAATTCAATATATTAAATTTCGAACAGAGCCATAAAATGAAAAATAAATTATGCATACGTAGTTCTGGAGACCTACGTATAACACCAGTGAAATTTTTATTGCCTTATCTCTACTAATAGCTGAGATAATTTTCGAAATTTTTGTTCAGAGTGATAGAAAATTCAATATATTAAATTTCGAACAGAGCCATAAAATGAAAAATAATTATGCATACGTAGTTCTGGAGACCTACGTATAACACCAGTAAAATTTTTATCGCTTTATCTCTACTAATAGCTGAGATTATTTTCGAAATTTTTGTTCAGAGTGAAGAGTGATAGAAAATTCAATATATTAAATTTCGAACAGAGCCATAAAATGAAAAATAAATTATGTATACGTAGTTCTGAAGACCTACGTATAACACCAGTAAAATTTTTATCGCTATATCTCTACTAATAGCTGAGATAATTTTCGAAATTTTTGTTCAGAGTGATAGAAAATTCAATATATTAAATTTCGAACAGAACCATAAAATGAAAAATAAATTATGTATACGTAGTTCTGGAGACCTACGTATAACACCAGTAAAATTTTTATCGCTTTATCTCTACTAATAGCTGAGATAATTTTCGAAATTTTTGTTCAGAATGATAGAAAATTCAATATATTAAATTTCGAACAGAGCCATAAAATGAAAAATAAATTATGCATACGTAGTTTTGGAGACCTACGTATAACACCAGTAAAATTTTTATCGCTTTATCTCTACTAATAGCTGAGATAATTTTCGAAATTTTTGTTCAGAGTGATAGAAAATTCAATATATTAAATTTCGAACAGAGCCATAAAATGAAAAATAAATTATGTATACGTAGTTCTGGAGACCTACGTATAACACCAGTGAAATTTTTATTGCCTTATCTCTACTAATAGCTGAGATAATTTTCGAAATTTTTGTTCAGAGTGATAGAAAATTCAATATATTAAATTTCGAACAGAGCCATAAAATGAAAAATAAATTATGCATACGTAGTTCTGGAGACCTACGTATAACACCAGTAAAATTTTTATCGCTTTATCTCTACTAATAGCTGAGATAATTTTCGAAATTTTTGTTCAGAGTGATAGAAAATTCAATATATTAAATTTCGAACAGAGCCATAAAATGAAAAATAAATTATGCATACGTAGTTCTAGAGACCTACGTATAACACCAGTAAAATTTTTATCGCTTTATCTTTACTAATAGCTGAGATAATTTTCGAAATTTTTGTTCAGAGTGATAGAAAATTCAATATATTAAATTTCGAACAGAGCCATAAAATGAAAAATAAATTATGTATACGTAGTTCTGGAGACCTACGTATAACACCAGTGAAATTTTTATTGCCTTATCTCTACTAATAGCTGAGATAATTTTCGAAATTTTTGTTCAGAGTGATAGAAAATTCAATATATTAAATTTCGAACAGAGCCATAAAATGAAAAATAAATTATGCATACGTAGTTCTGGAGACCTACGTATAACACCAGTAAAATTTTTATCGCTTTATCTCTACTAATAGCTGAGATAATTTTCGAAATTTTTGTTCAGAGTGATAGAAAATTCAATATATTAAATTTCGAACAGAGCCATAAAATGAAAAATAAATTATGCATACGTAGTTCTAGAGACCTACGTATAACACCAGTAAAATTTTTATCGCTTTATCTTTACTAATAGCTGAGATAATTTTCGAAATTTTTGTTCAGAGTGATAGAAAATTCAATATATTAAATTTCGAATAGAGCCATAAAATGAAAAATAAATTATGTATACGTAGTTCTGGAGACCTACGTATAACACCAGTGAAATTTTTATTGCCTTATCTCTACTAATAGCTGAGATAATTTTCGAAATTTTTGTTCAGAGTGATAGAAAATTCAATATATTAAATTTCGAACAGAGCCATAAAATGAAAAATAAATTATGCATACCTAGTTCTGGAAACCTACGTATAACACCAGTGAAATTTTTATCGCTTTATCTCTACTAATAGCTGAGATAATTTTCGAAATTTTTGTTCAGAGTGATAGAAAATTCAATATATTAAATTTCGAACAGAGCCATAAAATGAAAAATAAATTATGCATACGTAGTTCTAGAGACCTACGTATAACACCAGTAAAATTTTTATCGCTTTATCTTTACTAATAGCTGAGATAATTTTCGAAATTTTTGTTCAGAGTGATAGAAAATTCAATATATTAAATTTTGAACAGAGCCATAAAATGAAAAATAAATTATGCATACGTAGTTCTAGAGACCTACGTATAACACCAGTAAAATTTTTATCGCTTTATCTCTACTAATAGCTGAGATAATTTTCGAAATTTTTGTTCAGAGTGATAGAAAATTCAATATATTAAATTTCGAACAGAGCCATAAAATGAAAAATAAATTATGTATGCGTAGTTCTGGAGACCTACGTATAACACCAGTAAAATTTTTATCGCTTTATCTCTACTAATAGCTGAGATAATTTTCGAAATTTTTGTTCAGAGTGATAGAAAATTCAATATATTAAATTTCGAACAGAGCCATAAAATGAAAAATAAATTATGTATACGTAGTTCTGGAGACCTACGTATAACACCAGTAAAATTTTTATTGCTTTATCTCTACTAATAGCTGAGATAATTTTCAAAATTTTTGTTCAGAGTGATAGAAAATTCAATATATTAAATTTCGAACAGAGCCATAAAATGAAAAATAAATTATGCATACGTAGTTCTGGAGACCTACGTATAACACCAGTAAAATTTTTATCGCTTTATCTCTACTAATAGCTGAGATAATTTTCGAAATTTTTGTTCAGAATGATAGAAAATTCAATATATTAAATTTCGAACAGAGCCATAAAATGAAAAATAAATTATGTATACGTAGTTCTGGAGACCTACGTATAACACCAGTAAAATTTTTATTGCTTTATCTCTACTAATAGCTGAGATAATTTTCAAAATTTTTGTTCAGAGTGATAGAAAATTCAATATATTAAATTTCGAACAGAGCCATAAAATGAAAAATAAATTATGCATACGTAGTTCTGGAGACCTACGTATAACACCAGTGAAATTTTTATCGCTTTATCTCTACTAATAGCTGAGATAATTTTCGAAATTTTTGTTCAGAGTGATAGAAAATTCAATATATTAAATTTCGAACAGAGCCATAAAATGAAAAATAAATTATGCATACGTAGTTCTGGAGACCTACGTATAACACCAGTGAAATTTTTATCGCTTTATCTCTACTAATAGCTGAGATAATTTTCGAAATTTTTGTTCAGAGTGATAGAAAATTCAATATATTAAATTTCGAACAGAGCCATAAAATGAAAAATAAATTATGTATACGTAGTTCTGAAGACCTACGTATAACACAGTGAAATTTTTATTGCCTTATCTCTACTAATAGCTGAGATAATTTTCGAAATTTTTGTTCAGAGTGATAGAAAATTCAATATATTAAATTTCGAACAGAGCCATAAAATGAAAAATAAATTATGCATACGTAGTTCTGGAGACCTACGTATAACACCAGTAAAATTTTTATCGCTTTATCTCTACTAATAGCTGAGATAATTTTCAAAATTTTTGTTCAGAGTGATAGAAAATTCAATATATTAAATTTCGAACAGAGCCATAAAATGGAAAATAAATTATGCATACGTAGTTCTGGAGACCTACGTATAACACCAGTAAAATTTTTATTGCTTTATCTCTACTAATAGCTGAGATAATTTTCAAAATTTTTGTTCAGAGTGATAGAAAATTCAATATATTAAATTTCGAACAGAGCCATAAAATGAAAAATAAATTATGCATACGTAGTTCTGGAGACCTACGTATAACACCAGTGAAATTTTTATTGCCTTATCTCTACTAATAGCTGAGATAATTTTCGAAATTTTTGTTCAGAGTGATAGAAAATTCAATATATTAAATTTCGAACAGAGCCATAAAATGAAAAATAAATTATGCATACGTAGTTCTGGAGACCTACGTATAACACCAGTAAAATTTTTATCGCTTTATCTCTACTAATAGCTGAGATAATTTTCGAAATTTTTGTTCAGAGTGATAGAAAATTCGATATATTAAATTTCGAACAGAGCCATATAATAAAAAATAAATTATGTATACGTAGTTCTGGAGACCTACGTATAACACCAGTAAAATTTTTATTGCTTTATCTCTACTAATAGCTGAGATAATTTTCAAAATTTTTGTTCAGAGTGATAGAAAATTCAATATATTAAATTTCGTACAGAGCCATAAAATGAAAAATAAATTATGCATACGTAGTTCTGGAGACCTACGTATAACACCAGTAAAATTTTTATCGCTTTATCTCTACTAATAGCTGAGATAATTTTCGAAATTTTTGTTCAGAGTGATAGAAAATTCAATATATTAAATTTCGAACAGAGCCATAAAATGAAAAATAAATTATGTATACGTAGTTCTGGAGACCTACGTATAACACCAGTAAAATTTTTATTGCTTTATCTCTACTAATAGCTGAGATAATTTTCAAAATTTTTGTTCAGAGTGATAGAAAATTCAATATATTAAATTTCGAACAGAGCCATAAAATGAAAAATAAATTATGCATACGTAGTTCTGGAGACCTACGTATAACACCAGTGAAATTTTTATCGCTTTATCTCTACTAATAGCTGAGATAATTTTCGAAATTTTTGTTCAGAGTGATAGAAAATTCAATATATTAAATTTCGAACAGAGCCATAAAATGAAAAATAAATTATGCATACGTAGTTCTGGAGACCTACGTATAACACCAGTGAAATTTTTATCGCTTTATCTCTACTAATAGCTGAGATAATTTTCGAAATTTTTGTTCAGAGTGATAGAAAATTCAATATATTAAATTTCGAACAGAGCCATAAAATGAAAAATAAATTATGCATACGTAGTTCTGGAGACCTACGTATAACACCAGTGAAATTTTTATCGCTTTATCTCTACTAATAGCTGAGATAATTTTCGAAATTTTTGTTCAGAGTGATAGAAAATTCAATATATTAAATTTCGAACAGAGCCATAAAATGAAAAATAAATTATGTATGCGTAGTTCTGGAGACCTACGTATAACACCAGTAAAAATTTTTATCGCTTTATCTCTACTAATAGCTGAGATAATTTTCGAAATTTTTGTTCAGAGTGATAGAAAATTCAATATATTAAATTTCGAACAGAGCCATAAAATGAAAAATAAATTATGTATACGTAGTTCTGGAGACCTACGTATAACACCAGTAAAATTTTTATTGCTTTATCTCTACTAATAGCTGAGATAATTTTCAAAATTTTTGTTCAGAGTGATAGAAAATTCAATATATTTAATTTCGAACAGAGCCATAAAATGAAAAATAAATTATGCATACGTAGTTCTGGAGACCTACGTATAACACCAGTAAAATTTTTATCGCTTTATCTCTACTAATAGCTGAGATAATTTTCGAAATTTTTGTTCAGAATGATAGAAAATTCAATATATTAAATTTCGAACAGAGCCATAAAATGAAAAATAAATTATGTATACGTAGTTCTGGAGACCTACGTATAACACCAGTGAAATTTAATCGCTTTATCTCTACTAATAGCTGAGATAATTTTCGAAATTTTTGTTCAGAGTGATAGAAAATTCAATATATTAAATTTCGAACAGAGCCATAAAATGAAAAATAAATTATGCATACGTAGTTCTGGAGACCTACGTATAACACCAGTGAAATTTTTATCGCTTTATCTCTACTAATAGCTGAGATAATTTTCGAAATTTTTGTTCAGAGTGATAGAAAATTCAATATATTAAATTTCGAACAGAGCCATAAAATGAAAAATAAATTATGTATGCGTAGTTCTGGAGACCTACGTATAACACCAGTAAAATTTTTATCGCTTTATCTCTACTAATAGCTGAGATAATTTTCGAAATTTTTGTTCAGAGTGATAGAAAATTCAATATATTAAATTTCGAACAGAGCCATAAAATGAAAAATAAATTATGTATACGTAGTTCTGGAGACCTACGTATAACACCAGTAAAATTTTTATTGCTTTATCTCTACTAATAGCTGAGATAATTTTCAAAATTTTTGTTCAGAGTGATAGAAAATTCAATATATTTAATTTCGAACAGAGCCATAAAATGAAAAATAAATTATGCATACGTAGTTCTGGAGACCTACGTATAACACCAGTAAAATTTTTATCGCTTTATCTCTACTAATAGCTGAGATAATTTTCGAAATTTTTGTTCAGAATGATAGAAAATCAATATATTAAATTTCGAACAGAGCCATAAAATGAAAAATAAATTATGCATACGTAGTTCGGGAGACCTACGTATAACACCAGTGAAATTTTTATCGCTTTATCTCTACTAATAGCTGAGATAATTTTCGAAATTTTGTTCAGAGTGATAGAAAATTCAATATATTAAATTTCGAACAGAGCCATAAAATGAAAAATAAATTATGCATACGTAGTTCTGGAGACCTACGTATAACACCAGTAAAATTTTTATCGCTTTATCTCTACTAATAGCTGAGATAATTTTCGAAATTTTTGTTCAGAGTGATAGAAAATTCAATATATTAAATTTCGAACAGAGCCATAAAATGAAAAATAAATTATGCATACGTAGTTCTGGAGACCTACGTATAACACCAGTAAAATTTTTATTGCTTTATCTCTACTAATAGCTGAGATAATTTTCAAAATTTTTGTTCAGAGTGATAGAAAATTCAATATATTAAATTTCGAACAGAGCCATAAAATGAAAAATAAATTATGCATACGTAGTTCGGGAGACCTACGTATAACACCAGTGAAATTTTTATCGCTTTATCTCTACTAATAGCTGAGATAATTTTCGAAATTTTGTTCAGAGTGATAGAAAATTCAATATATTAAATTTCGAACAGAGCCATAAAATGAAAAATAAATTATGCATACGTAGTTCTGGAGACCTACGTATAACACCAGTAAAATTTTTATCGCTTTATCTCTACTAATAGCTGAGATAATTTTCGAAATTTTTGTTCAGAGTGATAGAAAATTCAATATATTAAATTTCGAACAGAGCCATAAAATGAAAAATAAATTATGTATACGTAGTTCTGGAGACCTACGTATAACACCAGTAAAATTTTTATCGCTTTATCTCTACTAATAGCTGAGATAATTTTCGAAATTTTTGTTCAGAGTGATAGAAAATTCAATATATTAAATTTCGAACAGAGCCATAAAATGAAAAATAAATTATGCATACGTAGTTCTGGAGACCTACGTATAACACCAGTGAAATTTTTATCGCTTTATCTCTACTAATAGCTGAGATAATTTTCGAAATTTTTGTTCAGAGTGATAGAAAATTCAATATATTAAATTTCGAACAGAGCCATAAAATGAAAAATAAATTATGTATACGTAGTTCTGGAGACCTACGTATAACACCAGTAAAATTTTTATCGCTTTATCTCTACTAATAGCTGAGATAATTTTCGAAATTTTTGTTCAGAGTGATAGAAAATTCAATATATTAAATTTCGAACAGAGCCATAAAATGAAAAATAAATTATGCATACGTAGTTCTGGAGACCTACGTATAACACCAGTGAAATTTTTATCGCTTTATCTCTACTAATAGCTGAGATAATTTTCGAAATTTTTGTTCAGAGTGATAGAAAATTCAATATATTAAATTTCGAACAGAGCCATAAAATGAAAAATAAATTATGTATACGTAGTTCTGAAGACCTACGTATAACACCAGTGAAATTTTTATTGCCTTATCTCTACTAATAGCTGAGATAATTTTCGAAATTTTTGTTCAGAGTGATAGAAAATTCAATATATTAAATTTCGAACAGAGCCATAAAATGAAAAATAAATTATGCATACGTAGTTCTGGAGACCTACGTATAACACCAGTAAAATTTTTATCGCTTTATCTCTACTAATAGCTGAGATAATTTTCGAAATTTTTGTTCAGAGTGATAGAAAATTCGATATATTAAATTTCGAACAGAGCCATATAATAAAAAATAAATTATGTATACGTAGTTCTGGAGACCTACGTATAACACCAGTAAAATTTTTATTGCTTTATCTCTACTAATAGCTGAGATAATTTTCAAAATTTTTGTTCAGAGTGATAGAAAATTCAATATATTAAATTTCGAACAGAGCCATAAAATGAAAAATAAATTATGCATACGTAGTTCTGGAGACCTACGTATAACACCAGTGAAATTTTTATCGCTTTATCTCTACTAATAGCTGAGATAATTTTCGAAATTTTTGTTCAGAGTGATAGAAAATTCAATATATTAAATTTCGAACAGAGCCATAAAATGAAAAATAAATTATGTATACGTAGTTCTGGAGACCTACGTATAACACCAGTAAAATTTTTATTGCTTTATCTCTACTAATAGCTGAGATAATTTTCGAAATTTTTGTTCAGAGTGATAGAAAATTCAATATATTAAATTTCGAACAGAGCCATAAAATGAAAAATAAATTATGTATACGTAGTTCTGGAGACCTACGTATAACACCAGTGAAATTTTTATTGCCTTATCTCTACTAATAGCTGAGATAATTTTCGAAATTTTTGTTCAGAGTGATAGAAAATTCAATATATTAAATTTCGAACAGAGCCATAAAATGAAAAATAAATTCTGTATACGTAGTTCTGGAGACCTACGTATAACACCAGTAAAATTTTTATCGCTTTATCTCTACTAATAGCTGAGATAATTTTCGAAATTTTTGTTCAGAGTGATAGAAAATTCAATATATTAAATTTCGAACAGAGCCATAAAATGAAAAATAAATTATGTATACGTAGTTCTGGAGACCTACGTATAACACCAGTAAAATTTTTATTGCTTTATCTCTACTAATAGCTGAGATAATTTTCAAAATTTTTGTTCAGAGTGATAGAAAATTCAATATTTTAAATTTCGAACAGAGCCATAAAATGAAAAATAAATTATGCATACGTAGTTCTGGAGACCTACGTATAACACCAGTGAAATTTTTATCGCTTTATCTCTACTAATAGCTGAGATAATTTTCGAAATTTTTGTTCAGAGTGATAGAAAATTCAATATATTAAATTTCGAACAGAGCCATAAAATGAAAAATAAATTATGTATACGTAGTTCTGGAGACCTACGTATAACACCAGTAAAATTTTTATCGCTTTATCTCTACTAATAGCTGAGATAATTTTCGAAATTTTTGTTCAGAGTGATAGAAAATTCAATATATTAAATTTCGAACAGAGCCATAAAATGAAAAATAAATTATGTATACGTAGTTCTGGAGACCTACGTATAACACCAGTAAAATTTTTATCGCTTTATCTCTACTAATAGCTGAGATAATTTTCGAAATTTTTGTTCAGAGTGATAGAAAATTCAATATATTAAATTTCGAACAGAGCCATAAAATGAAAAATAAATTATGCATACGTAGTTTTGGAGACCTACGTATAACACCAGTAAAATTTTTATCGCTTTATCTCTACTAATAGCTGAGATAATTTTCGAAATTTTTGTTCAGAGTGATAGAAAATTCAATATATTAAATTTCGAACAGAGCCATAAAATGAAAATTAAATTATGTATACGTAGTTCTGGAGACCTACGTATAACACCAGTAAAATTTTTATTGCTTTATCTCTACTAATAGCTGAGATAATTTTCAAAATTTTTGTTCAGAGTGATAGAAAATTCAATATATTAAATTTCGAACAGAGCCATAAAATGAAAAATAAATTATGCATACGTAGTTCTGGAGACCTACGTATAACACCAGTGAAATTTTTATCGCTTTATCTCTACTAATAGCTGAGATAATTTTCGAAATTTTTGTTCAGAGTGATAGAAAATTCAATATATTAAATTTCGAACAGAGCCATAAAATGAAAAATAAATTATGCATACGTAGTTCTGGAGACCTACGTATAACACCAGTAAAATTTTTATCGCTTTATCTCTACTAATAGCTGAGATAATTTTCGAAATTTTTGTTCAGAGTGATAGAAAATTCAATATATTAAATTTCGAACAGAGCCATAAAATGAAAAATAAATTATGTATACGTAGTTCTGGAGACCTACGTATAACACCAGTAAAATTTTTATTGCTTTATCTCTACTAATAGCTGAGATAATTTTCAAAATTTTTGTTCAGAGTGATAGAAAATTCAATATATTAAATTTCGAACAGAGCCATAAAATGAAAAATAAATTATGCATACGTAGTTCTGGAGACCTACGTATAACACCAGTGAAATTTTTATCGCTTTATCTCTACTAATAGCTGAGATAATTTTCGAAATTTTTGTTCAGAGTGATAGAAAATTCAATATATTAAATTTCGAACAGAGCCATAAAATGAAAAATAAATTATGTATACGTAGTTCTGGAGACCTACGTATAACACCAGTAAAATTTTTATCGCTTTATCTCTACTAATAGCTGAGATAATTTTCAAAATTTTTGTTCAGAGTGACAGAAAATTCAATATATTAAATTTCGAACAGAGCCATAAAATGAAAAATAAATTATGCATACGTAGTTTTGGAGACCTACGTATAACACCAGTAAAATTTTTATCGCTTTATCTCTACTAATAGCTGAGATAATTTTCGAAATTTTTGTTCAGAGTGATAGAAAATTCAATATATTAAATTTCGAACAGAGCCATAAAATGAAAATTAAATTATGTATACGTAGTTCTGGAGACCTACGTATAACACCAGTAAAATTTTTATTGCTTTATCTCTACTAATAGCTGAGATAATTTTCAAAATTTTTGTTCAGAGTGATAGAAAATTCAATATATTAAATTTCGAACAGAGCCATAAAATGAAAAATAAATTATGCATACGTAGTTCTGGAGACCTACGTATAACACCAGTGAAATTTTTATCGCTTTATCTCTACTAATAGCTGAGATAATTTTCGAAATTTTTGTTCAGAGTGATAGAAAATTCAATATATTAAATTTCGAACAGAGCCATAAAATGAAAAATAAATTATGCATACGTAGTTCTGGAGACCTACGTATAACACCAGTAAAATTTTTATCGCTTTATCTCTACTAATAGCTGAGATAATTTTCGAAATTTTTGTTCAGAGTGATAGAAAATTCAATATATTAAATTTCGAACAGAGCCATAAAATGAAAAATAAATTATGTATACGTAGTTCTGGAGACCTACGTATAACACCAGTAAAATTTTTATTGCTTTATCTCTACTAATAGCTGAGATAATTTTCAAAATTTTTGTTCAGAGTGATAGAAAATTCAATATATTAAATTTCGAACAGAGCCATAAAATGAAAAATAAATTATGCATACGTAGTTCTGGAGACCTACGTATAACACCAGTGAAATTTTTATCGCTTTATCTCTACTAATAGCTGAGATAATTTTCGAAATTTTTGTTCAGAGTGATAGAAAATTCAATATATTAAATTTCGAACAGAGCCATAAAATGAAAAATAAATTATGTATACGTAGTTCTGGAGACCTACGTATAACACCAGTAAAATTTTTATTGCTTTATCTCTACTAATAGCTGAGATAATTTTCAAAATTTTTGTTCAGAGTGATAGAAAATTCAATATATTTAATTTCGAACAGAGCCATAAAATGAAAAATAAATTATGCATACGTAGTTCTGGAGACCTACGTATAACACCAGTAAAATTTTTATCGCTTTATCTCTACTAATAGCTGAGATAATTTTCGAAATTTTTGTTCAGAATGATAGAAAATTCAATATATTAAATTTCGAACAGAGCCATAAAATGAAAAATAAATTATGTATACGTAGTTCTGGAGACCTACGTATAACACCAGTGAAATTTTTATCGCTTTATCTCTACTAATAGCTGAGATAATTTTCGAAATTTTTGTTCAGAGTGATAGAAAATTCAATATATTAAATTTCGAACAGAGCCATAAAATGAAAAATAAATTATGCATACGTAGTTCTGGAGACCTACGTATAACACCAGTAAAATTTTTATCGCTTTATCTCTACTAATAGCTGAGATAATTTTCGAAATTTTTGTTGAGAGTGATAGAAAATTCAATATATTAAATTTCGAACAGAGCCATAAAATGAAAAATAAATTATGTATACGTAGTTCTGGAGACCTACGTATAACACCAGTAAAATTTTTATTGCTTTATCTCTACTAATAGCTGAGATAATTTTCAAAATTTTTGTTCAGAGTGATAGAAAATTCAATATATTAAATTTCGAACAGAGCCATAAAATGAAAAATAAATTATGCATACGTAGTTCGGGAGACCTACGTATAACACCAGTGAAATTTTTATCGCTTTATCTCTACTAATAGCTGAGATAATTTTCGAAATTTTGTTCAGAGTGATAGAAAATTCAATATATTAAATTTCGAACAGAGCCATAAAATGAAAAATAAATTATGCATACGTAGTTCTGGAGACCTACGTATAACACCAGTAAAATTTTTATCGCTTTATCTCTACTAATAGCTGAGATAATTTTCGAAATTTTTGTTCAGAGTGATAGAAAATTCAATATATTAAATTTCGAACAGAGCCATAAAATGAAAAATAAATTATGTATACGTAGTTCTGGAGACCTACGTATAACACCAGTAAAATTTTTATCGCTTTATCTCTACTAATAGCTGAGATAATTTTCGAAATTTTTGTTCAGAGTGATAGAAAATTCAATATATTAAATTTCGAACAGAGCCATAAAATGAAAAATAAATTATGCATACGTAGTTCTGGAGACCTACGTATAACACCAGTGAAATTTTTATCGCTTTATCTCTACTAATAGCTGAGATAATTTTCGAAATTTTTGTTCAGAGTGATAGAAAATTCAATATATTAAATTTCGAACAGAGCCATAAAATGAAAAATAAATTATGTATACGTAGTTCTGGAGACCTACGTATAACACCAGTAAAATTTTTATCGCTTTATCTCTACTAATAGCTGAGATAATTTTCGAAATTTTTGTTCAGAGTGATAGAAAATTCAATATATTAAATTTCGAACAGAGCCATAAAATGAAAAATAAATTATGCATACGTAGTTCTGGAGACCTACGTATAACACCAGTGAAATTTTTATCGCTTTATCTCTACTAATAGCTGAGATAATTTTCGAAATTTTTGTTCAGAGTGATAGAAAATTCAATATATTAAATTTCGAACAGAGCCATAAAATGAAAAATAAATTATGTATACGTAGTTCTGAAGACCTACGTATAACACCAGTGAAATTTTTATTGCCTTATCTCTACTAATAGCTGAGATAATTTTCGAAATTTTTGTTCAGAGTGATAGAAAATTCAATATATTAAATTTCGAACAGAGCCATAAAATGAAAAATAAATTATGCATACGTAGTTCTGGAGACCTACGTATAACACCAGTAAAATTTTTATCGCTTTATCTCTACTAATAGCTGAGATAATTTTCGAAATTTTTGTTCAGAGTGATAGAAAATTCGATATATTAAATTTCGAACAGAGCCATATAATAAAAAATAAATTATGTATACGTAGTTCTGGAGACCTACGTATAACACCAGTAAAATTTTTATTGCTTTATCTCTACTAATAGCTGAGATAATTTTCAAAATTTTTGTTCAGAGTGATAGAAAATTCAATATATTAAATTTCGAACAGAGCCATAAAATGAAAAATAAATTATGCATACGTAGTTCTGGAGACCTACGTATAACACCAGTGAAATTTTTATCGCTTTATCTCTACTAATAGCTGAGATAATTTTCGAAATTTTTGTTCAGAGTGATAGAAAATTCAATATATTAAATTTCGAACAGAGCCATAAAATGAAAAATAAATTATGTATACGTAGTTCTGGAGACCTACGTATAACACCAGTAAAATTTTTATTGCTTTATCTCTACTAATAGCTGAGATAATTTTCGAAATTTTTGTTCAGAGTGATAGAAAATTCAATATATTAAATTTCGAACAGAGCCATAAAATGAAAAATAAATTATGTATACGTAGTTCTGGAGACCTACGTATAACACCAGTGAAATTTTTATTGCCTTATCTCTACTAATAGCTGAGATAATTTTCGAAATTTTTGTTCAGAGTGATAGAAAATTCAATATATTAAATTTCGAACAGAGCCATAAAATGAAAAATAAATTCTGTATACGTAGTTCTGGAGACCTACGTATAACACCAGTAAAATTTTTATCGCTTTATCTCTACTAATAGCTGAGATAATTTTCGAAATTTTTGTTCAGAGTGATAGAAAATTCAATATATTAAATTTCGAACAGAGCCATAAAATGAAAAATAAATTATGTATACGTAGTTCTGGAGACCTACGTATAACACCAGTAAAATTTTTATTGCTTTATCTCTACTAATAGCTGAGATAATTTTCAAAATTTTTGTTCAGAGTGATAGAAAATTCAATATTTTAAATTTCGAACAGAGCCATAAAATGAAAAATAAATTATGCATACGTAGTTCTGGAGACCTACGTATAACACCAGTGAAATTTTTATCGCTTTATCTCTACTAATAGCTGAGATAATTTTCGAAATTTTTGTTCAGAGTGATAGAAAATTCAATATATTAAATTTCGAACAGAGCCATAAAATGAAAAATAAATTATGTATACGTAGTTCTGGAGACCTACGTATAACACCAGTAAAATTTTTATCGCTTTATCTCTACTAATAGCTGAGATAATTTTCGAAATTTTTGTTCAGAGTGATAGAAAATTCAATATATTAAATTTCGAACAGAGCCATAAAATGAAAAATAAATTATGTATACGTAGTTCTGGAGACCTACGTATAACACCAGTAAAATTTTTATCGCTTTATCTCTACTAATAGCTGAGATAATTTTCGAAATTTTTGTTCAGAGTGATAGAAAATTCAATATATTAAATTTCGAACAGAGCCATAAAATGAAAAATAAATTATGCATACGTAGTTTTGGAGACCTACGTATAACACCAGTAAAATTTTTATCGCTTTATCTCTACTAATAGCTGAGATAATTTTCGAAATTTTTGTTCAGAGTGATAGAAAATTCAATATATTAAATTTCGAACAGAGCCATAAAATGAAAATTAAATTATGTATACGTAGTTCTGGAGACCTACGTATAACACCAGTAAAATTTTTATTGCTTTATCTCTACTAATAGCTGAGATAATTTTCAAAATTTTTGTTCAGAGTGATAGAAAATTCAATATATTAAATTTCGAACAGAGCCATAAAATGAAAAATAAATTATGCATACGTAGTTCTGGAGACCTACGTATAACACCAGTGAAATTTTTATCGCTTTATCTCTACTAATAGCTGAGATAATTTTCGAAATTTTTGTTCAGAGTGATAGAAAATTCAATATATTAAATTTCGAACAGAGCCATAAAATGAAAAATAAATTATGCATACGTAGTTCTGGAGACCTACGTATAACACCAGTAAAATTTTTATCGCTTTATCTCTACTAATAGCTGAGATAATTTTCGAAATTTTTGTTCAGAGTGATAGAAAATTCAATATATTAAATTTCGAACAGAGCCATAAAATGAAAAATAAATTATGTATACGTAGTTCTGGAGACCTACGTATAACACCAGTAAAATTTTTATTGCTTTATCTCTACTAATAGCTGAGATAATTTTCAAAATTTTTGTTCAGAGTGATAGAAAATTCAATATATTAAATTTCGAACAGAGCCATAAAATGAAAAATAAATTATGCATACGTAGTTCTGGAGACCTACGTATAACACCAGTGAAATTTTTATCGCTTTATCTCTACTAATAGCTGAGATAATTTTCGAAATTTTTGTTCAGAGTGATAGAAAATTCAATATATTAAATTTCGAACAGAGCCATAAAATGAAAAATAAATTATGTATACGTAGTTCTGGAGACCTACGTATAACACCAGTAAAATTTTTATCGCTTTATCTCTACTAATAGCTGAGATAATTTTCAAAATTTTTGTTCAGAGTGACAGAAAATTCAATATATTAAATTTCGAACAGAGCCATAAAATGAAAAATAAATTATGCATACGTAGTTCTGGAGACCTACGTATAACACCAGTAAAATTTTTATTGCTTTATCTCTACTAATAGCTGAGATAATTTTCAAAATTTTTGTTCAGAGTGATAGAAAATTCAATATATTAAATTTCGAACAGAGCCATAAAATGAAAAATAAATTATGCATACGTAGTTCTGGAGACCTACGTATAACACCAGTGAAATTTTTATTGCCTTATCTCTACTAATAGCTGAGATAATTTTCGAAATTTTTGTTCAGAGTGATAGAAAATTCAATATATTAAATTTCGAACAGAGCCATAAAATGAAAAATAAATTATGCATACGTAGTTCTGGAGACCTACGTATAACACCAGTAAAATTTTTATCGCTTTATCTCTACTAATAGCTGAGATAATTTTCGAAATTTTTGTTCAGAGTGATAGAAAATTCAATATATTAAATTTCGAACAGAGCCATAAAATGAAAAATAAATTATGTATACGTAGTTCTGGAGACCTACGTATAACACCTATAAAATTTTTATTGCTTTATCTCTACTAATAGCTGAGATAATTTTCAAAATTTTTGTTCAGAGTGATAGAAAATTCAATATATTAAATTTCGAACAGAGCCATAAAATGAAAAATAAATTATGCATACGTAGTTCTGGAGACCTACGTATAACACCAGTGAAATTTTTATCGCTTTATCTCTACTAATAGCTGAGATAATTTTCGAAATTTTTGTTCAGAGTGATAGAAAATTCAATATATTAAATTTCGAACAGAGCCATAAAATGAAAAATAAATTATGCACACGTAGTTCTGGAGACCTACGTATAACACCAGTGAAATTTTTATCGCTTTATCTCTACTAATAGCTGAGATAATTTTCGAAATTTTTGTTCAGAGTGATAGAAAATTCAATATATTTAATTTCGAACAGAGCCATAAAATGAAAAATAAATTATGTATACGTAGTTCTGGAGACCTACGTATAACACCAGTGAAATTTTTATTGCCTTATCTCTACTAATAGCTGAGATAATTTTCGAAGTTTTTGTTCAGAGTGATAGAAAATTCAATATATTAAATTTCGAACAGAGCCATAAAATGAAAAATAAATTATGTATACGTAGTTCTGGAGACCTACGTATAACACCAGTAAAATTTTTATTGCTTTATCTCTACTAATAGCTGAGATAATTTTCAAAATTTTTGTTCAGAGTGATAGAAAATTCAATATATTAAATTTCGAACAGAGCCATAAAGTGAAAAATAAATTATGCATACGTAGTTCTGGAGACCTACGTATAACACCAGTAAAATTTTTATTGCTTTATCTCTACTAATAGCTGAGATAATTTTCAAAATTTTTGTTCAGAGTGATAGAAAATTCAATATATTAAATTTCGAACAGAGCCATAAAATGAAAAATAAATTATGCATACGTAGTTCTGGAGACCTACGTATAACACCAGTGAAATTTTTATTGCCTTATCTCTACTAATAGCTGAGATAATTTTCGAAATTTTTGTTCAGAGTGATAGAAAATTCAATATATTAAATTTCGAACAGAGCCATAAAATGAAAAATAAATTATGCATACGTAGTTCCGGAGACCTACGTATAACACCAGTAAAATTTTTATCGCTTTATCTCTACTAATAGCTGAGATAATTTTCGAAATTTTTGTTCAGAGTGATAGAAAATTCAATATATTAAATTTCGAACAGAGCCATAAAATGAAAAATAAATTATGTATACGTAGTTCTGGAGACCTACGTATAACACCAGTAAAATTTTTATTGCTTTATCTCTACTAATAGCTGAGATAATTTTCAAAATTTTTGTTCAGAGTGATAGAAAATTCAATATATTAAATTTCGAACAGAGCCATAAAATGAAAAATAAATTATGCATACGTAGTTCTGGAGACCTACGTATAACACCAGTGAAATTTTTATCGCTTTATCTCTACTAATAGCTGAGATAATTTTCGAAATTTTTGTTCAGAGTGATAGAAAATTCAATATATTTAATTTCGAACAGAGCCATAAAATGAAAAATAAATTATGTATACGTAGTTCTGGAAACCTACGTATAACACCAGTGAAATTTTTATTGCCTTATCTCTACTAATAGCTGAGATAATTTTCGAAATTTTTGTTCAGAGTGATAGAAAATTCAATATATTAAATTTCGAACAGAGCCATAAAATGAAAAATAAATTATGCATACGTAGTTCTGGAGACCTACGTATAACACCAGTAAAATTTTTATCGCTTTATCTCTACTAATAGCTGAGATAATTTTCAAAATTTTTGTTCAGAGTGATAGAAAATTCAATATATTAAATTTCGAACAGAGCCATAAAATGAAAAATAAATTATGCATACGTAGTTCTGGAGACCTACGTATAACACCAGTGAAATTTTTATTGCCTTATCTCTACTAATAGCTGAGATAATTTTCGAAATTTTTGTTCAGAGAGATAGAAAATTCAATATATTAAATTTCGAACAGAGCCATAAAATGAAAAATAAATTATGCATACGTAGTTCTGGAGACCTACGTATAACACCAGTAAAATTTTTATCGCTTTATCTCTACTAATAGCTGAGATAATTTTCGAAATTTTTGTTCAGAGTGATAGAAAATTCAATATATTAAATTTCGAACAGAGCCATAAAATGAAAAATAAATTATGTATACGTAGTTCTGGAGACCTACGTATAACACCAGTAAAATTTTTATTGCTTTATCTCTACTAATAGCTGAGATAATTTTCAAAATTTTTGTTCAGAGTGATAGAAAATTCAATATATTAAATTTCGAACAGAGCCATAAAATGAAAAATAAATTATGCATACGTAGTTCTGGAGACCTACGTATAACACCAGTAAAATTTTTATCGCTTTATCTCTACTAATAGCTGAGATAATTTTCGAAATTTTTGTTCAGAGTGATAGAAAATTCAATATATTAAATTTCGAACAGAGCTATAAAATGAAAAATAAATTATGTATACGTAGTTCTGGAGACCTACGTATAACACCAGTAAAATTTTTATCGCTTTATCTCTACTAATAGCTGAGATAATTTTCGAAATTTTTGTTCAGAGTGATAGAAAATTCAATATATTAAATTTCGAACAGAGCCATAAAATGAAAAATAAATTATGTATGCGTAGTTCTGGAGACCTACGTATAACACCAGTGAAATTTTTATTGCCTTATCTCTACTAATAGCTGAGATAATTTTCGAAATTTTTGTTCAGAGTGATAGAAAATTCAATACATTAAATTTCGAACAGAGCCATAAAATAAAAAATAAATTATGCATACGTAGTTCTGGAGACCTACGTATAACACCAGTAAAATTTTTATCGCTTTATCTCTACTAATAGCTGAGATAATTTTCGAAATTTTTGTTCAGAGTGATAGAAAATTCAATATATTAAATTTCGAACAGAGCCATAAAATGAAAAATAAATTATGTATACGTAGTTCTGGAGACCTACGTATAACACCAGTAAAATTTTTATTGCTTTATCTCTACTAATAGCTGAGATAATTTTCAAAATTTTTGTTCAGAGTGATAGAAAATTCAATATATTAAATTTCGAACAGAGCCATAAAATGAAAAATAAATTATGCATACGTAGTTCTGGAGACCTACGTATAACACCAGTAAAATTTTTATCGCTTTATCTCTAATAGCTGAGATAATTTTCGAAATTTTTGTTCAGAGTGATAGAAAATTCAATATATTAAATTTCGAACAGAGCCATAAAATGAAAAATAAATTATGTATACGTAGTTCTGGAGACCTACGTATAACACCAGTAAAATTTTTATTGCTTTATCTCTACTAATAGCTGAGATAATTTTCAAAATTTTTGTTCAGAGTGATAGAAAATTCAATATATTAAATTTCGAACAGAGCCATAAAATGAAAAATAAATTATGCATACGTAGTTCTGGAGACCTACTTATAACACCAGTGAAATTTTTATCGCTTTATCTCTACTAATAGCTGAGATAATTTTCGAAATTTTTGTTCAGAGTGATAGAAAATTCAATATATTAAATTTCGAACAGAGCCATAAAATGAAAAATAAATTATGCATACGTAGTTCTGGAGACCTACGTATAACACCAGTGAAATTTTTATCGCTTTATCTCTACTAATAGCTGAGATAATTTTCGAAATTTTTGTTCAGAGTGATAGAAAATTCAATATATTTAATTTCGAACAGAGCCATAAAATGATAAATAAATTATGTATACGTAGTTCTGGAGACCTACGTATAACACCAGTGAAATTTTTATTGCCTTATCTCTACTAATAGCTGAGATAATTTTCGAAATTTTTGTTCAGAGTGATAGAAAATTCAATATATTAAATTTCGAACAGAGCCATAAAATGAAAAATAAATTATGCATACGTAGTTCTGGAGACCTACGTATAACACCAGTAAAATTTTTATCGCTTTATCTCTACTAATAGCTGAGATAATTTTCAAAATTTTTGTTCAGAGTGATAGAAAATTCAATATATTAAATTTCGAACAGAGCCATAAAATGAAAAATAAATTATGTATACGTAGTTCTGGAGACCTACGTATAACACCAGTAAAATTTTTATTGCTTTATCTCTACTAATAGCTGAGATAATTTTCAAAATTTTTGTTCAGAGTGATAGAAAATTCAATATATTAAATTTCGAACAGAGCCATAAAATGAAAAATAAATTATGTATACGTAGTTCTGGAGACCTACGTATAACACCAGTAAAATTTTTATTGCTTTATCTCTACTAATAGCTGAGATAATTTTCAAAATTTTTGTTCAGAGTGATAGAAAATTCAATATATTAAATTTCGAACAGAGCCATAAAATGAAAAATAAATTATGCATACGTAGTTCTGGAGACCTATCTATAACACCAGTGAAATTTTTATTGCCTTATCTCTACTAATAGCTGAGATAATTTTCGAAATTTTTGTTCAGAGAGATAGAAAATTCAATATATTAAATTTCGAACAGAGCCATAAAATGAAAAATAAATTATGCATACGTAGTTCTGGAGACCTACGTATAACACCAGTAAAATTTTTATCGCTTTATCTCTACTAATAGCTGAGATAATTTTCGAAATTTTTGTTCAGAGTGATAGAAAATTCAATATATTAAATTTCGAACAGAGCCATAAAATGAAAAATAAATTATGTATACGTAGTTCTGGAGACCTACGTATAACACCAGTAAAATTTTTATTGCTTTATCTCTACTAATAGCTGAGATAATTTTCAAAATTTTTGTTCAGGGTGATAGAAAATTCAATATATTAAATTTCGAACAGAGCCATAGAATGAAAAATAAATTATGCATACGTAGTTCTGGAGACCTACGTATAACACCAGTGAAATTTTTATCGCTTTATCTCTACTAATAGCTGAGATAATTTTCGAAATTTTTGTTCAGAGTGATAGAAAATTCAATATATTAAATTTCGAACAGAGCCATAAAATGAAAAATAAATTATGTATACGTAGTTCTGGAGACCTACGTATAACACCAGTAAAATTTTTATTGCTTTATCTCTACTAATAGCTGAGATAATTTTCAAAATTTTTGTTCAGAGTGATAGAAAATTCAATATATTAAATTTCGAACAGAGCCATAAAATGAAAAATAAATTATGCATACGTAGTTCTGGAGACCTACGTATAACACCAGTGAAATTTTTATCGCTTTATCTCTACTAATAGCTGAGATAATTTTCGAAATTTTTGTTCAGAGTGATAGAAAATTCAATATATTAAATTTCGAACAGAGCCATAAAATGAAAAATAAATTATGCATACGTAGTTCTGGAGACCTACGTATAACACCAGTGAAATTTTTATCGCTTTATCTCTACTAATAGCTGAGATAATTTTCGAAATTTTTGTTCAGAGTGATAGAAAATTCAATATATTTAATTTCGAACAGAGCCATAAAATGAAAAATAAATTATGTATACGTAGTTCTGGAGACCTACGTATAACACCAGTGAAATTTTTATTGCCTTATCTCTACTAATAGCTGAGATAATTTTCGAAATTTTTGTTCAGAGTGATAGAAAATTCAATATATTAAATTTCGAACAGAGCCATAAAATGAAAAATAAATTATGCATACGTAGTTCTGGAGACCTACGTATAACACCAGTAAAATTTTTATTGCTTTATCTCTACTAATAGCTGAGATAATTTTCAAAATTTTTGTTCAGAGTGATAGAAAATTCAATATATTAAATTTCGAACAGAGCCATAAAATGAAAAATAAATTATGCATACGTAGTTCTGGAGACCTACGTATAACACCAGTGAAATTTTTATCGCTTTATCTCTACTAATAGCTGAGATAATTTTCGAAATTTTTGTTCAGAGTGATAGAAAATTCAATATATTAAATTTCGAACAGAGCCATAAAATGAAAAATAAATTATGTATACGTAGTTCTGGAGACCTACGTATAACACCAGTGAAATTTTTATTGCCTTATCTCTACTAATAGCTGAGATAATTTTCGAAATTTTTGTTCAGAGTGATAGAAAATTCAATATATTAAATTTCGAACAGAGCCATAAAATGAAAAATAAATTATGCATACGTAGTTCTGGAGACCTACGTATAACACCAGTAAAATTTTTATTGCTTTATCTCTACTAATAGCTGAGATAATTTTCAAAATTTTTGTTCAGAGTGATAGAAAATTCAATATATTAAATTTCGAACAGAGCCATAAAATGAAAAATAAATTATGCATACGTAGTTCTGGAGACCTACGTATAACACCAGTGAAATTTTTATCGCTTTATCTCTACTAATAGCTGAGATAATTTTCGAAATTTTTGTTCAGAGTGATAGAAAATTCAATATATTTAATTTCGAACAGAGCCATAAAATGAAAAATAAATTATGTATACGTAGTTCTGGAGACCTACGTATAACACCAGTGAAATTTTTATTGCCTTATCTCTACTAATAGCTGAGATAATTTTCGAAATTTTTGTTCAGAGTGATAGAAAATTCAATATATTAAATTTCGAACAGAGCCATAAAATGAAAAATAAATTATGCATACGTAGTTCTGGAGACCTACGTATAACACCAGTAAAATTTTTATTGCTTTATCTCTACTAATAGCTGAGATAATTTTCAAAATTTTTGTTCAGAGTGATAGAAAATTCAATATATTAAATTTCGAACAGAGCCATAAAATGAAAAATAAATTATGCATACGTAGTTCTGGAGACCTACGTATAACACCAGTGAAATTTTTATCGCTTTATCTCTACTAATAGCTGAGATAATTTTCGAAATTTTTGTTCAGAGTGATAGAAAATTCAATATATTAAATTTCGAACAGAGCCATAAAATGAAAAATAAATTATGTATACGTAGTTCTGGAGACCTACGTATAACACCAGTAAAATTTTTATTGCTTTATCTCTACTAATAGCTGAGATAATTTTCAAAATTTTTGTTCAGAGTGATAGAAAATTCAATATATTAAATTTCGAACAGAGCCATAAAATGAAAAATAAATTATGCATACGTAGTTCTGGAGACCTACGTATAACACCAGTGAAATTTTTATCGCTTTATCTCTACTAATAGCTGAGATAATTTTCGAAATTTTTGTTCAGAGTGATAGAAAATTCAATATATTAAATTTCGAACAGAGCCATAAAATGAAAAATAAATTATGCATACGTAGTTCTGGAGACCTACGTATAACACCAGTGAAATTTTTATCGCTTTATCTCTACTAATAGCTGAGATAATTTTCGAAATTTTTGTTCAGAGTGATAGAAAATTCAATATATTTAATTTCGAACAGAGCCATAAAATGAAAAATAAATTATGTATACGTAGTTCTGGAGACCTACGTATAACACCAGTGAAATTTTTATTGCCTTATCTCTACTAATAGCTGAGATAATTTTCGAAATTTTTGTTCAGAGTGATAGAAAATTCAATATATTAAATTTCGAACAGAGCCATAAAATGAAAAATAAATTATGCATACGTAGTTTTGGAGACCTACGTATAACACCAGTAAAATTTTTATCGCTTTATCTCTACTAATAGCTGAGATAATTTTCAAAATTTTTGTTCAGAGTGATAGAAAATTCAATATATTAAATTTCGAACAGAGCCATAAAATGAAAAATAAATTATGTATACGTAGTTCTGGAGACCTACGTATAACACCAGTAAAATTTTTATTGCTTTATCTCTACTAATAGCTGAGATAATTTTCAAAATTTTTGTTCAGAGTGATAGAAAATTCAATATATTAAATTTCGAACAGAGCCATAAAATGAAAAATAAATTATGTATACGTAGTTCTGGAGACCTACGTATAACACCAGTAAAATTTTTATTGCTTTATCTCTACTAATAGCTGAGATAATTTTCAAAATTTTTGTTCAGAGTGATAGAAAATTCAATATATTAAATTTCGAACAGAGCCATAAAATGAAAAATAAATTATGCATACGTAGTTCTGGAGACCTACGTATAACACCAGTGAAATTTTTATCGCTTTATCTCTACTAATAGCTGAGATAATTTTCGAAATTTTTGTTCAGAGTGATAGAAAATTCAATATATTAAATTTCGAACAGAGCCATAAAATGAAAAATAAATTATGCATACGTAGTTCTGGAGACCTACGTATAACACCAGTAAAATTTTTATCGCTTTATCTCTACTAATAGCTGAGATAATTTTCGAAATTTTTGTTCAGAGTGATAGAAAATTCAATATATTAAATTTCGAACAGAGCCATAAAATGAAAAATAAATTATGTATACGTAGTTCTGGAGACCTACGTATAACACCAGTAAAATTTTTATCGCTTTATCTCTACTAATAGCTGAGATAATTTTCGAAATTTTTGTTCAGAGTGATAGAAAATTCAATATATTAAATTTCGAACAGAGCCATAAAATAAAAAATAAATTATGCATACGTAGTTCTGGAGACCTACGTATAACACCAGTGAAATTGTTATCGCTTTATCTCTACTAATAGCTGAGATAATTTTCAAAATTTTTGTTCAGAGTGATAGAAAATTCAATATATTAAATTTCGAACAGAGCCATAAAATGAAAAATAAATTATGCATACGTAGTTCTGGAGACCTACGTATAACACCAGTGAAATTTTTATCGCTTTATCTCTACTAATAGCTGAGATAATTTTCGAAATTTTTGTTCAGAGTGATAGAAAATTCAATATATTAAATTTCGAACAGAGCCATAAAATGAAAAATAAATTATGCATACGTAGTTCTGGAGACCTACGTATAACACCAGTAAAATTTTTATCGCTTTATCTCTACTAATAGCTGAGATAATTTTCGAAATTTTTGTTCAGAGTGATAGAAAATTCAATATATTAAATTTCGAACAGAGCCATAAAATGAAAAATAAATTATGTATACGTAGTTCTGGAGACCTACGTATAACACCAGTAAAATTTTTATCGCTTTATCTCTACTAATAGCTGAGATAATTTTCGAAATTTTTGTTCAGAGTGATAGAAAATTCAATATATTAAATTTCGAACAGAGCCATAAAATAAAAAATAAATTATGCATACGTAGTTCTGGAGACCTACGTATAACACCAGTGAAATTGTTATCGCTTTATCTCTACTAATAGCTGAGATAATTTTCAAAATTTTTGTTCAGAGTGATAGAAAATTCAATATATTAAATTTCGAACAGAGCCATAAAATGAAAAATAAATTATGTATACGTAGTTCTGGAGACCTACGTATAACACCAGTAAAATTTTTATCGCTTTATCTCTACTAATAGCTGAGATAATTTTCGAAATTTTTGTTCAGAGTGATAGAAAATTCAATATATTAAATTTCGAACAGAGCCATAAAATGAAAAATAAATTATGCATACGTAGTTCTGGAGACCTACGTATAACACCAGTAAAATTTTTATCGCTTTATCTCTACTAATAGCTGAGATAATTTTCGAAATTTTTGTTCAGAGTGATAGAAAATTCAATATATTAAATTTCGAACAGAGCCATAAAATGAAAAATAAATTATGTATACGTAGTTCTGGAGACCTACGTATAACACCAGTAAAATTTTTATTGCTTTATCTCTACTAATAGCTGAGATAATTTTCAAAATTTTTGTTCAGAGTGATAGAAAATTCAATATATTAAATTTCGAACAGAGCCATAAAATGAAAAATAAATTATGCATACGTAGTTCTGGAGACCTACGTATAACACCAGTGAAATTTTTATCGCTTTATCTCTACTAATAGCTGAGATAATTTTCGAAATTTTTGTTCAGAGTGATAGAAAATTCAATATATTAAATTTCGAACAGAGCCATAAAATGAAAAATAAATTATGTATACGTAGTTCTGGAGACCTACGTATAACACCAGTGAAATTTTTATTGCCTTATCTCTACTAATAGCTGAGATAATTTTCGAAATTTTTGTTCAGAGTGATAGAAAATTCAATATATTAAATTTCAAACAGAGCCATAAAATGAAAAATAAATTATGTATACGTAGTTTTGGAGACCTACGTATAACACCAGTAAAATTTTTATCGCTTTATCTCTACTAATAGCTGAGATAATTTTCGAAATTTTTGTTCAGAGTGATAGAAAATTCAATATATTAAATTTCGAACAGAGCCATAAAATGAAAAATAAATTATGTATACTAATTCTGGAGACCTACGTATAACACCAGTAAAATTTTTATTGCTTTATCTCTACTAATAGCTGAGATAATTTTCAAAATTTTTGTTCAGAGTGATAGAAATTTCAATATATTAAATTTCGAACAGAGCCATAAAATGAAAAATAAATTATGCATACGTAGTTCTGGAGACCTACGTATAACACCAGTGAAATTTTTATCGCTTTATCTCTACTAATAGCTGAGATAATTTTCGAAATTTTTGTTCAGAGTGATAGAAAATTCAATATATTAAATTTCGAACAGAGCCATAAAATGAAAAATAAATTATGTATACTAATTCTGGAGACCTACGTATAACACCAGTAAAATTTTTATTGCTTTATCTCTACTAATAGCTGAGATAATTTTCAAAATTTTTGTTCAGAGTGATAGAAAATTCAATATATTAAATTTCGAACAGAGCCATAAAATGAAAAATAAATTATGCATACGTAGTTCTGGAGACCTACGTATAACACCAGTGAAATTTTTATTGCCTTATCTCTACTAATAGCTGAGATAATTTTCGAAATTTTTGTTCAGAGTGATAGAAAATTCAATATATTAAATTTCGAACAGAGCCATAAAATGAAAAATAAATTATGCATACGTAGTTCTGGAGACCTACGTATAACACCAGTAAAATTTTTATCGCTTTATCTCTACTAA
The DNA here is from genome assembly GCA_029207805.1 of Tribolium confusum. Lineage (NCBI taxonomy): Eukaryota > Metazoa > Arthropoda > Insecta > Coleoptera > Tenebrionidae > Tribolium > Tribolium confusum. The sequence continues at coordinate 23,643,268 of JALGAY010000008.1, read as the reverse complement.
TAGCTGAGATAATTTTCGAAATTTTTGTTCAGAGTGATAGAAAATTCAATATATTAAATTTCGAACAGAGCCATAAAATGAAAAATAAATTATGTATACGTAGTTCTGGAGACCTACGTATAACACCAGTAAAATTTTTATTGCTTTATCGCTACTAATAGCTGAGATAATTTTCAAAATTTTTGTTCAGAGTGATAGAAAATTCAATATATTAAATTTCGAACAGAGCCATAAAATGAAAAATAAATTATGCATACGTAGTTCTGGAGACCTACGTATAACACCAGTGAAATTTTTATCGCTTTATCTCTACTAATAGCTGAGATAATTTTCGAAATTTTTGTTCAGAGTGATAGAAAATTCAATATATTAAATTTCGAACAGAGCCATAAAATGAAAAATAAATTATGCATACGTAGTTCTGGAGACCTACGTATAACACCAGTAAAATTTTTATCGCTTTATCTCTACTAATAGCTGAGATAATTTTCAAAATTTTTGTTCAGAGTGATAGAAAATTCAATATATTAAATTTCGAACAGAGCCATAAAATGAAAAATAGATTATGTATACGTAGTTCTGGAGACCTACGTATAACACCAGTAAAATTTTTATTGCTTTATCTCTACTAATAGCTGAGATAATTTTCAAAATTTTTGTTCAGAGTGATAGAAAATTCAATATATTAAATTTCGAACAGAGCCATAAAATGAAAAATAAATTATGAATACGTAGTTCTGGAGACCTACGTATAACACCAGTGAAATTTTTATCGCTTTATCTCTACTAATAGCTGAGATAATTTTCGAAATTTTTGTTCAGAATGATAGAAAATTCAATATATTAAATTTCGAACAGAGCCATAAAATGAAAAATTAATTATGCATACGTAGTTCTGGAGACCTACGTATAACACCAGTAAAATTTTTATCGCTTTATCTCTACTAATAGCTGAGATAATTTCCGAAATTTTTGTTCAGAGTGATAGAAAATTCAATATATTAAATTTCGAACAGAGCCATAAAATGAAAAATAAATTATGTATACGTAGTTCTGGAGACCTACGTATAACACCAGTAAAATTTTTATTGCTTTATCTCTACTAATAGCTGAGATAATTTTCAAAATTTTTGTTCAGAGTGATAGAAAATTCAATATATTAAATTTCGAACAGAGCCATAAAATGAAAAATAAATTATGCATACGTAGTTCTGGAGACCTACGTATAACACCAGTGAAATTTTTATCGCTTTATCTCTACTAATAGCTGAGATAATTTTCGAAATTTTTGTTCAGAGTGATAGAAAATTCAATATATTAAATTTCGAACAGAGCCATAAAATAAAAAATAAATTATGTATACGTAGTTCTGGAGACCTACGTATAACACCAGTAAAATTTTTATCGCTTTATCTCTACTAATAGCTGAGATAATTTTCGAAATTTTTGTTCAGAGTGATAGAAAATTCAATATATTAAATTTCGAACAGAGCCATAAAATGAAAAATAAATTATGTATACGTAGTTCTGGAGACCTACGTATAACACCAGTAAAATTTTTATTGCCTTATCTCTACTAATAGCTGAGATAATTTTCGAAATTTTTGTTCAGAGTGATAGAAAATTCAATATATTAAATTTCGAACAGAGCCATAAAATGAAAAGTAAATTATGCATACGTAGTTCTGGAGACCTACGTATAACACCAGTAAAATTTTTATCGCTTTATCTCTACTAATAGATGAGATAATTTTCGAAATTTTTGTTCAGAGTGATAGAAAATTCAATATATTAAATTTCGAACAGAGCCATAAAATGAAAAATAAATTATGTATACGTAGTTCTGGAGACCTACGTATAACACCAGTAAAATTTTTATTGCTTTATCTCTACTAATAGCTGAGATAATTTTCAAAATTTTTGTTCAGAGTGATAGAAAATTCAATATATTAAATTTCGAACAGAGCCATAAAATGAAAAATAAATTATGCATACGTAGTTCTGGAGACCTACGTATAACACCAGTGAAATTTTTATCGCTTTATCTCTACTAATAGCTGAGATAATTTTCGAAATTTTTGTTCAGAGTGATAGAAAATTCAATATATTAAATTTCGAACAGAGCCATAAAATGAAAAATAAATTATGTATACGTAGTTCTGGAGACCTACGTATAACACCAGTAAAATTTTTATTGCTTTATCTCTACTAATAGCTGAGATAATTTTCAAAATTTTTGTTCAGAGTGATAGAAAATTCAATATATTAAATTTCGAACAGAGCCATAAAATAAAAAATAAATTATGCATACGTAGTTCTGGAGACCTACGTATAACACCAGTAAAATTTTTATTGCTTTATCTCTACTAATAGCTGAGATAATTTTCAAAATTTTTGTTCAGAGTGATAGAAAATTCAATATATTAAATTTCGAACAGAGCCATAAAATGAAAAATAAATTATGCATACGTAGTTCTGGAGACCTACGTATAACACCAGTAAAATTTTTATCGCTTTATCTCTACTAATAGCTGAGATAATTTTCAAAATTATTGTTCAGAGTGATAGAAAATTCAATATATTAAATTTCGAACAGAGTCATAAAATGAAAAATAAATTATGCATACGTAGTTCTGGAGACCTACGTATAACACCAGTAAAATTTTTATCGCTTTATCTCTACTAATAGCTAAAGATAATTTTCGAAATTTTTGTTCAGAGTGATAGAAAATTCAATATATTAAATTTCGAACAGAGCCATAAAATGAAAAATAAATTATGTATACGTAGTTCTGGAGACCTACGTATAACACCAGTAAAATTTTTATTGCTTTATCTCTACTAATAGCTGAGATAATTTTCAAAATTTTTGTTCAGAGTGATAGAAAATTCAATATATTAAATTTCGAACAGAGCCATAAAATGAAAAATAAATTATGTATACGTAGTTCTGGAGACCTACGTATAACACCAGTAAAATTTTTATTGCTTTATCTCTACTAATAGCTGAGATAATTTTTAAAATTTTTGTTCAGAGTGATAGAAAATTCAATATATTAAATTTCGAACAGAGCCATAAAATGAAAAATAAATTATGCATACGTAGTTCTGGAGACCTACGTATAACACCAGTAAAATTTTTATTGCTTTATCTCTACTAATAGCTGAGATAATTTTCAAAATTTTTGTTCAGAGTGATAGAAAATTCAATATATTAAATTTCGAACAGAGCCATAAAATAAAAAATAAATTATGCATACGTAGTTCTGGAGACCTACGTATAACACCAGTAAAATTTTTATCGCTTTATCTCTACTAATAGCTGAGATAATTTTCGAAATTTTTGTTCAGAGTGATAGAAAATTCAATATATTAAATTTCGAACAGAGCCATAAAGTGAAAAATAAATTATGTATACGTAGTTCTGGAGACCTACGTATAACACCAGTAAAATTTTTATTGCTTTATCTCTACTAATAGCTGAGATAATTTTCAAAATTTTTGTTCAGAGTGATAGAAAATTCAATATATTAAATTTCGAACAGAGCCATAAAATGAAAAATAAATTATGTATACGTAGTTCTGGAGACCTACGTATAACACCAGTAAAATTTTTATCGCTTTATCTCTACTAATAGCTGAGATAATTTTCGAAATTTTTGTTCAGAGTGATAGAAAATTCAATATATTAAATTTCGAACAGAGCCATAAAATGAAAAATATATTATGCATACGTAGTTCTGGAGACCTACGTATAACACCAGTAAAATTTTTATCGCTTTATCTCTACTAATAGCTGAGATAATTTTCGAAATTTTTGTTCAGAGTGATAGAAAATTCAATATATTAAATTTCGAACAGAGCCATAAAATGAAAAATAAATTATGCATACGTAGTTCTGGAGACCTACGTATAACACCAGTAAAATTTTTATCGCTTTATCTCTACTAATAGCTGAGATAATTTTCGAAATTTTTGTTCAGAGAGATAGAAAATTCAATATATTAAATTTCGAACAGAGCCATAAAATGAAAAATAAATTATGCATACGTAGTTCTGGAGACCTACGTATAACACCAGTAAAATTTTTATCGCTTTATCTCTACTAATAGCTGAGATAATTTTCGAAATTTTTGTTCAGAGTGATAGAAAATTCAATATATTAAATTTCGAACAGAGCCATAAAATGAAAAATAAATTATGTATACGTAGTTCTGGAGACCTACGTATAACACCAGTGAAATTTTTATTGCCTTATCTCTACTAATAGCTGAGATAATTTTCGAAATTTTTGTTCAGAGTGATAGAAAATTCAATATATTAAATTTTGAACAGAGCCATAAAATGAAAAATAAATTATGCATACGTAGTTCTGGAGACCTACGTATAACACCAGTAAAATTTTTATTGCTTTATCTCTACTAATAGCTGAGATAATTTTCAAAATTTTTGTTCAGAGTGATAGAAAATTCAATATATTAAATTTCGAACAGAGCCATAAAATGAAAAATAAATTATGTATACGTAGTTCTGGAGACCTACGTATAACACCAGTAAAATTTTTATTGCTTTATCTCTACTAATAGCTGAGATAATTTTCAAAATTTTTGTTCAGAGTGATAGAAAATTCAATATATTAAATTTCGAACAGAGCCATAAAATGAAAAATAAATTATGCATACGTAGTTCTGGAGACCTACGTATAACACCAGTAAAATTTTTATTGCTTTATCTCTACTAATAGCTGAGATAATTTTCAAAATTTTTGTTCAGAGTGATAGAAAATTCAATATATTAAATTTCGAACAGAGCCTAAAAATGAAAAATAAATTATGTATACGTAGTTCTGGAGACCTACGTATAACACCAGTAAAATTTTTATTGCTTTATCTCTACTAATAGCTGAGATAATTTTCGAAATTTTTGTTCAGAGTGATAGAAAATTCAATATATTAAATTTTGAACAGAGCCATAAAATGAAAAATAAATTATGCATACGTAGTTCTGGAGACCTACGTATAACACCAGTGAAATTTTTATCGCTTTATCTCTACTAATAGCTGAGATAATTTTCGAAATTTTTGTTCCGAGTGATAGAAAATTCAATATATTAAATTTCGAACAGAGCCATAAAATGAAAAATAAATTATGTATACGTAGTTCTGGAGACCTACGTATAACACCAGTGAAATTTTTATTGCCTTATCTCTACTAATAGCTGAGATAATTTTCGAAATTTTTGTTCAGAGTGATAGAAAATTCAATATATTAAATTTTGAACAGAGCCATAAAATGAAAAATAAATTATGCATACGTAGTTCTGGAGACCTACGTATAACACCAGTAAAATTTTTATCGCTTTATCTCTACTAATAGCTGAGATAATTTTCGAAATTTTTGTTCAGAGTGATAGAAAATTCAATATATTAAATTTCGAACAGAGCCATAAAATGAAAAATAAATTATGTATACGTAGTTCTGGAGACCTACGTATAACACCAGTAAAATTTTTATTGCTTTATCTCTACTAATAGCTGAGATAATTTTCAAAATTTTTGTTCAGAGTGATAGAAAATTCAATATATTAAATTTCGAACAGAGCCATAAAATGAAAAATAAATTATGCATACGTAGTTCTGGAGACCTACGTATAACACCAGTGAAATTTTTATCGCTTTATTTCTACTAATAGCTGAGATAATTTTCGAAATTTTTTTTCAGAGTGATAGAAAATTCAATATATTAAATTTCGAACAGAGCCATAAAATGAAAAATAAATTATGTATACGTAGTTCTGGAGACCTACGTATAACACCAGTAAAATTTTTATCGCTTTATCTCTACTAATAGCTGAGATAATTTTCAAAATTTTTGTTCAGAGTGATAGAAAATTCAATATATTAAATTTCGAACAGAGCCATAAAATGAAAAATAAATTATGCATACGTAGTTCTGGAGACCTACGTATAACACCAGTGAAATTTTTATCGCTTTATCTCTACTAATAGCTGAGATAATTTTCGAAATTTTTGTTCAGAGTGATAGAAAATTCAATATATTAAATTTCGAACAGAACAATAAAATGAAAAATAAATTATGTATACGTAGTTCTGGAGACCTACGTATAACACCAGTGAAATTTTTATCGCTTTATCTCTACTAATAGCTGAGATAATTTTCGAAATTTTTGTTCAGAGTGATAGAAAATTCAATATATTAAATTTCGAACAGAGCCATAAAATGAAAAATAAATTATGTATACGTAGTTCTGGAGACCTACGTATAACACCAGTGAAATTTTTATTGCCTTATCTCTACTAATAGCTGAGATAATTTTCGAAATTTTTGTTCAGAGTGATAGAAAATTCAATATATTAAATTTCGAACAGAGCCATAAAATGAAAAATTAATTATGCATACGTAGTTCTGGAGACCTACGTATAACACCAGTAAAATTTTTATCGCTTTATCTCTACTAATAGCTGAGATAATTTCCGAAATTTTTGTTCAGAGTGATAGAAAATTCAATATATTAAATTTCGAACAGAGCCATAAAATGAAAAATAAATTATGTATACGTAGTTCTGGAGACCTACGTATAACACCAGTAAAATTTTTATTGCTTTATCTCTACTAATAGCTGAGATAATTTTCAAAATTTTTGTTCAGAGTGATAGAAAATTCAATATATTAAATTTCGAACAGAGCCATAAAATGAAAAATAAATTATGCATACGTAGTTCTGGAGACCTACGTATAACACCAGTGAAATTTTTATCGCTTTATCTCTACTAATAGCTGAGATAATTTTCGAAATTTTTGTTCAGAGTGATAGAAAATTCAATATATTAAATTTCGAACAGAGCCATAAAATAAAAAATAAATTATGTATACGTAGTTCTGGAGACCTACGTATAACACCAGTAAAATTTTTATCGCTTTATCTCTACTAATAGCTGAGATAATTTTCGAAATTTTTGTTCAGAGTGATAGAAAATTCAATATATTAAATTTCGAACAGAGCCATAAAATGAAAAATAAATTATGTATACGTAGTTCTGGAGACCTACGTATAACACCAGTAAAATTTTTATTGCCTTATCTCTACTAATAGCTGAGATAATTTTCGAAATTTTTGTTCAGAGTGATAGAAAATTCAATATATTAAATTTCGAACAGAGCCATAAAATGAAAAGTAAATTATGCATACGTAGTTCTGGAGACCTACGTATAACACCAGTAAAATTTTTATCGCTTTATCTCTACTAATAGATGAGATAATTTTCGAAATTTTTGTTCAGAGTGATAGAAAATTCAATATATTAAATTTCGAACAGAGCCATAAAATGAAAAATAAATTATGTATACGTAGTTCTGGAGACCTACGTATAACACCAGTAAAATTTTTATTGCTTTATCTCTACTAATAGCTGAGATAATTTTCAAAATTTTTGTTCAGAGTGATAGAAAATTCAATATATTAAATTTCGAACAGAGCCATAAAATGAAAAATAAATTACGCATACGTAGTTCTGGAGACCTACGTATAACACCAGTGAAATTTTTATCGCTTTATCTCTACTAATAGCTGAGATAATTTTCGAAATTTTTGTTCAGAGTGATAGAAAATTCAATATATTAAATTTCGAACAGAGCCATAAAATGAAAAATAAATTATGTATACGTAGTTCTGGAGACCTACGTATAACACCAGTAAAATTTTTATTGCTTTATCTCTACTAATAGCTGAGATAATTTTCAAAATTTTTGTTCAGAGTGATAGAAAATTCAATATATTAAATTTCGAACAGAGCCATAAAATAAAAAATAAATTATGCATACGTAGTTCTGGAGACCTACGTATAACACCAGTAAAATTTTTATTGCTTTATCTCTACTAATAGCTGAGATAATTTTCAAAATTTTTGTTCAGAGTGATAGAAAATTCAATATATTAAATTTCGAACAGAGCCATAAAATGAAAAATAAATTATGCATACGTAGTTCTGGAGACCTACGTATAACACCAGTAAAATTTTTATCGCTTTATCTCTACTAATAGCTGAGATAATTTTCAAAATTTTTGTTCAGAGTGATAGAAAATTCAATATATTAAATTTCGAACAGAGTCATAAAATGAAAAATAAATTATGCATACGTAGTTCTGGAGACCTACGTATAACACCAGTAAAATTTTTATCGCTTTATCTCTACTAATAGCTAAAGATAATTTTCGAAATTTTTGTTCAGAGTGATAGAAAATTCAATATATTAAATTTCGAACAGAGCCATAAAATGAAAAATAAATTATGTATACGTAGTTCTGGAGACCTACGTATAACACCAGTAAAATTTTTATTGCTTTATCTCTACTAATAGCTGAGATAATTTTCAAAATTTTTGTTCAGAGTGATAGAAAATTATATTAAATTTCGAACAGAGCCATAAAATGAAAAATAAATTATGCATACGTAGTTCTGGAGACCTACGTATAACACCAGTAAAATTTTTATTGCTTTATCTCTACTAATAGCTGAGATAATTTTCAAAATTTTTGTTCAGAGTGATAGAAAATTCAATATATTAAATTTCGAACAGAGCCATAAAATAAAAAATAAATTATGTATACGTAGTTCTGGAGACCTACGTATAACACCAGTAAAATTTTTATCGCTTTATCTCTACTAATAGCTGAGATAATTTTCGAAATTTTTGTTCAGAGTGATAGAAAATTCAATATATTAAATTTCGAACAGAGCCATAAAATGAAAAATAAATTATGTATACGTAGTTCTGGAGACCTACGTATAACACCAGTAAAATTTTTATTGCCTTATCTCTACTAATAGCTGAGATAATTTTCGAAATTTTTGTTCAGAGTGATAGAAAATTCAATATATTAAATTTCGAACAGAGCCATAAAATGAAAAGTAAATTATGCATACGTAGTTCTGGAGACCTACGTATAACACCAGTAAAATTTTTATCGCTTTATCTCTACTAATAGATGAGATAATTTTCGAAATTTTTGTTCAGAGTGATAGAAAATTCAATATATTAAATTTCGAACAGAGCCATAAAATGAAAAATAAATTATGTATACGTAGTTCTGGAGACCTACGTATAACACCAGTAAAATTTTTATTGCTTTATCTCTACTAATAGCTGAGATAATTTTCAAAATTTTTGTTCAGAGTGATAGAAAATTCAATATATTAAATTTCGAACAGAGCCATAAAATGAAAAATAAATTATGCATACGTAGTTCTGGAGACCTACGTATAACACCAGTGAAATTTTTATCGCTTTATCTCTACTAATAGCTGAGATAATTTTCGAAATTTTTGTTCAGAGTGATAGAAAATTCAATATATTAAATTTCGAACAGAGCCATAAAATGAAAAATAAATTATGTATACGTAGTTCTGGAGACCTACGTATAACACCAGTAAAATTTTTATTGCTTTATCTCTACTAATAGCTGAGATAATTTTCAAAATTTTTGTTCAGAGTGATAGAAAATTCAATATATTAAATTTCGAACAGAGCCATAAAATAAAAAATAAATTATGCATACGTAGTTCTGGAGACCTACGTATAACACCAGTAAAATTTTTATTGCTTTATCTCTACTAATAGCTGAGATAATTTTCAAAATTTTTGTTCAGAGTGATAGAAAATTCAATATATTAAATTTCGAACAGAGCCATAAAATGAAAAATAAATTATGCATACGTAGTTCTGGAGACCTACGTATAACACCAGTAAAATTTTTATCGCTTTATCTCTACTAATTGCTGAGATAATTTTCAAAATTTTTGTTCAGAGTGATAGAAAATTCAATATATTAAATTTCGAACAGAGTCATAAAATGAAAAATAAATTATGCATACGTAGTTCTGGAGACCTACGTATAACACCAGTAAAATTTTTATCGCTTTATCTCTACTAATAGCTAAAGATAATTTTCGAAATTTTTGTTCAGAGTGATAGAAAATTCAATATATTAAATTTCGAACAGAGCCATAAAATGAAAAATAAATTATGTATACGTAGTTCTGGAGACCTACGTATAACACCAGTAAAATTTTTATTGCTTTATCTCTACTAATAGCTGAGATAATTTTCAAAATTTTTGTTCAGAGTGATAGAAAATTCAATATATTAAATTTCGAACAGAGCCATAAAATGAAAAATAAATTATGCATACGTAGTTCTGGAGACCTACGTATAACACCAGTAAAATTTTTATTGCTTTATCTCTACTAATAGCTGAGATAATTTTCAAAATTTTTGTTCAGAGTGATAGAAAATTCAATATATTAAATTTCGAACAGAGCCATAAAATAAAAAATAAATTATGTATACGTAGTTCTGGAGACCTACGTATAACACCAGTAAAATTTTTATTGCCTTATCTCTACTAATAGCTGAGATAATTTTCGAAATTTTTGTTCAGAGTGATAGAAAATTCAATATATTAAATTTCGAACAGAGCCATAAAATGAAAAGTAAATTATGCATACGTAGTTCTGGAGACCTACGTATAACACCAGTAAAATTTTTATCGCTTTATCTCTACTAATAGATGAGATAATTTTCGAAATTTTTGTTCAGAGTGATAGAAAATTCAATATATTAAATTTCGAACAGAGCCATAAAATGAAAAATAAATTATGTATACGTAGTTCTGGAGACCTACGTATAACACCAGTAAAATTTTTATCGCTTTATCTCTACTAATAGCTGAGATAATTTTCGAAATTTTTGTTCAGAGTGATAGAAAATTCAATATATTAAATTTCGAACAGAGCCATAAAATGAAAAATAAATTATGTATACGTAGTTCTGGAGACCTACGTATAACACCAGTAAAATTTTTATTGCTTTATCTCTACTAATAGCTGAGATAATTTTCAAAATTTTTGTTCAGAGTGATAGAAAATTCAATATATTAAATTTCGAACAGAGCCATAAAATAAAAAATAAATTATGCATACGTAGTTCTGGAGACCTACGTATAACACCAGTAAAATTTTTATTGCTTTATCTCTACTAATAGCTGAGATAATTTTCAAAATTTTTGTTCAGAGTGATAGAAAATTCAATATATTAAATTTCGAACAGAGCCATAAAATGAAAAATAAATTATGCATACGTAGTTCTGGAGACCTACGTATAACACCAGTAAAATTTTTATCGCTTTATCTCTACTAATAGCTGAGATAATTTTCAAAATTTTTGTTCAGAGTGATAGAAAATTCAATATATTAAATTTCGAACAGAGTCATAAAATGAAAAATAAATTATGCATACGTAGTTCTGGAGACCTACGTATAACACCAGTAAAATTTTTATCGCTTTATCTCTACTAATAGCTAAAGATAATTTTCGAAATTTTTGTTCAGAGTGATAGAAAATTCAATATATTAAATTTCGAACAGAGCCATAAAATGAAAAATAAATTATGTATACGTAGTTCTGGAGACCTACGTATAACACCAGTAAAATTTTTATTGTTTTATCTCTACTAATAGCTGAGATAATTTTCAAAATTTTTGTTCAGAGTGATAGAAAATTCAATATATTAAATTTCGAACAGAGCCATAAAATGAAAAATAAATTATGCATACGTAGTTCTGGAGACCTACGTATAACACCAGTAAAATTTTTATTGCTTTATCTCTACTAATAGCTGAGATAATTTTCAAAATTTTTGTTCAGAGTGATAGAAAATTCAATATATTAAATTTCGAACAGAGCCATAAAATGAAAAATAAATTATGTATACGTAGTTCTGGAGACCTACGTATAACACCAGTAAAATTTTTATTGCTTTATCTCTACTAATAGCTGAGATAATTTTTAAAATTTTTGTTCAGAGTGATAGAAAATTCAATATATTAAATTTCGAACAGAGCCATAAAATGAAAAATAAATTATGCATACGTAGTTCTGGAGACCTACGTATAACACCAGTAAAATTTTTATTGCTTTATCTCTACTAATAGCTGAGATAATTTTCAAAATTTTTGTTCAGAGTGATAGAAAATTCAATATATTAAATTTCGAACAGAGCCATAAAATAAAAAATAAATTATGCATACGTAGTTCTGGAGACCTACGTATAACACCAGTAAAATTTTTATTGCTTTATCTCTACTAATAGCTGAGATAATTTTCAAAATTTTTGTTCAGAGTGATAGAAAATTCAATATATTAAATTTCGAACAGAGCCATAAAATGAAAAATAAATTATGCATACGTAGTTCTGGAGACCTACGTATAACACCAGTAAAATTTTTATCGCTTTATCTCTACTAATAGCTGAGATAATTTTCAAAATTTTTGTTCAGAGTGATAGAAAATTCAATATATTAAATTTCGAACAGAGTCATAAAATGAAAAATAAATTATGCATACGTAGTTCTGGAGACCTACGTATAACACCAGTAAAATTTTTATCGCTTTATCTCTACTAATAGCTAAAGATAATTTTCGAAATTTTTGTTCAGAGTGATAGAAAATTCAATATATTAAATTTCGAACAGAGCCATAAAATGAAAAATAAATTATGTATACGTAGTTCTGGAGACCTACGTATAACACCAGTAAAATTTTTATTGCTTTATCTCTACTAATAGCTGAGATAATTTTCAAAATTTTTGTTCAGAGTGATAGAAAATTCAATATATTAAATTTCGAACAGAGCCATAAAATGAAAAATAAATTATGCATACGTAGTTCTGGAGACCTACGTATAACACCAGTAAAATTTTTATTGCTTTATCTCTACTAATAGCTGAGATAATTTTCAAAATTTTTGTTCAGAGTGATAGAAAATTCAATATATTAAATTTCGAACAGAGCCATAAAATGAAAAATAAATTATGTATACGTAGTTCTGGAGACCTACGTATAACACCAGTAAAATTTTTATTGCTTTATCTCTACTAATAGCTGAGATAATTTTCAAAATTTTTGTTCAGAGTGATAGAAAATTCAATATATTAAATTTCGAACAGAGCCATAAAATAAAAAATAAATTATGCATACGTAGTTCTGGAGACCTACGTATAACACCAGTAAAATTTTTATCGCTTTATCTCTACTAATAGCTGAGATAATTTTCGAAATTTTTGTTCAGAGTGATAGAAAATTCAATATATTAAATTTCGAACAGAGCCATAAAGTGAAAAATAAATTATGTATACGTAGTTCTGGAGACCTACGTATAACACCAGTAAAATTTTTATTGCTTTATCTCTACTAATAGCTGAGATAATTTTCAAAATTTTTGTTCAGAGTGATAGAAAATTCAATATATTAAATTTCGAACAGAGCCATAAAATGAAAAATAAATTATGCACACGTAGTTCTGGAGACCTACGTAAAACATTAGTAAAATTTTTATTGCTTTATCTCCACTAATAGCTGAGATAATTTTCAAAATTTTTGTTCAGAGTGATAGAAAATTCAATATATTAAATTTCGAACAGAGCCATAAAATGAAAAATAAATTATGCATACGTAGTTCTGGAGACCTACGTATAACACCAGTAAAATTTTTATCGCTTTATCTCTACTAATAGCTGAGATAATTTTCGAAATTTTTGTTCAGAGTGATAGAAAATTCAATATATTAAATTTCGAACAGAGCCATAAAATGAAAAATAAATTATGTATACGTAGTTCTGGAGACCTACGTATAACACCAGTAAAATTTTTATTGCTTTATCTCTACTAATAGCTGAGATAATTTTCAAAATTTTTGTTCAGAGTGATAGAAAATTCAATATATTAAATTTCGAACAGAGCCATAAAATGAAAAATAAATTATGCATACGTAGTTCTAGAGACCTACGTATAACACCAGTGAAATTTCTATCGCTTTATCTCTACTAATAGCTGAGATAATTTTCGAAATTTTTGTTCTGAGTGATAGAAAATTCAATATATTAAATTTCGAACAGAGCCATAAAATGAAAAATAAATTATGTATACGTAGTTCTGGAGACCTACGTATAACACCAGTAAAATTTTTATTGCTTTATCTCTGCTAATAGCTGAGATAATTTTCAAAATTTTTGTTCAGAGTGATAGAAAATTCAATATATTAAATTTCGAACAGAGCCATAAAATGAAAAATAAATTATGCATACGTAGTTCTGGAGACCTACGTATAACACCAGTGAAATTTTTATCGCTTTATCTCTACTAATAGCTGAGATAATTTTCGAAATTTTTGTTCAGAGTGATAGAAAATTCAATATATTAAATTTCGAACAGAGCCATAAAATGAAAAATAAATTATGTATACGTAGTTCTGGAGACCTACGTATAACACCAGTGAAATTTTTATTGCCTTATCTCTACTAATAGCTGAGATAATTTTCGAAATTTTTGTTCAGAGTGATAGAAAATTCAATATATTAAATTTCGAACAGAGCCATAAAATGAAAAATAAATTATGTATACGTAGTTCTGGAGACCTACGTATAACACCAGTAAAATTTTTATCGCTTTATCTCTACTAATAGCTGAGATAATTTTCGAAATTTTTGTTCAGAGTGATAGAAAATTCAATATATTAAATTTCGAACAGAGCCATAAAATGAAAAATAAATTATGCATACGTAGTTCTGGAGACCTACGTATAACACCAGTAAAATTTTTATCGCTTTATCTCTACTAATAGCTGAGATAATTTTCGAAATTTTTGTTCAGAGTGATAGAAAATTCAATATATTAAATTTCGAACAGAGCCATAAAATGAAAAATAAATTATGTATACGTAGTTCTGGAGACCTACGTATAACACCAGTAAAATTGTTATTGCTTTATCTCTACTAATAGCTGAGATAATTTTCAAAATTTTTGTTCAGAGTGATAGAAAATTCAATATATTAAATTTCGAACAGAGCCATAAAATGAAAAATAAATTATGCATACGTAGTTCTGGAGACCTACGTATAACACCAGTAAAATTTTTATTGCTTTATCTCTACTAATAGCTGAGGTAATTTTCAAAATTTTTGTTCAGAGTGATAGAAAATTCAATATATTAAATTTCGAACAGAGCCATAAAATGAAAAATAAATTATGCATACGTAGTTCTGGAGACCTACGTATAACACCAGTAAAATTTTTGTTGCTTTATCTCTACTAATAGCTGAGATAATTTTCAAAATTTTTGTTCAGAGTGATAGAAAATTCAATATATTAAATTTCGAACAGAGCCATAAAATGAAAAATAAATTATGCATACGTAGTTCTGGAGACCTACGTATAACACCAGTAAAATTTTTATCGCTTTATCTCTACTAATAGCTGAGATAATTTTCGAAATTTTTGTTCAGAGTGATAGAAAATTCAATATATTAAATTTCGAACAGAGCCATAAAATGAAAAATAAATTATGTATACGTAGTTCTGGAGACCTACGTATAACACCAGTAAAATTTTTATTGCTTTATCTCTACTAATAGCTGAGATAATTTTCGAAATTTTTGTTCAGAGTGATAGAAAATTCAATATATTAAATTTCGAACAGAGCCATAAAATGAAAAATAAATTATGTATACGTAGTTCTGGAGACCTACGTATAACACCAGTAAAATTTTTATTGCTTTATCTCTGCTAATAGCTGAGATAATTTTCAAAATTTTTGTTCAGAGTGATAGAAAATTCAATATATTAAATTTCGAACAGAGCCATAAAATGAAAAATAAATTATGCATACGTAGTTCTGGAGACCTACGTATAACACCAGTGAAATTTTTATCGCTTTATCTCTACTAATAGCTGAGATAATTTTCGAAATTTTTGTTCAGAGTGATAGAAAATTCAATATATTAAATTTCGAACAGAGCCATAAAATGAAAAATAAATTATGTATACGTAGTTCTGGAGACCTACGTATAACACCAGTGAAATTTTTATTGCCTTATCTCTACTAATAGCTGAGATAATTTTCGAAATTTTTGTTCAGAGTGATAGAAAATTCAATATATTAAATTTCGAACAGAGCCATAAAATGAAAAATAAATTATGTATACGTAGTTCTGGAGACCTACGTATAACACCAGTAAAATTTTTATCGCTTTATCTCTACTAATAGCTGAGATAATTTTCGAAATTTTTGTTCAGAGTGATAGAAAATTCAATATATTAAATTTCGAACAGAGCCATAAAATGAAAAATAAATTATGCATACGTAGTTCTGGAGACCTACGTATAACACCAGTAAAATTTTTATCGCTTTATCTCTACTAATAGCTGAGATAATTTTCGAAATTTTTGTTCAGAGTGATAGAAAATTCAATATATTAAATTTCGAACAGAGCCATAAAATGAAAAATAAATTATGTATACGTAGTTCTGGAGACCTACGTATAACACCAGTAAAATTGTTATTGCTTTATCTCTACTAATAGCTGAGATAATTTTCAAAATTTTTGTTCAGAGTGATAGAAAATTCAATATATTAAATTTCGAACAGAGCCATAAAATGAAAAATAAATTATGCATACGTAGTTCTGGAGACCTACGTATAACACCAGTAAAATTTTTATTGCTTTATCTCTACTAATAGCTGAGGTAATTTTCAAAATTTTTGTTCAGAGTGATAGAAAATTCAATATATTAAATTTCGAACAGAGCCATAAAATGAAAAATAAATTATGCATACGTAGTTCTGGAGACCTACGTATAACACCAGTAAAATTTTTGTTGCTTTATCTCTACTAATAGCTGAGATAATTTTCAAAATTTTTGTTCAGAGTGATAGAAAATTCAATATATTAAATTTCGAACAGAGCCATAAAATGAAAAATAAATTATGCATACGTAGTTCTGGAGACCTACGTATAACACCAGTAAAATTTTTATCGCTTTATCTCTACTAATAGCTGAGATAATTTTCGAAATTTTTGTTCAGAGTGATAGAAAATTCAATATATTAAATTTCGAACAGAGCCATAAAATGAAAAATAAATTATGTATACGTAGTTCTGGAGACCTACGTATAACACCAGTAAAATTTTTATTGCTTTATCTCTACTAATAGCTGAGATAATTTTCAAAATTTTTGTTCAGAGTGATAGAAAATTCAATATATTAAATTTCGAACAGAGCCATAAAATGAAAAATAAATTATGCATACGTAGTTTTGGAGACCTACGTATAACACCAGTGAAATTTTTATCGCTTTATCTCTACTAATAGCTGAGATAATTTTCGAAATTTTTGTTCAGAGTGATAGAAAATTCAATATATTAAATTTCGAACAGAGCCATAAAATGAAAAATAAATTATGTATACGTAGTTCTGGAGACCTACGTATAACACCAGTAAAATTTTTATCGCTTTATCTCTACTAATAGCTGAGATAATTTTCGAAATTTTTGTTCAGAGTGATAGAAAATTCAATATATTAAATTTCGAACAGAGCCATAAAATGAAAAATAAATTATGTATACGTAGTTCTGGAGACCTACGTATAACACCAGTAAAATTTTTATTGCTTTATCTCTACTAATAGCTGAGATAATTTTCAAAACTTTTGTTCAGAGTGATAGAAAATTCAATATATTAAATTTCGAACAGAGCCATAAAATGAAAAATAAATTATGCATACGTAGTTCTGGAGACCTACGTATAACACCAGTAAAATTTTTATCGCTTTATCTCTACTAATAGCTGAGATAATTTTCGAAACTTTTGTTCAGAGTGATAGAAAATTCAATATATTAAATTTCGAACAGAGCCATAAAATGAAAAATAAATTATGTATACGTAGTTCTGGAGACCTACGTATAACACCAGTAAAATTTTTATTGCTTTATCTCTACTAATAGCTGAGATAATTTTCAAAATTTTTGTTCAGAGTGATAGAAAATTCAATATATTAAATTTCGAACAGAGCCATAAAATGAAAAATAAATTATGCATACGTAGTTCTGGAGACCTACGTATATCACCAGTAAAATTTTTATTGCTTTATCTCTACTATTAGCTGAGATAATTTTCAAAATTTTTGTTCAGAGTGATAGAAAATTCAATATATTAAATTTCGAACAGAGCCATAAAATAAAAAATAAATTATGCATACCTAGTTCTGGAGACCTACGTATAACACCAGTAAAATTTTTATCGCTTTATCTCTACTAATAGCTGAGATAATTTTTGAAATTTTTGTTCAGAGTGATAGAAAATTCAATATATTAAATTTCGAACAGAGCCATAAAATAAAAAATAAATTATGTATACGTAGTTCTGGAGACCTACGTATAACACCAGTAAAATTTTTATTGCTTTATCTCTACTAATAGCTGAGATAATTTTCAAAATTTTTGTTCAGAGTGATAGAAAATTCAATATATTAAATTTCGAACAGAGCCATAAAATGAAAAATAAATTATGCATACGTAGTTCTGGAGACCTACGTATAACACCAGTGAAATTTTTATCGCTTTATCTCTACTAATAGCTGAGATAATTTTCAAAATTTTTGTTCAGAGTGATAGAAAATTCAATATATTATATTTCGAACAGAGCCATAAAATGAAAAATAAATTATGTATACGTAGTTCTGGAGACCTACGTATAACACCAGTAAAATTTTTATCGCTTTATCTCTACTAATAGCTGAGATAATTTTGGAAATTTTTGTTCAGAGTGATAGAAAATTCAATATATTAAATTTCGAACAGAGCCATAAAATGAAAAATAAATTATGTATACGTAGTTTTGGAGACCTACGTATAACACCAGTAAAATTTTTATTGCTTTATCTCTACTAATAGCTGAGATAATTTTCAAAATTTTTGTTCAGAGTGATAGAAAATTCAATATATTAAATTTCGAACAGAGCCATAAAATGAAAAATAAATTATGCATACGTAGTTCTGGAGACCTACGTATAACACCAGTAAAATTTTTATCGCTTTATCTCTACTAATAGCTGAGATAATTTTCGAAATTTTTGTTCAGAGTGATAGAAAATTCAATATATTAAATTTCGAACAGAGCCATAAAATGAAAAATAAATTATGTATACGTAGTTCTGGAGACCTACGTATAACACCAGTGAAATTTTTATTGCCTTATCTCTACTAATAGCTGAGATAATTTTCAAAATTTTTGTTCAGAGTGATAGAAAATTCAATATATTAAATTTCGAACAGAGCCATAAAATGAAAAATAAATTATGCATACGTAGTTCTGGAGACCTACGTATAACACCAGTGAAATTTTTATCGCTTTATCTCTACTAATAGCTGAGATAATTTTCGAAATTTTTGTTCAGAGTGATAGAAAATTCAATATATTAAATTTCGAACAGAGCCATAAAATGAAAAATAAATTATGTATACGTAGTTCTGGAGACCTACGCATAACACCAGTAAAATTTTTATTGCTTTATCTCTACTAATAACTGAGATAATTTTCAAAATTTTTGTTCAGAGTGATAGAAAATTCAATATATTAAATTTCGAACAGAGCCATAAAATGAAAAATAAATTATGCATACGTAGTTCTGGAGACCTACGTATAACACCAGTAAAATTTTTATTGCTTTATCTCTACTAATAGCTGAGATAATTTTTAAAATTTTTGTTCAGAGTGATAGAAAATTCAATATATTAAATTTCGAACAGAGCCATAAAATGAAAAATAAATTATGCATACGTAGTTCTGGAGACCTACGTATAACACCAGTAAAATTTTTATCGCTTTATCTCTACTAATAGCTGAGATAATTTTCGAAATTTTTGTTCAGAGTGATAGAAAATTCAATATATTAAATTTCGAACAGAGCCATAAAATGAAAAATAAATTATGCATACGTAGTTCTGGAGACCTACGTATAACACCAGTAAAATTTTTATTGCCTTATCTCTACTAATAGCTGAGATAATTTTCGAAATTTTTGTTCAGAGTGATAGAAAATTCAATATATTAAATTTCGAACAGAGCCATAAAATGAAAAATAAATTATGCATACGTAGTTCTGGAGACCTACGTATAACACCAGTAAAATTTTTATCGCTTTATCTCTACTAATAGCTGAGATAATTTACGAAATTTTTGTTCAGAGTGATAGAAAATTCAATATATTAAATTTCGAACAGAGCCATAAAATGAAAAATAAATTATGTATACGTAGTTCTGGAGACCTACGTATAACACCAGTAAAATTTTTATCGCTTTATCTCTACTAATAGCTGAGATAATTTTCGAAATTTTTGTTCAGAGTGATAGAAAATTCAATATATTAAATTTCGAACAGAGCCATAAAATGAAAAATAAATTATGCATACGTAGTTCTGGAGACCTACGTATAACACCAGTAAAATTTTTATCGCTTTATCTCTACTAATAGCTGAGATAATTTTCGAAATTTTTGTTTAGAGTGATAGAAAATTCAATATATTAAATTTCGAACAGAGCCATAAAATGAAAAATAAATTATGTATACGTAGTTCTGGAGACCTACGTATAACACCAGTAAAATTTTTATTGCTTTATCTCTACTAATAGCTGAGATAATTTTCAAAATTTTTGTTCAGAGTGATAGAAAATTCAATATATTAAATTTCGAACAGAGCCATAAAATGAAAAATAAATTATGCATACGTAGTTCTGGAGACCTACGTATAACACCAGTGAAATTTCTATTGCCTTATCTCTACTAATAGCTAAGATAATTTTCGAAATTTTTGTTCAGAGTGATAGAAAATTCAATATATTAAATTTCGAACAGAGCCATAAAATGAAAAATAAATTATGCATACGTAGTTCTGGAGACCTACGTATAACACCAGTAAAATTTTTATTGCCTTATCTCTACTAATAGCTGAGATAATTTTCGAAATTTTTGTTCAGAGTGACAGAAAATTCAATATATTAAATTTCGAACAGAGCCATAAAATGAAAAATAAATTATGCATACGTAGTTCTGGAGACCTACGTATAACACCAGTAAAATTTTTATCGCTTTATCTCTACTAATAGCTGAGATAATTTTCGAAATTTTTGTTCAGAGTGATAGAAAATTCAATATATTAAATTTCGAACAGAGCCATAAAATGAAAAATAAATTATGCATACGTAGTTCTGGAGACCTACGTATAACACCAGTAAAATTTTTATTGCCTTATCTCTACTAATAGCTGAGATAATTTTCGAAATTTTTGTTCAGAGTGATAGAAAATTCAATATATTAAATTTCGAACAGAGCCATAAAATGAAAAATAAATTATGCATACGTAGTTCCGGAGACCTACGTATAACACCAGTAAAATTTTTATCGCTTTATCTCTACTAATAGCTGAGATAATTTACGAAATTTTTGTTCAGAGTGATAGAAAATTCAATATATTAAATTTCGAACAGAGCCATAAAATGAAAAATAAATTATGTATACGTAGTTCTGGAGACCTACGTATAACACCAGTAAAATTTTTATCGCTTTATCTCTACTAATAGCTGAGATAATTTTCGAAATTTTTGTTCAGAGTGATAGAAAATTCAATATATTAAATTTCGAACAGAGCCATAAAATGAAAAATAAATTATGCATACGTAGTTCTGGAGACCTACGTATAACACCAGTAAAATTTTTATCGCTTTATCTCTACTAATAGCTGAGATAATTTTCGAAATTTTTGTTTAGAGTGATAGAAAATTCAATATATTAAATTTCGAACAGAGCCATAAAATGAAAAATAAATTATGTATACGTAGTTCTGGAGACCTACGTATAACACCAGTAAAATTTTTATTGCTTTATCTCTACTAATAGCTGAGATAATTTTCAAAATTTTTGTTCAGAGTGATAGAAAATTCAATATATTAAATTTCGAACAGAGCCATAAAATGAAAAATAAATTATGCATACGTAGTTCTGGAGACCTACGTATAACACCAGTGAAATTTCTATTGCCTTATCTCTACTAATAGCTAAGATAATTTTCGAAATTTTTGTTCAGAGTGATAGAAAATTCAATATATTAAATTTCGAACAGAGCCATAAAATGAAAAATAAATTATGTATACGCAGTTCTGGAGACCTACGTATAACACCAGTAAAATTTTTATCGCTTTATCTCTACTAATAGCTGAGATAATTTTCGAAATTTTTGTTCAGAGTGATAGAAAATTCAATATATTAAATTTCGAACAGAGCCATAAAATGAAAAATAAATTATGCATGCGTAGTTCTGGAGACCTACGTATAACACCAGTAAAGTTTTTATCGCTTTATCTCTACTAATAGCTGAGATAATTTTCGAAATTTTTGTTCAGAGTGATAGAAAATTCAATATATTAAATTTCGAACAGAGCCATAAAATGAAAAATAAATTATGTATACGTAGTTCTGGAGACCTACGTATAACACCAGTAAAATTTTTATTGCTTTATCTCTACTAATAGCTGAGATAATTTTCAAAATTTTTGTTCAGAGTGATAGAAAATTCAATATATTAAATTTTGAACAGAGCCATAAAATGAAAAATAAATTATGCATACGTAGTTCTGGAGACCTACGTATAACACCAGTGAAATTTTTATCGCTTTATCTCTACTAATAGCTGAGATAATTTTCGAAATTTTTGTTCAGAGTGATAGAAAATTCAATATATTAAATTTCGAACAGAGCCATAAAATGAAAAATAAATTATGTATACGTAGTTCTGGAGACCTACGTATAACACCAGTAAAATTTTTATCGCTTTATCTCTACTAATAGCTGAGATAATTTTCGAAATTTTTGTTCAGAGTGATAGAAAATTCAATATATTAAATTTCGAACAGAGCCATAAAATGAAAAATAAATTATGTATACGTAGTTTTGGAGACCTACGTATAACACCAGTAAAATTTTTATTGCTTTATCTCTACTTATAGCTGAGATAATTTTCAAAATTTTTGTTCAGAGTGATAGAAAATTCAATATATTAAATTTCGAACAGAGCCATAAAATGAAAAATAAATTATGTATACGTAGTTTTGGAGACCTACGTATAACACCAGTAAAATTTTTATTGCTTTATCTCTACTAATAGCTGAGATAATTTTCAAAATTTTTGTTCAGAGTGATAGAAAATTCAATATATTAAATTTCGAACAGAGCCATAAAATGAAAAATAAATTATGTATACGTAGTTCTGGAGACCTACGTATAACACCAGTAAAATTTTTATTGCTTTATCTCTACTAATAGCTGAGATAATTTTCAAAATTTTTGTTCAGAGTGATAGATAATTCAATATATTAAATTTCGAACAGAGCCATAAAATGAAAAATAAATTATGCATACGTAGTTCTGGAGACCTACGTATAACACCAGTGAAATTTTTATCGCTTTATCTCTACTAATAGCTGAGATAATTTTCGAAATTTTTGTTCAGAGTGATAGAAAATTCAATATATTAAATTTCGAACAGAGCCATAAAATGAAAAATAAATTATGCATACGTAGTTCTGGAGACCTACGTATAACACCAGTAAAATTTTTATTGCTTTATCTCTACTAATAGCTGAGATAATTTTCAAAATTTTTGTTCAGAGTGATAGAAAATTCAATATATTAAATTTCGAACAGAGCCATAAAATGAAAAATAAATTATGCATACGTAGTTCTGGAGACCTACGTATAACACCAGTAAAATTTTTATCGCTTTATCTCTACTAATAGCTGAGATAATTTTCGAAATTTTTGTTCAGAGTGATAGAAAATTCAATATATTAAATTTCGAACAGAGCCATAAAATGAAAAATAAATTATGCATACGTAGTTCTGGAGACCTACGTATAACACCAGTAAAATTTTTATTGCCTTATCTCTACTAATAGCTGAGATAATTTTCGAAATTTTTGTTCAGAGTGATAGAAAATTCAATATATTAAATTTCGAACAGAGCCATAAAATGAAAAATAAATTATGCATACGTAGTTCTGGAGACCTACGTATAACAGCAGTAAAATTTTTATCGCTTTATCTCTACTAATAGCTGAGATAATTTTCGAAATTTTTGTTCAGAGTGATAGAAAATTCAATATATTAAATTTCGAACAGAGCCATAAAATGAAAAATAAATTATGTATACGTAGTTCTGGAGACCTACGTATAACACCAGTAAAATTTTTATCGCTTTATCTCTACTAATAGCTGAGATAATTTTCGAAATTTTTGTTCAGAGTGATAGAAAATTCAATATATTAAATTTCGAACAGAGCCATAAAATGAAAAATAAATTATGCATACGTAGTTCTGGAGACCTACGTATAACACCAGTGAAATTTTTATCGCTTTATCTCTACTAATAGCTGAGATAATTTTTGAAATTTTTGTTCAGAGTGATAGAAAATTCAATATATTAAATTTCGAACAGAGCCATAAAATGAAAAATAAATTATGTATACGTAGTTCTGGAGACCTACGTATAACACCAGTAAAATTTTTATCGCTTTATCTCTACTAATAGCTGAGATAATTTTCGAAATTTTTGTTCAGAGTGATAGAAAATTCAATATATTAAATTTCGAACAGAGCCATAAAATGAAAAATAAATTATGCATACGTAGTTCTGGAGACCTACGTATAACACCAGTGAAATTTTTATCGCTTTATTTCTACTAATAGCTGAGATAATTTTCGAAATTTTTGTTCAGAGTGATAGAAAATTCAATATATTAAATTTCGAACAGAGCCATAAAATGAAAAATAAATTATGCATACGTAGTTCTGGAGACCTACGTATAACACCAGTAAAATTTTTATCGCTTTATCTCTACTAATAGCTGAGATAATTTTCGAAATTTTTGTTCAGAGTGATAGAAAATTCAATATATTAAATTTCGAACGGAGCCATAAAATGAAAAATAAATTATGTATACGTAGTTCTGGAGACCTACGTATAACACCAGTAAAATTTTTAATGCTTTATCTCTACTAATAGCTGAGATAATTTTCAAAATTTTTGTTCAGAGTGATAGAAAATTCAATATATTAAATTTCGAACAGAGCCATAAAATGAAAAATAAATTATGCATACGTAGTTCTGGAGACCTACGTATAACACCAGTGAAATTTTTATCGCTTTATCTCTACTAATAGCTGAGAAAATTTTCGAAATTTTTGTTCAGAGTGATAGAAAATTCAATATATTAAATTTCGAACAGAGCCATAAAATGAAAAATAAATTATGTATACGTAGTTCTGGAGACCTACGTATAACACCAGTGAAATTTTTATTGCCTTATCTCTACTAATAGCTGAGATAATTTTCGAAATTTTTGTTCAGAGTGATAGAAAATTCAATATATTAAATTTCGAACAGAGCCATAAAATGAAAAATAAATTATGCATACGTAGTTCTGGAGACCTACGTATAACACCAGTAAAATTTTTATCGCTTTATCTCTACTAATAGCTGAGATAATTTTCGAAATTTTTGTTCAGAGTGATAGAAAATTCAATATATTAAATTTCGAACAGAGCCATAAAATGAAAAATAAATTATGTATACGTAGTTCTGGAGACCTACGTATAACACCAGTAAAATTTTTATTGCTTTATCTCTACTAATAGCTGAGATAATTTTCAAAATTTTTGTTCAGAGTGATAGAAAATTCAATATATTAAATTTCGAACAGAGCCATAAAATGAAAAATAAATTATGCATACGTAGTTCTGGAGACCTACGTATAACACCAGTAAAATTTTTATTGCTTTATCTCTACTAATAGCTGAGATAATTTTCAAAATTTTTGTTCAGAGTGATAGAAAATTCAATATATTAAATTTCGAACAGAGCCATAAAATAAAAAATAAATTATGCATACGTAGTTCTGGAGACCTACGTATAACACCAGTAAAATTTTTATTGCTTTATCTCTACTAATAGCTGAGATAATTTTCAAAATTTTTGTTCAGAGTGATAGAAAATTCAATATATTAAATTTCGAACAGAGCCATAAAATGAAAAATAAATTATGCATACGTAGTTCTGGAGACCTACGTATAACACCAGTAAAATTTTTATTGCTTTATCTCTACTAATAGCTGAGATAATTTTCGAAATTTTTGTTCAGAGTGATAGAAAATTCAATATATTAAATTTCGAACAGAGCCATAAAATGAAAAATAAATTATGCATACGTAGTTCTGGAGACCTACGTATAACACCAGTAAAATTTTTATTGCCTTATCTCTACTAATAGCTGAGATAATTTTCGAAATTTTTGTTCAGAGTGATAGAAAATTCAATATATTAAAATCCGAACAGAGCCATAAAATGAAAAATAAATTATGCATACGTAGTTCTGGAGACCTACGTATAACACCAGTAAAATTTTTATCGCTTTATCTCTACTAATAGCTGAGATAATTTTCGAAATTTTTGTTCAGAGTGATAGAAAATTCAATATATTAAATTTCGAACAGAGCCATAAAATGAAAAATAAATTATGTATACGTAGTTCTGGAGACCTACGTATAACACCAGTAAAATTTTTATCGCTTTATCTCTACTAATAGCTGAGATAATTTTCGAAATTTTTGTTCAGAGTGATAGAAAATTCAATATATTAAATTTCGAACAAAGCCATAAAATGAAAAATAAATTATGCATACGTAGTTCTGGAGACCTACGTATAACACCAGTAAAATTTTTATCGCTTTATCTCTACTAATAGCTGAGATAATTTTCGAAATTTTTGTTCAGAGTGATAGAAAATTCAATATATTAAATTTCGAACAGAGCCATAAAATGAAAAATAAATTATGTATACGTAGTTCTGGAGACCTACGTATAACACCAGTGAAATTTTTATTGCCTTATCTCTACTAATAGCTGAGATAATTTTCGAAATTTTTGTTCAGAGTGATAGAAAATTCAATATATTAAATTTCGAACAGAGCCATAAAATGAAAAATAAATTATGCATACGTAGTTCTAGAGACCTACGTATAACACCAGTAAAATTATTATCGCTTTATCTCTACTAATAGCTGAGATAATTTTCGAAATTTTTGTTCAGAGTGATAGAAAATTCAATATATTAAATTTCGAACAGAGCCATAAAATGAAAAATAAATTATGTATACGTAGTTCTGGAGACCTACGTATAACACCAGTAAAATTTTTATTGCTTTATCTCTACTAATAGCTGAGATAATTTTCAAAATTTTTGTTCAGAGTGATAGAAAATTCAATATATTAAATTTCGAACAGAGCCATAAAATGAAAAATAAATTATGCATACGTAGTTCTGGAGACCTACGTATAACACCAGTGAAATTTTTATCGCTTTATCTCTACTAATAGCTGAGATAATTTTCGAAATTTTTGTTCAGAGTGATAGAAAATTCAATATATTAAATTTCTAACAGAGCCATAAAATGAAAAATAAATTATGTATACGTAGTTCTGGAGACCTACGTATAACACCAGTAAAATTTTTATTGCTTTATCTCTACTAATAGCTGAGATAATTTTCAAAATTTTTGTTCAGAGTGATAGAAAATTCAATATATTAAATTTCGAACAGAGCCATAAAATAAAAAATAAATTATGCATACGTAGTTCTGGAGACCTACGTATAACACCAGTAAAATTTTTATTGCTTTATCTCTACTAATAGCTGAGATAATTTTCAAAATTTTTGTTCAGAGTGATAGAAAATTCAATATATTAAATTTCGAACAGAGCCATAAAATGAAAAATAAATTATGCATACGTAGTTCTGGAGACCTACGTATAACACCAGTAAAATTTTTATTGCTTTATCTCTACTAATAGCTGAGATAATTTTCGAAATTTTTGTTCAGAGTGATAGAAAATTCAATATATTAAATTTCTAACAGAGCCATAAAATGAAAAATAAATTATGTATACGTAGTTCTGGAGACCTACGTATAACACCAGTAAAATTTTTATTGCTTTATCTCTACTAATAGCTGAGATAATTTTCAAAATTTTTGTTCAGAGTGATAGAAAATTCAATATATTAAATTTCGAACAGAGCCATAAAATAAAAAATAAATTATGCATACGTAGTTCTGGAGACCTACGTATAACACCAGTAAAATTTTTATTGCTTTATCTCTACTAATAGCTGAGATAATTTTCAAAATTTTTGTTCAGAGTGATAGAAAATTCAATATATTAAATTTCGAACAGAGCCATAAAATGAAAAATAAATTATGCATACGTAGTTCTGGAGACCTACGTATAACACCAGTAAAATTTTTATTGCTTTATCTCTACTAATAGCTGAGATAATTTTCGAAATTTTTGTTCAGAGTGATAGAAAATTCAATATATTAAATTTCGAACAGAGCCATAAAATGAAAAATAAATTATGCATACGTAGTTCTGGAGACCTACGTATAACACCAGTAAAATTTTTATTGCCTTATCTCTACTAATAGCTGAGATAATTTTCGAAATTTTTGTTCAGAGTGATAGAAAATTCAATATATTAAAATTCCAACAGAGCCATAAAATGAAAAATAAATTATGCATACGTAGTTCTGGAGACCTACGTATAACACCAGTAAAATTTTTATCGCTTTATCTCTACTAATAGCTGAGATAATTTTCGAAATTTTTGTTCAGAGTGATAGAAAATTCAATATATTAAATTTCGAACAGAGCCATAAAATGAAAAATAAATTATGTATACGTAGTTCTGGAGACCTACGTATAACACCAGTAAATTTTTTATCGCTTTATCTCTACTAATAGCTGAGATAATTTTCGAAATTTTTGTTCAGAGTGATAGAAAATTCAATATATTAAATTTCGAACAGAGCCATAAAATAAAAAATAAATTATGCATACGTAGTTCTGGAGACCTACGTATAACACCAGTAAAATTTTTATTGCTTTATCTCTACTAATAGCTGAGATAATTTTCAAAATTTTTGTTCAGAGTGATAGAAAATTCAATATATTAAATTTCGAACAGAGCCATAAAATGAAAAATAAATTATGCATACGTAGTTCTGGAGACCTACGTATAACACCAGTAAAATTTTTATCGCTTTATCTCTACTAATAGCTGAGATAATTTTCGAAATTTTTGTTCAGAGTGATAGAAAATTCAATATATTAAAATTCGAACAGAGCCATAAAATGAAAAATAAATTATGCATACGTAGTTCTGGAGACCTACGTATAACACCAGTAAAATTTTTATCGCTTTATCTCTACTAATAGCTGAGATAATTTTCGAAATTTTTGTTCAGAGTGATAGAAAATTCAATATATTAAATTTCGAACAGAGCCATAAAATGAAAAATAAATTATGTATACGTAGTTCTGGAGACCTACGTATAACACCAGTAAATTTTTTATCGCTTTATCTCTACTAATAGCTGAGATAATTTTCGAAATTTTTGTTCAGAGTGATAGAAAATTCAATATATTAAATTTCGAACAGAGCCATAAAATGAAAAATAAATTATGTATACGTAGTTCTGGAGACCTACGTATAACACCAGTAAAATTTTTATCGCTTTATCTCTACTAATAGCTGAGATAATTTTCGAAATTTTTGTTCAGAGTGATAGAAAATTCAATATATTAAATTTCGAACAGAGCCATAAAATGAAAAATAAATTATGCATACGTAGTTCTGGAGACCTACGTATAACACCAGTAAAATTTTTATCTCTTTATCTCTACTAATAGCTGAGATAATTTTCGAAATTTTTGTTCAGAGTGATAGAAAATTCAATATATTAAATTTCGAACAGAGCCATAAAATGACAAATAAATTATGCATACGTAGTTCTGGAGACCTACGTATAACACCAGTAAAATTTTAATCGCTTTATCTCTACTAATAGCTGAGATAATTTTCGAAATTTTTGTTCAGAGTGATAGAAAATTCAATATATTAAATTTCGAACAGAGCCATAAAATGAAAAATAAATTATGTATACGTAGTTCTGGAGACCTACGTATAACACCAGTGAAATTTTTATTGCCTTATCTCTACTAATAGCTGAGATAATTTTCGAAATTTTTGTTCAGAGTGATAGAAAATTCAATATATTAAATTTCGAACAGAGCCATAAAATGAAAAATAAATTATGCATACGTAGTTCTGGAGACCTACGTATAACACCAGTAAAATTTTTATCTCTTTATCTCTACTAATAGCTGAGATAATTTTCGAAATTTTTGTTCAGAGTGATAGAAAATTCAATATATTAAAATTCGAACAGAGCCATAAAATGAAAAATAAATTATGCATACGTAGTTCTGGAGACCTACGTATAACACCAGTAAAATTTTTATCGCTTTATCTCTACTAATAGCTGAGATAATTTTCGAAATTTTTGTTCAGAGTGATAGAAAATTCAATATATTAAATTTCGAACAGAGCCATAAAATGAAAAATAAATTATGTATACGTAGTTCTGGAGACCTACGTATAACACCAGTAAATTTTTTATCGCTTTATCTCTACTAATAGCTGAGATAATTTTCGAAATTTTTGTTCAGAGTGATAGAAAATTCAATATATTAAATTTCGAACAGAGCCATAAAATGAAAAATAAATTATGTATACATAGTTCTGGAGACCTACGTATAACACCAGTAAAATTTTTATCGCTTTATCTCTACTAATAGCTGAGATAATTTTCGAAATTTTTGTTCAGAGTGATAGAAAATTCAATATATTAAAATTCGAACAGAGCCATAAAATGAAAAATAAATTATGTATACGTAGTTCTGGAGACCTACGTATAACACCAGTAAAATTTTTATCGCTTTATCTCTACTAATAGCTGAGATAATTTTCGAAATTTTTGTTCAGAGTGATAGAAAATTCAATATATTAAATTTCGAACAGAGCCATAAAATGAAAAATAAATTATGTATACGTAGTTCTGGAGACCTACGTATAACACCAGTGAAATTTTTATTGCCTTATCTCTACTAATAGCTGAGATAATTTTCGAAATTTTTGTTCAGAGTGATAGAAAATTCAATATATTAAATTTCGAACAGAGCCATAAAATGAAAAATAAATTATGCATACGTAGTTCTGGAGACCTACGTATAACACCAGTAAAATTTTTATCTCTTTATCTCTACTAATAGCTGAGATAATTTTCGAAATTTTTGTTCAGAGTGATAGAAAATTCAATATATTAAAATTCGAACAGAGCCATAAAATGAAAAATAAATTATGCATACGTAGTTCTGGAGACCTACGTATAACACCAGTAAAATTTTTATCGCTTTATCTCTACTAATAGCTGAGATAATTTTCGAAATTTTTGTTCAGAGTGATAGAAAATTCAATATATTAAATTTCGAACAGAGCCATAAAATGAAAAATAAATTATGTATACGTAGTTCTGGAGACCTGCGTATAACACCAGTAAATTTTTTATCGCTTTATCTCTACTAATAGCTGAGATAATTTTCGAAATTTTTGTTCAGAGTGATAGAAAATTCAATATATTAGATTTCGAACAGAGCCATAAAATGAAAAATAAATTATGTATACGTAGTTCTGGAGACCTACGTATAACACCAGTAAAATTTTTATCGCTTTATCTCTACTAATAGCTGAGATAATTTTCGAAATTTTTGTTCAGAGTGATAGAAAATTCAATATATTAAATTTCGAACAGAGCCATAAAATGAAAAATAAATTATGCATACGTAGTTCTGGAGACCTACGTATAACACCAGTAAAATTTTTATCTCTTTATCTCTACTAATAGCTGAGATAATTTTCGAAATTTTTGTTCAGAGTGATAGAAAATTCAATATATTAAATTTCGAACAGAGCCATAAAATGACAAATAAATTATGCATACGTAGTTCTGGAGACCTACGTATAACACCAGTAAAATTTTTATCTCTTTATCTCTACTAATAGCTGAGATAATTTTCGAAATTTTTGTTCAGAGTGATAGAAAATTCAATATATTAAATTTCGAACAGAGCCATAAAATGAAAAATAAATTATGTATACGTAGTTCTGGAGACCTGCGTATAACACCAGTAAATTTTTTATCGCTTTATCTCTACTAATAGCTGAGATAATTTTCGAAATTTTTGTTCAGAGTGATAGAAAATTCAATATATTAGATTTCGAACAGAGCCATAAAATGAAAAATAAATTATGTATACGTAGTTCTGGAGACCTACGTATAACACCAGTAAAATTTTTATCGCTTTATCTCTACTAATAGCTGAGATAATTTTCGAAATTTTTGTTCAGAGTGATAGAAAATTCAATATATTAGATTTCGAACAGAGCCATAAAATGAAAAATAAATTATGTATACGTAGTTCTGGAGACCTACGTATAACACCAGTAAAATTTTTATCGCTTTATCTCTACTAATAGCTGAGATAATTTTCGAAATTTTTGTTCAGAGTGATAGAAAATTCAATATATTAAAATTCGAACAGAGCCATAAAATGAAAAATAAATTATGCATACGTAGTTCTGGAGACCTACGTATAACACCAGTAAAATTTTTATCGCTTTATCTCTACTAATAGCTGAGATAATTTTCGAAATTTTTGTTCAGAGTGATAGAAAATTCAATATATTAAATTTCGAACAGAGCCATAAAATGAAAAATAAATTATGTATACGTAGTTCTGGAGACCTACGTATAACACCAGTAAATTTTTTATCGCTTTATCTCTACTAATAGCTGAGATAATTTTCGAAATTTTTGTTCAGAGTGATAGAAAATTCAATATATTAAATTTCGAACAGAGCCATAAAATGAAAAATAAATTATGTATACATAGTTCTGGAGACCTACGTATAACACCAGTAAAATTTTTATCGCTTTATCTCTACTAATAGCTGAGATAATTTTCGAAATTTTTGTTCAGAGTGATAGAAAATTCAATATATTAAAATTCGAACAGAGCCATAAAATGAAAAATAAATTATGTATACGTAGTTCTGGAGACCTACGTATAACACCAGTAAAATTTTTATCGCTTTATCTCTACTAATAGCTGAGATAATTTTCGAAATTTTTGTTCAGAGTGATAGAAAATTCAATATATTAAATTTCGAACAGAGCCATAAAATGAAAAATAAATTATGTATACGTAGTTCTGGAGACCTACGTATAACACCAGTGAAATTTTTATTGCCTTATCTCTACTAATAGCTGAGATAATTTTCGAAATTTTTGTTCAGAGTGATAGAAAATTCAATATATTAAATTTCGAACAGAGCCATAAAATGAAAAATAAATTATGCATACGTAGTTCTGGAGACCTACGTATAACACCAGTAAAATTTTTATCTCTTTATCTCTACTAATAGCTGAGATAATTTTCGAAATTTTTGTTCAGAGTGATAGAAAATTCAATATATTAAAATTCGAACAGAGCCATAAAATGAAAAATAAATTATGCATACGTAGTTCTGGAGACCTACGTATAACACCAGTAAAATTTTTATCGCTTTATCTCTACTAATAGCTGAGATAATTTTCGAAATTTTTGTTCAGAGTGATAGAAAATTCAATATATTAAATTTCGAACAGAGCCATAAAATGAAAAATAAATTATGTATACGTAGTTCTGGAGACCTACGTATAACACCAGTAAATTTTTTATCGCTTTATCTCTACTAATAGCTGAGATAATTTTCGAAATTTTTGTTCAGAGTGATAGAAAATTCAATATATTAAATTTCGAACAGAGCCATAAAATGAAAAATAAATTATGTATACATAGTTCTGGAGACCTACGTATAACACCAGTAAAATTTTTATCGCTTTATCTCTACTAATAGCTGAGATAATTTTCGAAATTTTTGTTCAGAGTGATAGAAAATTCAATATATTAAAATTCGAACAGAGCCATAAAATGAAAAATAAATTATGTATACGTAGTTCTGGAGACCTACGTATAACACCAGTAAAATTTTTATCGCTTTATCTCTACTAATAGCTGAGATAATTTTCGAAATTTTTGTTCAGAGTGATAGAAAATTCAATATATTAAATTTCGAACAGAGCCATAAAATGAAAAATAAATTATGTATACGTAGTTCTGGAGACCTACGTATAACACCAGTGAAATTTTTATTGCCTTATCTCTACTAATAGCTGAGATAATTTTCGAAATTTTTGTTCAGAGTGATAGAAAATTCAATATATTAAATTTCGAACAGAGCCATAAAATGAAAAATAAATTATGCATACGTAGTTCTGGAGACCTACGTATAACACCAGTAAAATTTTTATCTCTTTATCTCTACTAATAGCTGAGATAATTTTCGAAATTTTTGTTCAGAGTGATAGAAAATTCAATATATTAAAATTCGAACAGAGCCATAAAATGAAAAATAAATTATGCATACGTAGTTCTGGAGACCTACGTATAACACCAGTAAAATTTTTATCGCTTTATCTCTACTAATAGCTGAGATAATTTTCGAAATTTTTGTTCAGAGTGATAGAAAATTCAATATATTAAATTTCGAACAGAGCCATAAAATGAAAAATAAATTATGTATACGTAGTTCTGGAGACCTGCGTATAACACCAGTAAATTTTTTATCGCTTTATCTCTACTAATAGCTGAGATAATTTTCGAAATTTTTGTTCAGAGTGATAGAAAATTCAATATATTAGATTTCGAACAGAGCCATAAAATGAAAAATAAATTATGTATACGTAGTTCTGGAGACCTACGTATAACACCAGTAAAATTTTTATCGCTTTATCTCTACTAATAGCTGAGATAATTTTCGAAATTTTTGTTCAGAGTGATAGAAAATTCAATATATTAAATTTCGAACAGAGCCATAAAATGAAAAATAAATTATGCATACGTAGTTCTGGAGACCTACGTATAACACCAGTAAAATTTTTATCTCTTTATCTCTACTAATAGCTGAGATAATTTTCGAAATTTTTGTTCAGAGTGATAGAAAATTCAATATATTAAATTTCGAACAGAGCCATAAAATGACAAATAAATTATGCATACGTAGTTCTGGAGACCTACGTATAACACCAGTAAAATTTTTATCTCTTTATCTCTACTAATAGCTGAGATAATTTTCGAAATTTTTGTTCAGAGTGATAGAAAATTCAATATATTAAAATTCGAACAGAGCCATAAAATGAAAAATAAATTATGCATACGTAGTTCTGGAGACCTACGTATAACACCAGTAAAATTTTTATCGCTTTATCTCTACTAATAGCTGAGATAATTTTCGAAATTTTTGTTCAGAGTGATAGAAAATTCAATATATTAAATTTCGAACAGAGCCATAAAATGAAAAATAAATTATGTATACGTAGTTCTGGAGACCTACGTATAACACCAGTAAATTTTTTATCGCTTTATCTCTACTAATAGCTGAGATAATTTTCGAAATTTTTGTTCAGAGTGATAGAAAATTCAATATATTAAATTTCGAACAGAGCCATAAAATGAAAAATAAATTATGTATACGTAGTTCTGGAGACCTACGTATAACACCAGTAAATTTTTTATCGCTTTATCTCTACTAATAGCTGAGATAATTTTCGAAATTTTTGTTCAGAGTGATAGAAAATTCAATATATTAAATTTCGAACAGAGCCATAAAATGAAAAATAAATTATGTATACGTAGTTCTGGAGACCTACGTATAACACCAGTAAAATTTTTATCGCTTTATCTCTACTAATAGCTGAGATAATTTTCGAAATTTTTGTTCAGAGTGATAGAAAATTCAATATATTAAATTTCGAACAGAGCCATAAAATGAAAAATAAATTATGCATACGTAGTTCTGGAGACCTACGTATAACACCAGTAAAATTTTTATCTCTTTATCTCTACTAATAGCTGAGATAATTTTCGAAATTTTTGTTCAGAGTGATAGAAAATTCAATATATTAAAATTCGAACAGAGCCATAAAATGAAAAATAAATTATGCATACGTAGTTCTGGAGACCTACGTATAACACCAGTAAAATTTTTATCGCTTTATCTCTACTAATAGCTGAGATAATTTTCGAAATTTTTGTTCAGAGTGATAGAAAATTCAATATATTAAATTTCGAACAGAGCCATAAAATGAAAAATAAATTATGTATACGTAGTTCTGGAGACCTACGTATAACACCAGTAAATTTTTTATCGCTTTATCTCTACTAATAGCTGAGATAATTTTCGAAATTTTTGTTCAGAGTGATAGAAAATTCAATATATTAAATTTCGAACAGAGCCATAAAATGAAAAATAAATTATGTATACGTAGTTCTGGAGACCTACGTATAACACCAGTAAAATTTTTATCGCTTTATCTCTACTAATAGCTGAGATAATTTTCGAAATTTTTGTTCAGAGTGATAGAAAATTCAATATATTAAATTTCGAACAGAGCCATAAAATGAAAAATAAATTATGCATACGTAGTTCTGGAGACCTACGTATAACACCAGTAAAATTTTTATCTCTTTATCTCTACTAATAGCTGAGATAATTTTCGAAATTTTTGTTCAGAGTGATAGAAAATTCAATATATTAAATTTCGAACAGAGCCATAAAATGACAAATAAATTATGCATACGTAGTTCTGGAGACCTACGTATAACACCAGTAAAATTTTAATCGCTTTATCTCTACTAATAGCTGAGATAATTTTCGAAATTTTTGTTCAGAGTGATAGAAAATTCAATATATTAAATTTCGAACAGAGCCATAAAATGAAAAATAAATTATGTATACGTAGTTCTGGAGACCTACGTATAACACCAGTGAAATTTTTATTGCCTTATCTCTACTAATAGCTGAGATAATTTTCGAAATTTTTGTTCAGAGTGATAGAAAATTCAGTATATTAAATTTCGAACAGAGCCATAAAATGAAAAATAAATTATGCATACGTAGTTCTGGAGACCTACGTATAACACCAGTAAAATTTTTATCTCTTTATCTCTACTAATAGCTGAGATAATTTTCGAAATTTTTGTTCAGAGTGATAGAAAATTCAATATATTAAAATTCGAACAGAGCCATAAAATGAAAAATAAATTATGCATACGTAGTTCTGGAGACCTACGTATAACACCAGTAAAATTTTTATCGCTTTATCTCTACTAATAGCTGAGATAATTTTCGAAATTTTTGTTCAGAGTGATAGAAAATTCAATATATTAAATTTCGAACAGAGCCATAAAATGAAAAATAAATTATGTATACGTAGTTCTGGAGACCTGCGTATAACACCAGTAAATTTTTTATCGCTTTATCTCTACTAATAGCTGAGATAATTTTCGAAATTTTTGTTCAGAGTGATAGAAAATTCAATATATTAAATTTCGAACAGAGCCATAAAATGAAAAATAAATTATGTATACGTAGTTCTGGAGACCTACGTATAACACCAGTAAAATTTTTATCGCTTTATCTCTACTAATAGCTGAGATAATTTTCGAAATTTTTGTTCAGAGTGATAGAAAATTCAATATATTAAATTTCGAACAGAGCCATAAAATGAAAAATAAATTATGCATACGTAGTTCTGGAGACCTACGTATAACACCAGTAAAATTTTTATCTCTTTATCTCTACTAATAGCTGAGATAATTTTCGAAATTTTTGTTCAGAGTGATAGAAAATTCAATATATTAAATTTCGAACAGAGCCATAAAATGACAAATAAATTATGCATACGTAGTTCTGGAGACCTACGTATAACACCAGTAAAATTTTTATCTCTTTATCTCTACTAATAGCTGAGATAATTTTCGAAATTTTTGTTCAGAGTGATAGAAAATTCAATATATTAAAATTCGAACAGAGCCATAAAATGAAAAATAAATTATGCATACGTAGTTCTGGAGACCTACGTATAACACCAGTAAAATTTTTATCGCTTTATCTCTACTAATAGCTGAGATAATTTTCGAAATTTTTGTTCAGAGTGATAGAAAATTCAATATATTAAATTTCGAACAGAGCCATAAAATGAAAAATAAATTATGTATACGTAGTTCTGGAGACCTACGTATAACACCAGTGAAATTTTTATTGCCTTATCTCTACTAATAGCTGAGATAATT
The DNA here is from genome assembly GCA_029207805.1 of Tribolium confusum. Taxonomy (NCBI): domain Eukaryota; kingdom Metazoa; phylum Arthropoda; class Insecta; order Coleoptera; family Tenebrionidae; genus Tribolium; species Tribolium confusum. The sequence goes on along the minus strand of JALGAY010000008.1, from coordinate 23,605,175 downwards.
TTCGAAATTTTTGTTCAGAGTGATAGAAAATTCAATATATTAAATTTCGAACAGAGCCATAAAATGAAAAATAAATTATGTATACGTAGTTCTGGAGACCTACGTATAACACCAGTAAAATTTTTATCGCTTTATCTCTACTAATAGCTGAGATAATTTTCGAAATTTTTGTTCAGAGTGATAGAAAATTCAATATATTAAATTTCGAACAGAGCCATAAAATGAAAAATAAATTATGCATACGTAGTTCTGGAGACCTACGTATAACACCAGTAAAATTTTTATCGCTTTATCTCTACTAATAGTTGAGATAATTTTCGAAATTTTTGTTCAGAGTGATAGAAAATTCAATATATTAAATTTCGAACAGAGCCATAAAATGAAAAATAAATTATGTATACGTAGTTCTGGAGACCTACGTATAACACCAGTAAAATTTTTATTGCTTTATCTCTACTAATAGCTGAGATAATTTTCAAAATTTTTGTTCAGAGTGATAGAAAATTCAATATATTAAATTTCGAACAGAGCCATAAAATGAAAAATAAATTATGCATACGTAGTTTTGGAGACCTACGTATAACACCAGTGAAATTTTTATCGCTTTATCTCTACTAATAGCTGAGATAATTTTCGAAATTTTTGTTCAGAGTGATAGAAAATTCAATATATTAAATTTCGAACAGAGCCATAAAATGAAAAATAAATTATGTATACGTAGTTCTGGAGACCTACGTATAACACCAGTGAAATTTTTATTGCCTTATCTCTACTAATAGCTGAGATAATTTTCGAAATTTTTGTTCAGAGTGATAGAAAATTCAATATATTAAATTTCGAACAGAGCCATAAAATGAAAAATAAATTATGCATACGTAGTTCTGGAGACCTACGTATAACACCAGTGAAATTTTTATCGCTTTATCTCTACTAATAGCTAAGATAATTTTCGAAATTTTTGTTCAGAGTGATAGAAAATTCAATATATTAAATTTCGAACAGAGCCATAAAATGAAAAATAAATTATGCATACGTAGTTCTGGAGACCTATGTATAACACCAGTAAAATTTTTATCGCTTTATCTCTACTAATAGCTGAGATAATTTTCGAAATTTTTGTTCAGAGTGATAGAAAATTCAATATATTAAATTTCGAACAGAGCCATAAAATAAAAAATAAATTATGTATACGTAGTTCTGGAGACCTACGTATAACACCAGTAAAATTTTTATTGCTTTATCTCTACTAATAGCTGAGATAATTTTCAAAATTTTTGTTCAGAGTGATAGAAAATTCAATATATTAAATTTCGAACAGAGCCATAAAATGAAAAATAAATTATGCATACGTAGTTCTGGAGACCTACGTATAACACCAGTAAAATTTTTATCGCTTTATCTCTACTAATAGCTAAGATAATTTTCGAAATTTTTGTTCAGAGTGATAGAAAATTCAATATATTAAATTTCGAACAGAGCCATAAAATGAAAAATAAATTATGCATACGTAGTTCTGGAGACCTATGTATAACACCAGTAAAATTTTTATCGCTTTATCTCTACTAATAGCTGAGATAATTTTCGAAATTTTTGTTCAGAGTGATAGAAAATTCAATATATTAAATTTCGAACAGAGCCATAAAATAAAAAATAAATTATGTATACGTAGTTCTGGAGACCTACGTATAACACCAGTAAAATTTTTATTGCTTTATCTCTACTAATAGCTGAGATAATTTTCAAAATTTTTGTTCAGAGTGATAGAAAATTCAATATATTAAATTTCGAACAGAGCCATAAAATGAAAAATAAATTATGCATACGTAGTTCTGGAGACCTACGTATAACACCAGTGAAATTTTTATCGCTTTATCTCTACTAATAGCTGAGATAATTTTCGAAATTTTTGTTCAGAGTGATAGAAAATTCAATATATTAAATTTCGAACAGAGCCATAAAATGAAAAATAAATTATGCATACGTAGTTCTGGAGACCTACGTATAACACCAGTGGAATTTTTATCGCTTTATCTCTACTAATAGCTGAGATAATTTTCGAAATTTTTGTTCAGAGTGATAGAAAATTCAATATATTTAATTTCGAACAGAGCCATAAAATGAAAAATAAATTATGCATACGTAGTTCTGGAGACCTACGTATAACACCAGTAAAATTTTTATCGCTTTATCTCTACTAATAGCTGAGATAATTTTCGAAATTTTTGTTCAGAGTGATAGAAAATTCAATATATTAAATTTCGAACAGAGCCATAAAATGAAATATAAATTACGCATACGTAGTTCTGGAGACCTACGTATAACACCAGTGAAATTTTTATCGCTTTATCTCTACTAATAGCTAAGATAATTTTCGAAATTTTTGTTCAGAGTGAAAGAAAATTCAATATATTAAATTTCGAACAGAGCCATAAAATGAAAAATAAATTATGCATACGTAGTTCTGGAGACCTACGTATAACACCAGTAAAATTTTTATCGCTTTATCTCTACTAATAGCTGAGATAATTTTCGAAATTTTTGTTCAGAGTGATAGAAAATTCAATATATTAAATTTCGAACAAAGCCATAAAATGAAAAATAAATTATGCATACGTAGTTCTGGAGACCTACGTATAACACCAGTAAAATTTTTATCGCTTTATCTCTACTAATAGCTAAGATAATTTTCGAAATTTTTGTTCAGAGTGAAAGAAAATTCAATATATTAAATTTCGAACAGAGCCATAAAATGAAAAATAAATTATGCATACGTAGTTCTGGAGACCTACGTATAACACCAGTGAAATTTTTATCGCTTTATCTCTACTAATAGCTGAGATAATTTTCGAAACTTTTCTTCAGAGTGATAGAAAATTCAATATATTAAATTTCGAACAGAGCCATAAAATGAAAAATAAATTATGTATACGTAGTTCTGGAGACCTACGTATAACACCAGTGAAATTTTTATTGCCTTATCTCTACTAATAGCTGAGATAATTTTCGAAATTTTTGTTCAGAGTGATAGAAAATTCAATATATTAAATTTCGAACAGAGCCATAAAATGAAAAATAAAATATGTATACGTAGTTCTGGAGACCTACGTATAACACCAGTAAAATTTTTATCGCTTTATCTCTACTAATAGCTGAGATAATTTTCGAAATTTTTGTTCAGAGTGATAGAAAATTCAATATATTAAATTTCGAACAGAGCCATAAAATGAAAAATAAATTATGTATACGTAGTTCTGGAGACCTACGTATAACACCAGTGAAATTTTTATTGCCTTATCTCTACTAATAGCTGAGATAATTTTCGAAATTTTTGTTCAGAGTGATAGAAAATTCAATATATTAAATTTCGAACAGAGCCATAAAATGAAAAATAAATTATGTATACGTAGTTCTGGAGACCTACGTATAACACCAGTGAAATTTTTATTGCCTTATCTCTACTAATAGCTGAGATAATTTTCGAAATTTTTGTTCAGAGTGATAGAAAATTCAATATATTAAATTTCGAACAGAGCCATAAAATGAAAAATAAATTATGCATACGTAGTTCTGGAGACCTACGTATAACACCAGTAAAATTTTTATCGCTTTATCTCTACTAATAGCTGAGATAATTTTCGAAATTTTTGTTCAGAGTGATAGAAAATCCAATATATTAAATTTCGAACAGAGCCATAAAATGAAAAATAAATTATGTATACGTAGTTCTGGAGACCTACGTATAACACCAGTAAAATTTTTATTGCTTTATCTCTACTAATACCTGAGATTATTTTCAAAATTTTTGTTCAGAGTGATAGAAAATTCAATATATTAAATTTCGAACAGAGCCATAAAATGAAAAATAAATTATGCATACGTAGTTCTGGAGACCTACGTATAACACCAGTAAATTTTTTATCGCTTTATCTCTACTAATAGCTGAGATAATTTTCGAAATTTTTGTTCAGAGTGATAGAAAATTCAATATATTAAATTTCGAACAAAGCCATAAAATGAAAAATAAATTATGTATACGTAGTTCTGGAGACCTAAGTATAACACCAGTAAAATTTTTATTGCTTTATCTCTACTAATAGCTGAGATAATTTTCAAAATTTTTGTTCAGAGTGATAGAAAATTCAATATATTAAATTTCGAACAGAGCCATAAAATGAAAAATAAATTATGCATGCGTAGTTCTCGAGACCTACGTATAACACCAGTGAAATTTTTATTGCCTTATCTCTACTAATAGCTGAGATAATTTTCGAAATTTTTGTTCAGAGTGATAGAAAATTCAATATATTAAATTTCGAACAGAGCCATAAAATGAAAAATAAATTATGCATACGTAGTTCTGGAGACCTACGTATAACACCAGTAAAATTTTTATTGCCTTATCTCTACTAATAGCTGAGATAATTTTCGAAATTTTTGTTCAGAGTGATAGAAAATTCAATATATTAAATTTCGAACAGAGCCATAAAATGAAAAATAAATTATGCATACGTAGTTCTGGAGACCTACGTATAACACCAGTAAAATTTTTATCGCTTTATCTCTACTAATAGCTGAGATAATTTTCGAAATTTTTGTTCAGAGTGATAGAAAATTTAATATATTAAATTTCGAACAGAGCCATAAAATGAAAAATAAATTATGTATACGTAGTTCTGGAGACCTACGTATAACACCAGTAAAATTTTTATTGCTTTATCTCTACTAATAGCTGAGATAATTTTCAAAATTTTTGTTCAAAGTGATAGAAAATTCAATATATTAAATTTCGAACAGAGCCATAAAATAAAAAATAAATTATGCATACGTAGTTCTGAAGACCTACGTATAACACCAGTAAAATTTTTATCGCTTTATCTCTACTAATAGCTGAGATAATTTTCGAAATTTTTGTTCAGAGTGATAGAAAATTCAATATATTAAATTTCGAACAGAACCATAAAATGAAAAATAAATTATGTATACGTAGTTCTGGAGACCTACGTATAACACCAGTAAAATTTTTATTGCTTTATCTCTACTAATAGCTGAGATAATTTTCAAAATTTTTGTTCAGAGTGATAGAAAATTCAATATATTAAATTTCGAACAGAGCCATAAAATAAAAAATAAATTATGCATACGTAGTTCTGGAGACCTACGTATAACACCAGTGAAATTTTTATCGCTTTATCTCTACTAATAGCTGAGATAATTTTCGAAATTTTTGTTCAGAGTGATAGAAAATTCAATATATTAAATTTCGAACAGAGCCATAAAATGAAAAATAAATTATGTATACGTAGTTCTGGAGACCTACGTATAACACCAGTAAAATTTTTATTGCTTTATCTCTACTAATAGCTGAGATAATTTTCAAAATTTTTGTTCAGAGTGATAGAAAATTCAATATATTAAATTTCGAACAGAGCCATAAAATGAAAAATAAATTATGCATACGTAGTTCTGAAGACCTACGTATAACACCAGTAAAATTTTTATTGCTTTATCTCTACTAATAGCTGAGATAATTTTCAAAATTTTTGTTCAGAGTGATAGAAAATTCAATATATTAAATTTCGAACAGAGCCATAAAATGAAAAATAAATTATGTATACGTAGTTCTGGAGACCTACGTATAACACCAGTAAAATTTTTATTGCTTTATCTCTACTAATAGCTGAGATAATTTTCAAAATTTTTGTTCAGAGTGATAGAAAATTCAATATATTAAATTTCGAACAGAGCCATAAAATGAAAAATAAATTATGCATACGTAGTTCTGGAGACCTACGTATAACACCAGTAAAATTTTTATTGCTTTATCTCTACTAATAGCTGAGATAATTTTCAAAATTTTTGTTCAGAGTGATAGAAAATTCAATATATTAAATTTCGAACAGAGATATAAAATGAAAAATAAATTATGCATACGTAGTTCTGGAGACCTACGTATAACACCAGTGAAATTTTTATCGCTTTATCTCTACTAATAGCTGAGATAATTTTCGAAAGTTTTGTTCAGAGTGATAGAAAATTCAATATATTAAATTTCGAACAGAGCCATAAAATGAAAAATAAATTATGTATACGTAGTTTTGGAGATCTACGTATAACACCAGTAAAATTTTTATTGCTTTATCTCTACTAATAACTGAGATAATTTTCAAAATTTTTGTTCAGAGTGATAGAAAATTCAATATATTAAATTTCGAACAGAGCCATAAAATGAAAAATAAATTATGCATACGTACTTCTGGAGACCTACGTATAACACCAGTGAAATCGCTTTATCTCTACTAATAGCTGAGATAAATTTCGAAATTTTTGTTCAGAGTGATAGAAAATTCAATATATTAAATTTCGAACAGAGCCATAAAATGAAAAATAAATTATGCATACGTAGTTCTGGAGACCTACGTATAACACCAGTAAAATTTTTATCGCTTTATCTCTACTAATAGCTGAGATAATTTTCGAAATTTTTGTTCAGAGTGATAGAAAATTCAATATATTAAATTTCGAACAGAGCCATAAAATGAAAAATAAATTATGTATACGTAGTTCTGGAGACCTACGTATAACACCAGTAAAATTTTTATTGCTTTATCTCTACTAATAGCTGAGATAATTTTCAAGAGTGATAGAAAATTCAATATATTAAATATCGAACAGAGCCATAGAATGAAAAATAAATTATGCATACGTAGTTCTGGAGACCTACGTATAACACCAGTGAAATTTTTATCGCTTTATCTCTACTAATAGCTGAGATAATTTTCGAAATTTTTGTTCAGAGTGATAGAAAATTCAATATATTAAATTTCGAACAGAGCCATAAAATGAAAAATAAATTATGTATACGTAGTTCTGGAGACCCACGTATAACACCAGTGAAATTTTTATTGCCTTATCTCTACTAATAGCTGAGATAATTTTCGAAATTTTTGTTCAGAGTGATAGAAAATTCAATATATTAAATTTCGAACAGAGCCATAAAATGAAAAATAAATTATGTATACGTAGTTCTGAAGACCTACGTATAACACCAGTAAAATTTTTATCGCTTTATCTCTACTAATGGCTGAGATAATTTTCGAAATTTTTGTTCAGAGTGATAGAAAATTCAATATATTAAATTTCGAACAGAGCCATAAAATGAAAAATAAATTATGTATACGTAGTTCTGGAGACCTACGTATAACACCAGTAAAATTTTTATTGCTTTATCTCTACTAATAGCTGAGATAATTTTCAAAATTTTTGTTCAGAGTGATAGAAAATTCAATATATTAAATTTCGAACAGAGCCATAAAATGAAAAATAAATTATGCATACGTAGTTCTGGAGACCTACGTATAACACCAGTAAAATTTTTATTGCTTTATCTCTACTAATAGCTGAGATAATTTTCAAAATTTTTGTTCAGAGTGATAGAAAATTCAATATATTAAATTTCGAACAGAGCCTAAAAATGAAAAATAAATTATGTATACGTAGTTCTGGAGACCTACGTATAACACCAGTAAAATTTTTATTGCTTTATCTCTACTAATAGCTGAGATAATTTTCGAAATTTTTGTTCAGAGTGATAGAAAATTCAATATATTAAATTTCGAACAGAGCCATAAAATGAAAAATAAATTATGCATACGTAGTTCTGGAGACCTACGTATAACACCAGTGAAATTTTTATCGCTTTATCTCTACTAATAGCTGAGATAATTTTCGAAATTTTTGTTCAGAGTGATAGAAAATTCAATATATTAAATTTCGAACAGAGCCATAAAATGAAAAATAAATTATGTATACGTAGTTTTGGAGACCTACGTATAACACCAGTAAAATTTTTATTGCTTTATCTCTACTAATAGCTGAGATAATTTTCAAAATTTTTGTTCAGAGTGATAGAAAATTCAATATATTAAATTTCGAACAGAGCCATAAAATGAAAAATAAATTATGCATACGTAGTTGTGGAGACCTACGTATAACACCAGTAAAATTTTTATCGCTTTATCTCTACTAATAGCTGAGATAATTTTCGAAATTTTTGTTCAGAGTGATAGAAAATTCAATATATTAAATTTCGAACAGAGCCATAAAATGAAAAATAAATTATGCATACGTAGTTTTGGAGACCTACGTATAACACCAGTAAAATTTTTATCGCTTTATCTCTACTAATAGCTGAGATAATTTTCGAAATTTTTGTTAAGAGTGATAGAAAATTCAATATATTAAATTTCGAACAGAGCCTAAAAATGAAAAATAAATTATGTATACGTAGTTCTGGAGACCTACGTATAACACCAGTAAAATTTTTATTGCTTTATATCTACTAATAGCTGAGATAATTTTCGAAATTTTTGTTCAGAGTGATAGAAAATTCAATATATTAAATTTCGAACAGAGCCATAAAATGAAAAATAAATTATGTATACGTAGTTCTGGAGACCTACGTATAACACCAGTAAAATTTTTATCGCTTTATCTCTACTAATAGCTGAGATAATTTTCGAAATTTTTGTTAAGAGTGATAGAAAATTCAATATATTAAATTTCGAACAGAGCCATAAAATGAAAAATAAATTATGTATACGTAGTTCTGGAGACCTACGTATAACACCAGTAAAATTTTTATCGCTTTATCTCTACTAATAGCTGAGATAATTTTCGAAATTTTTGTTCAGAGTGATAGAAAATTCAATATATTAAATTTCGAACAGAGCCATAAAATGAAAAATAAATTATGCATACGTAGTTCTGGAGACCTACGCATAACACCAGTGAAATTTTTGTCGCTTTATCTCTACTAATAGCTGAGATAATTTTCGAAATTTTTGTTCAGAGTGATAGAAAATTCAATATATTAAATTTCGAACAGAGCCATAAAATGAAAAATAAACGTATATATACGTAGTTCTGGAGACCTACGTATAACACCAGTAAAATTTTTATCGCTTTATCTCTACTAATAGCTGAGATAATTTTCAAAATTTTTGTTCAGAGTGATAGAAAATTCAATATATTAAATTTCGAACAGAGCCATAAAATGAAAAATAAATTATGCATACGTAGTTCTGGAGACCTACGTATAACACCAGTAAAATTTTTATCGCTTTATCTCTACTAATAGCTGAGATAATTTTCGAAATTTTTGTTCAGAGTGATAGAAAATTCAATATATTAAATTTCGAACAGAGCCATAAAATGAAAAATAAATTATGCATACGTAGTTCTGGAGACCTACGTATAACACCAGTAAAATTTTTATCGCTTTATCTCTACTAATAGCTGAGATAATTTTCGAAATTTTTGTTCAGAGTGATAGAAAATTCAATATATTAAATGTCGAACAGAGCCATAAAATGAAAAATAAATTATGTATACGTAGTTCTGGAGACCTACGTATAACACCAGTAAAATTTTTATTGCTTTATCTCTACTAATAGCTGAGATAATTTTCAAAATTTTTGTTCAGAGTGATAGAAAATTCAATATATTAAATTTCGAACAGAGCCATAAAATGAAAAATAAATTATGCATACGTAGTTCTGGAGACCTACGTATAACACCAGTGAAATTTTTATCGCTTTATCTCTACTAATAGCTGAGATAATTTTCGAAATTTTTGTTCAGAGTGATAGAAAATTCAATATATTAAATTTCGAACAGAGCCATAAAATAAAAAATAAATTATGTATACGTAGTTCTGGAGACCTACGTATAACACCAGTGAAATTTTTATTGCCTTATCTCTACTAATAGCTGAGATAATTTTCGAAATTTTTGTTCAGAGTGATAGAAAATTCAATATATTAAATTTCGAACAGAGCCATAAAATGAAAAATAAATTATGTATACGTAGTTCTGGAGACCTACGTATAACACCAGTAAAATTTTTATCGTTTTATCTCTACTAATAGCTGAGATAATTTTCGAAATTTTTGTTCAGAGTGATAGAAAATTCAATATATTAAATTTCGAACAGAGCCATAAAATGAAAAATAAATTATGTATACGTAGTTCTGGAGACCTACGTATAACACCAGTAAAATTTTTATTGCTTTATCTCTACTAATAGCTGAGATAATTTTCAAAATTTTTGTTCAGAGTGATAGAAAATTCAATATATTAAATTTCGAACAGAGCCATAAAATGAAAAATAAATTATGCATACGTAGTTCTGGAGACCTACGTATAACACCAGTGAAATTTTTATCGCTTTATCTCTACTAATAGCTGAGATAATTTTCGAAATTTTTGTTCAGAGTGATAGAAAATTCAATATATTAAATTTCGAACAGAGCCATAAAATGAAAAATAAATTATGTATACGTAGTTCTGGAGACCTACGTATAACACCAGTAAAATTTTTATCGCTTTATCTCTACTAATAGCTGAGATAATTTTCGAAATTTTTGTTCAGAGTGATAGAAAATTCAATATATTAAATTTCGAACAGAGCCATAAAATGAAAAATAAATTATGCATACGTAGTTCTGGAGACCTACGTATAACACCAGTAAAATTTTTATCGCTTTATCTCTACTAATAGCTGAGATAATTTTCGAAATTTTTGTTCAGAGTGATAGAAAATTCAATATATTAAATTTCGAACAGAGCCATAAAATGAAAAATAAATTATGTATACGTAGTTCTGGAGACCTACGTATAACACCAGTAAAATTTTTATTGCTTTATCTCTACTAATAGCTGAGATAATTTTCAAAATTTTTGTTCAGAGTGATAGAAAATTCAATATATTAAATTTCGAACAGAGCCATAAAATGAAAAATAAATTATGCATACGTAGTTCTGGAGACCTACGTATAACACCAGTAAAATTTTTATCGCTTTATCTCTACTAATAGCTGAGATAATTTTCGAAATTTTTGTTCATAATGATAGAAAATTCAATATATTAAATTTCGAACAGAGCCATAAAATGAAAAATAAATTATGTATACGTAGTTCTGGAGACCTACGTATAACACCAGTGAAATTTTTATTGCCTTATCTCTACTAATAGCTGAGATAATTTTCGAAATTTTTGTTCAGAGTGATAGAAAATTCAATATATTAAATTTCGAACAGAGCCATAAAATGAAAAATAAATTATGCATACGTAGTTCTGGAGACCTACGTATAACACCAGTAAAATTTTTATCGCTTTATCTCTACTAATAGCTGAGATAATTTTCGAAATTTTTGTTCAGAGTGATAGAAAATTCAATATATTAAATTTCGAACAGAGCCATAAAATGAAAAATAAATTATGTATACGTAGTTCTGGAGACCTACGTATAACACCAGTAAAATTTTTATTGCTTTATCTCTACTAATAGCTGAGATAATTTTCAAAATTTTTGTTCAGAGTGATAGAAAATTCAATATATTAAATTTCGAACAGAGCCATAAAATGAAAAATAAATTATGCATACGTAGTTCTGGAGACCTACGTATAACACCAGTGAAATTTTTATCGCTTTATCTCTACTAATAGCTGAGATAATTTTCGAAATTTTTGTTCAGAGTGATAGAAAATTCAATATATTAAATTTCGAACAGAGCCATAAAATGAAAAATAAATTATGTATACGTAGTTCTGGAGACCTACGTATAACACCAGTGAAATTTTTATTGCCTTATCTCTACTAATAGCTGAGATAATTTTCGAAATTTTTGTTCAGAGTGATAGAAAATTCAATATATTAAATTTCGAACAGAGCCATAAAATGAAAAATAAATTATGTATGCGTAGTTCTGGAGACCTACGTATAACACCAGTAAAATTTTTATTGCTTTATCTCTACTAATAGCTGAGATAATTTTCAAAATTTTTGTTCAGAGTGATAGAAAATTCAATATATTAAATTTCGAACAGAGCCATAAAATGAAAAATAAATTATGCATACGTAGTTCTGGAGACCTACGTATAACACCAGTGAAATTTTTATCGCTTTATCTCTACTAATAGCTGAGATAATTTTCAAAATTTTTGTTCAGAGTGATAGAAAATTCAATATATTAAATTTCGAACAGAGCCATAAAATGAAAAATAAATTATGCATACGTAGTTCTGGAGACCTACGTATAACACTAGTGAAATTTTTATTGCTTTATCTCTACTAATAGCTGAGATAATTTTCAAAATTTTTGTTCAGAGTGATAGAAAATTCAATATATTAAATTTCGAACAGAGCCATAAAATAAAAAATAAATTATGCATACGTAGTTCTGGAGACCTACGTATAACACCAGTGAAATTTTTATCGCTTTATCTCTACTAATAGCTGAGATAATTTTCGAAATTTTTGTTCAGAGTGATAGAAAATTCAATATATTAAATTTCGAACAGAGCCATAAAATGAAAAATAAATTATATATACGTAGTTCTGGAGACCTACGTATAACACCAGTAAAATTTTTATCGCTTTATCTCTACTAATAGCTGAGATAATTTTCAAAATTTTTGTTCAGAGTGATAGAAAATTCAATATATTAAATTTCGAACAGAGCCATAAAATGAAAAATAAATTATGCATACGTAGTTCTGGAGACCTACGTATAACACCAGTAAAATTTTTATCGCTTTATCTCTACTAATAGCTGAGATAATTTTCGAAATTTTTGTTCAGAGTGATAGAAAATTCAATATATTAAATTTCGAACAGAGCCATAAAATGAAAAATAAATTATGTATACGTAGTTCTGGAGACCTACGTATAACACCAGTGAAATTTTTATTGCCTTATCTCTACTAATAGCTGAGATAATTTTCGAAATTTTTGTTCAGAGTGATAGAAAATTCAATATATTAAATTTCGAACAGAGCCATAAAATGAAAAATAAATTATGTATACGTAGTTCTGGAGACCTACGTATAACACCAGTAAAATTTTTATCGCTTTATCTCTACTAATAGCTGAGATAATTTTCAAAATTTTTGTTCAGAGTGATAGAAAATTCAATATATTAAATTTCGAACAGAGCCATAAAATGAAAAATAAATTATGCATACGTAGTTCTGGAGACCTACGTATAACACCAGTAAAATTTTTATCGCTTTATCTCTACTAATAGCTGAGATAATTTTCGAAATTTTTGTTCAGAGTGATAGAAAATTCAATATATTAAATTTCGAACAGAGCCATAAAATGAAAAATAAATTATGTATACGTAGTTCTGGAGACCTACGTATAACACCAGTAAAATTTTTATTGCTTTATCTCTACTAATAGCTGAGATAATTTTCAAAATTTTTGTTCAGAGTGATAGAAAATTCAATATATTAAATTTCGAACAGAGCCATAAAATGAAAAATAAATTATGTATACGTAGTTCTGGAGACCTACGTATAACACCAGTAAAATTTTTATTGCTTTATCTCTACTAATAGCTGAGATAATTTTCAAAATTTTTGTTCAGAGTGATAGAAAATTCAATATATTAAATTTCGAACAGAGCCATAAAATGAAAAATAAATTATGCATACGTAGTTCTGGAGACCTACGTATAACACCAGTGAAATTTTTATCGCTTTATCTCTACTAATAGCTGAGATAATTTTCGAAATTTTTGTTCAGAGTGATAGAAAATTCAATATATTAAATTTCGAACAGAGCCATAAAATGAAAAATAAATTATGCATACGTAGTTCTGGAGACCTACGTATAACACCAGTAAAATTTTTATCGCTTTATCTCTACTAATAGCTGAGATAATTTTCGAAATTTTTGTTCAGAGTGATAGAAAATTCAATATATTAAATTTCGAACAGAGCCATAAAATGAAAAATAAATTATGTATACGTAGTTCTGGAGACCTACGTATAACACCAGTAAAATTTTTATTGCTTTATCTCTACTAATAGCTGAGATAATTTTCAAAATTTTTGTTCAGAGTGATAGAAAATTCAATATATTAAATTTCGAACAGAGCCATAAAATAAAAAATAAATTATGCATACGTAGTTCTGGAGACCTACGTATAACACCAGTGAAATTTTTATCGCTTTATCTCTACTAATAGCTGAGATAATTTTCGAAATTTTTGTTGAGAGTGATAGAAAATTCAATATATTAAATTTCGAACAGAGCCATAAAATGAAAAATAAATTATGTATACGTAGTTCTGGAGACCTACGTATAACACCAGTAAAATTTTTATCGCTTTATCTCTACTAATAGCTGAGATAATTTTCAAAATTTTTGTTCAGAGTGATAGAAAATTCAATATATTAAATTTCGAACAGAGCCATAAAATGAAAAATAAATTATGCATACGTAGTTCTGGAGACCTACGTATAACACCAGTAAAATTTTTATCGCTTTATCTCTACTAATAGCTGAGATAATTTTCGAAATTTTTGTTCAGAGTGATAGAAAATTCAATATATTAAATTTCGAACAGAGCCATAAAATGAAAAATAAATTATGTATACGTAGTTCTGGAGACCTACGTATAACACCAGTAAAATTTTTATTGCTTTATCTCTACTAATAGCTGAGATAATTTTCAAAATTTTTGTTCAGAGTGATAGAAAATTCAATATATTAAATTTCGAACAGAGCCATAAAATGAAAAATAAATTATGTATACGTAGTTCTGGAGACCTACGTATAACACCAGTAAAATTTTTATTGCTTTATCTCTACTAATAGCTGAGATAATTTTCAAAATTTTTGTTCAGAGTGATAGAAAATTCAATATATTAAATTTCGAACAGAGCCATAAAATGAAAAATAAATTATGCATACGTAGTTCTGGAGACCTACGTATAACACCAGTAAAATTTTTATTGCTTTGTCTCTACTAATAGCTGAGATAATTTTCAAAATTTTTGTTCAGAGTGATAGAAAATTCAATATATTAAATTTCGAACAGAGCCTAAAAATGAAAAATAAATTATGTATACGTAGTTCTGGAGACCTACGTATAACACCAGTAAAATTTTTATTGCTTTATCTCTACTAATAGCTGAGATAATTTTCGAAATTTTTGTTCAGAGTGATAGAAAATTCAATATATTAAATTTCGAACAGAGCCATAAAATGAAAAATAAATTAAGCATACGTAGTTCTGGAGACCTACGTATAACACCAGTAAAATTTTTATCGCTTTATCTCTACTAATAGCTGAGATAATTTTCGAAATTTTTGTTCAGAGTGATAGAAAATTCAATATATTAAATTTCGAACAGAGCCATAAAATGAAAAATAAATTATGTATACGTAGTTCTGGAGACCTACGTATAACACCAGTAAAATTTTTATTGTTTTATCTCTACTAATAGCTGAGATAATTTTCAAAATTTTTGTTCAGAGTGATAGAAAATTCAATATATTAAATTTCGAACAGAGCCATAAAATGAAAAATAAATTATGCATACGTAGTTCTGGAGACCTACGTATAACACCAGTGAAATTTTTATCGCTTTATCTCTACTAATAGCTGAGATAATTTTCGAAATTTTTGTTCAGAGTGATAGAAAATTCAATATATTAAATTTCGAACAGAGCCATAAAATGAAAAATAAATTATGTATACGTAGTTCTGGAGACCTACGTATAACACCAGTAAAATTTTTATCGCTTTATCTCTACTAATAGCTGAGATAATTTTCAAAATTTTTGTTCAGAGTGATAGAAAATTCAATATATTAAATTTCGAACAGAGCCATAAAATGAAAAATAAATTATGCATACGTAGTTCTGGAGACCTACGTATAACACCAGTAAAATTTTTATCGTTTTATCTCTACTAATAGCTGAGATAATTTTCGAAATTTTTGTTCAGAGTGATAGAAAATTCAATATATTAAATTTCGAACAGAGCCATAAAATGAAAAATAAATTATGCATACGTAGTTCTGGAGACCTACGTATAACACCAGTGAAATTTTTATCGCTTTATCTCTACTAATAGCTGAGATAATTTTCGAAATTTTTGTTCAGAGTGATAGAAAATTCAATATATTAAATTTCGAACAGAGCCATAAAATGAAAAATAAATTATGCATACGTAGTTCTGGAGACCTACGTATAACACCAGTGAAATTTTTATCGCTTTATCTCTACTAATAGCTGAGATAATTTTCGAAATTTTTGTTCAGAGTGATAGAAAATTCAATATATTAAATTTCGAACGGAGCCATAAAATGAAAAATAAATTATGTATACGTAGTTCTGGAGACCTACGTATAACACCAGTGAAATTTTTATTGCCTTATCTCTACTAATAGCTGAGATAATTTTCGAAATTTTTGTTCAGAGTGATAGAAAATTCAATATATTAAATTTCGAACAGAGCCATAAAATGAAAAATAAATTATGCATACGTAGTTCTGGAGACCTACGTATAACACCAGTAAAATTTTTATCGCTTTATCTCTACTAATAGCTGAGATAATTTTCGAAATTTTTGTTCAGAGTGATACAAAATTCAATATATTAAATTTCGAACAGAGCCATAAAATGAAAAATAAATTATGTATACGTAGTTCTGGAGACCTACGTATAACACCAGTAAAATTTTTATTGCTTTATCTCTACTAATAGCTGAGATAATTTTCAAAATTTTTGTTCAGAGTGATAGAAAATTCAATATATTAAATTTCGAACAGAGCCATAAAATGAAAAATAAATTATGCATACGTAGTTCTGGAGACCTACGTATAACACCAGTAAAATTTTTATTGTTTTATCTCTACTAATAGCTGAGATAATTTTCAAAATTTTTGTTCAGAGTGATAGAAAATTCAATATATTAAATTTCGAACAGAGCCATAAAATGAAAAATAAATTATGCATGCGTAGTTCTGGAGACCTACGTATAACACCAGTGAAATTTTTATCGCTTTATCTCTACTAATAGCTGAGATAATTTTCGAAATTTTTGTTCAGAGTGATAGAAAATTCAATATATTAAATTTCGAACAGAGCCATAAAATGAAAAATAAATTATGCATACGTAGTTCTGGAGACCTACGTATAACACCAGTAAAATTTTTATTGTTTTATCTCTACTAATAGCTGAGATAATTTTCAAAATTTTTGTTCAGAGTGATAGAAAATTCAATATATTAAATTTCGAACAGAGCCATAAAATGAAAAATAAATTATGCATGCGTAGTTCTGGAGACCTACGTATAACACCAGTGAAATTTTTATCGCTTTATCTCTACTAATAGCTGAGATAATTTTCGAAATTTTTGTTCAGAGTGATAGAAAATTCAATATATTAAATTTCGAACAGAGCCATAAAATGAAAAATAAATTATGTATACGTAGTTTTGGAGACCTACGTATAACACCAGTAAAATTTTTATTGCTTTATCTCTACTAATAGCTGAGATAATTTTCAAAATTTTTGTTCAGAGTGATAGAAAATTCAATATATTAAATTTCGAACAGAGCCTAAAAATGAAAAATAAATTATGTATACGTAGTTCTGGAGACCTACGTATAACACCAGTAAAATTTTTATTGCTTTATCTCTACTAATAGCTGAGATAATTTTCGAAATTTTTGTTCAGAGTGATAGAAAATTCAATATATTAAATTTCGAACAGAGCCATAAAATGAAAAATAAATTATGCATACGTAGTTCTGGAGACCTACGTATAACACCAGTGAAATTTTTATCGCTTTATCTCTACTAATAGCTGAGATAATTTTCGAAATTTTTGTTCAGAGTGATAGAAAATTCAATATATTAAATTTCGAACAGAGCCATAAAATGAAAAATAAATTATGTATACGTAGTTCTGGAGACCTACGTATAACACCAGTGAAATTTTTATTGCCTTATCTCTACTAAGAGCTGAGATAATTTTCGAAATTTTTGTTCAGATTGATAGAAAATTCAATATATTAAATTTCGAACAGAGCCATAAAATGAAAAATAAATTATGCATACGTAGTTCTGGAGACCTACGTATAACACCAGCAAAATTTTTATCGCTTTATCTCTACTAATAGCTGAGATAATTTTCGAAATTTTTGTTCAGAGTGATAGAAAATTCAATATATTAAATTTCGAACAGAGCCATAAAATAAAAAATAAATTATGTATACGTAGTTCTGGAGACCTACGTATAACACCAGTAAAATTTTTATTGCTTTATCTCTACTAATAGCTGAGATAATTTTCAAAATTTTTGTTCAGAGTGATAGAAAATTCAATATATTAAATTTCGAACAGAGCCATAAAATGAAAAATAAATTATGCATACGTAGTTCTGGAGACCTACGTATAACACCAGTAAAATTTTTATTGTTTTATCTCTACTAATAGCTGAGATAATTTTCAAAATTTTTGTTCAGAGTGATAGAAAATTCAATATATTAAATTTCGAACAGAGCCATAAAATGAAAAATAAATTATGCATGCGTAGTTCTGGAGACCTACGTATAACACCAGTGAAATTTTTATCGCTTTATCTCTACTAATAGCTGAGATAATTTTCGAAATTTTTGTTCAGAGTGATAGAAAATTCAATATATTAAATTTCGAACAGAGCCATAAAATGAAAAATAAATTATGTATACGTAGTTTTGGAGACCTACGTATAACACCAGTAAAATTTTTATTGCTTTATCTCTACTAATAGCTGAGATAATTTTCAAAATTTTTGTTCAGAGTGATAGAAAATTCAATATATTAAATTTCGAACAGAGCCTAAAAATGAAAAATAAATTATGTATACGTAGTTCTGGAGACCTACGTATAACACCAGTAAAATTTTTATTGCTTTATCTCTACTAATAGCTGAGATAATTTTCGAAATTTTTGTTCAGAGTGATAGAAAATTCAATATATTAAATTTCGAACAGAGCCATAAAATGAAAAATAAATTATGCATACGTAGTTCTGGAGACCTACGTATAACACCAGTGAAATTTTTATCGCTTTATCTCTACTAATAGCTGAGATAATTTTCGAAATTTTTGTTCAGAGTGATAGAAAATTCAATATATTAAATTTCGAACAGAGCCATAAAATGAAAAATAAATTATGTATACGTAGTTCTGGAGACCTACGTATAACACCAGTGAAATTTTTATTGCCTTATCTCTACTAATAGCTGAGATAATTTTCGAAATTTTTGTTCAGATTGATAGAAAATTCAATATATTAAATTTCGAACAGAGCCATAAAATGAAAAATAAATTATGCATACGTAGTTCTGGAGACCTACGTATAACACCAGTAAAATTTTTATCGCTTTATCTCTACTAATAGCTGAGATAATTTTCGAAATTTTTGTTCAGAGTGATAGAAAATTCAATATATTAAATTTCGAACAGAGCCATAAAATAAAAAATAAATTATGTATACGTAGTTCTGGAGACCTACGTATAACACCAGTAAAATTTTTATTGCTTTATCTCTACTAATAGCTGAGATAATTTTCAAAATTTTTGTTCAGAGTGATAGAAAATTCAATATATTAAATTTCGAACAGAGCCATAAAATGAAAAATAAATTATGCATACGTAGTTCTGGAGACCTACGTATAACACCAGTAAAATTTTTATCGCTTTATCTCTACTAATAGCTGAGATAATTTTCGAAATTTTTGTTCAGAGTGATAGAAAATTCAATATATTAAATTTCGAACAGAGCCATAAAATGAAAAATAAATTATGCATACGTAGTTCTGGAGACCTACGTATAACACCAGTAAATTTTTTATTGCTTTATCTCTACTAATAGCTGAGATAATTTTCAAAATTTTTGTTCAGAGTGATAGAAAATTCAATATATTAAATTTCGAACAGAGCCATAAAATAAAAAATAAATTATGCATACGTAGTTCTGGTGACCTACGTATAACACCAGTAAAATTTTTATTGCTTTATCTCTACTAATAGCTGAGATAATTTTCAAAATTTTTGTTCAGAGTGATAGAAAATTCAATATATTAAATTTCGAACAGAGCCATAAAATGAAAAATAAATTATGTATACGTAGTTCTGAAGACCTACGTATAACACCAGTAAAATTTTTATTGCTTTATCTCTACTAATAGCTGAGATAATTTTCGAAATTTTTGTTCAGAGTGATAGAAAATTCAATATATTAAATTTCGAACAGAGCCATAAAATGAAAAATAAATTATGCATACGTAATTCTGGAGACCTACGTATAACACCAGTAAAATTTTTATTGCTTTATCTCTACTAATAGCTGAGATAATTTTCAAAATTTTTGTTCAGAGTGATAGAAAATTCAATATATTAAATTTCGAACAGAGCCATAAAATGAAAAATAAATTATGCATACGTAGTTCTGGAGACCTACGTATAACACCAGTGAAATTTTTATCGCTTTATCTCTACTAATAGCTGAGATAATTTTCGAAATTTTTGTTCAGAGTGATAGAAAATTCAATATATTAAATTTCGAACAGAGCCATAAAATGAAAAATAAATTATGTATACGTAGTTCTGGAGACCTACGTATAACACCAGTAAAATTTTTATCGCTTTGTCTCTACTAATAGCTGACATAATTTTCGAAATTTTTGTTCAGAGTGATAGAAAATTCAATATATTAAATTTCGAACAGAGCCATAAATGAAAAATAAATTATGCATACGTAGTTCTGGAGACCTACGTATAACACCAGTAAAATTTTTATCGCTTTATCTCTACTAATAGCTGAGATAATTTTCGAAATTTTTGTTCAGAGTGATAGAAAATTCAATGTATTAAATTTCGAACCGAGCCTAAAAATGAAAAATAAATTATGTATACGTAGTTCCGGAGACCTACGTATAACACCAGTAAAATTTTTATTGCTTTATCTCTACTAATAGCTGAGATAATTTTCGAAATTTTTGTTCAGAGTGATAGAAAATTCAATATATTAAATTTCGAACAGAGCCATAAAATGAAAAATAAATTATGCATACGTAGTTCTGGAGACCTACGTATAACACCAGTAAAATTTTTATTGCTTTATCTCTACTAATAGCTGAGATAATTTTCAAAATTTTTGTTCAGAGTGATAGAAAATTCAATATATTAAATTTCGAACCGAGCCTAAAAATGAAAAATAAATTATGTATACGTAGTTCCGGAGACCTACGTATAACACCAGTAAAATTTTTATTGCTTTATCTCTACTAATAGCTGAGATAATTTTCGAAATTTTTGTTCAGAGTGATAGAAAATTCAATGTATTAAATTTCGAACAGAGCCATAAAATGAAAAATAAATTATGTATACGTAGTTCTGGAGACCTACGTATAACACCAGTAAAATTTTTATTGCTTTATCTCTACTAATAGCTGAGATAATTTTCAAAATTTTTGTTCAGAGTGATAGAAAATTCAATATATTAAATTTCGAACAGAGCCATAAAATGAAAAATAAATTATGCATACGTAGTTCTGGAGACCTACGTATAACACCAGTAAAATTTTTATCGCTTTATCTCTACTAATAGCTGAGATAATTTTCGAAATTTTTGTTCAGAGTGATAGAAAATTCAATATATTAAATTTCGAACAGAGCCATAAAATGAAAAGTAAATTATGCATACGTAGTTCTGGAGACCTACGTATAACACCAGTGAACTTTTTATCGCTTTATCTCTACTAATAGCTGAGATAATTTTCGAAATTTTTGTTCAGAGTGATAGAAAATTCAATATATTAAATTTCGAACAGAGCCATAAAATGAAAAATAAATTATGTATACGTAGTTCTGGAGACCTACGTATAACACCAGTGAAATTTTTATCGCTTTATCTCTACTAATAGCTGAGATAATTTTCGAAATTTTTGTTCAGAGTGATAGAAAATTCAATATATTAAATTTCGAACAGAGCCATAAAATGAAAAATAAATTATGTATACGTAGTTCTGGAGACCTACGTATACACCAGTAAAATTTTTATTGCTTTATCTCTACTAATAGCTGAGATAATTTTCGAAATTTTTGTTCAGAGTGATAGAAAATTCAATATATTAAATTTCGAACAGAGCCATAAAATGAAAAATAAATTATGCATACGTAGTTCTGGAGACCTACGTATAACACCAGTAAAATTTTTATTGCTTTATCTCTACTAATAGCTGAGATAATTTTCAAAATTTTTGTTCAGAGTGATAGAAAATTCAATATATTAAATTTCGAACAGAGCCATAAAATGAAAAATAAATTATGTATACGTAGTTCTGGAGACCTACGTATAACACCAGTGAAATTTTTATCGCTTTATCTCTACTAATAGCTGAGATAATTTTCGAAATTTTTGTTCAGAGTGATAGAAAATTCAATATATTAAATTTCGAACAGAGCCATAAAATGAAAAATAAATTATGCATACGTAGTTCTGGAGACCTACGTATAACACCAGTAAAATTTTTATCGCTTTATCTCTACTAATAGCTGAGATAATTTTCGAAATTTTTGTTCAGAGTGATAGAAAATTCAATATATTAAATTTCGAACAGAGCCATAAAATGAAAAATAAATTATGCATACGTAATTCTGGAGACCTACGTATAACACCAGTAAAATTTTTATTGCTTTATCTCTACTAATAGCTGAGATAATTTTCGAAATTTTTGTTCAGAGTGATAGAAAATTCAATATATTAAATTTCGAACAGAGCCATAAAATGAAAAATAAATTATGCATACGTAGTTCTGGAGACCTACGTATAACACCAGTAAAATTTTTATTGCTTTATCTCTACTAATAGCTGAGATAATTTTCAAAATTTTTGTTCAGAGTGATAGAAAATTCAATATATTAAATTTCGAACAGAGCCATAAAATGAAAAATAAATTATGCATACGTAGTTCTGGAGACCTACGTATAACACCAGTAAAATTTTTATCGCTTTATCTCTACTAATAGCTGAGATAATTTTCGAAATTTTTGTTCAGAGTGATAGAAAATTCAATATATTAAATTTCGAACAGAGCCATAAAATGAAAAATAAATTATGTATACGTAGTTCTGGAGACCTACGTATAACACCAGTAAAATTTTTATCGCTTTATCTCTACTAATAGCTGAGATAATATTCGAAATTTTTGTTCAGAGTGATAGAAAATTCAATATATTAAATTTCGAACAGAGCCATAAAATGAAAAATAAATTATGTATACGTAGTTCTGGAGACCTACGTATAACACCAGTAAAATTTTTATCGCTTTATCTCTACTAATAGCTGAGATAATTTTCGAAATTTTTGTTCAGAGTGATAGAAAATTCAATATATTAAATTTCGAACAGAGCCATAAAATGAAAAATAAATTATGTATACGTAGTTCTGGAGACCTACGTATAACACCAGTAAAATTTTTATTGCTTTATCTCTACTAATAGCTGAGATAATTTTCAAAATTTTTGTTCAGAGTGATAGAAAATTCAATATATTAAATTTCGAACAGAGCCATAAAATGAAAAATAACTTATGCATACGTAGTTCTGGAGACCTACGTATAACACCAGTGAAATTTTTATCGCTTTATCTCTACTAATAGCTGAGATAATTTTCGAAATTTTTGTTCAGAGTGATAGAAAATTCAATATATTAA
Source organism: Tribolium confusum (assembly GCA_029207805.1). Classification (NCBI taxonomy): domain Eukaryota; kingdom Metazoa; phylum Arthropoda; class Insecta; order Coleoptera; family Tenebrionidae; genus Tribolium; species Tribolium confusum. Next base: position 23,581,609 of record JALGAY010000008.1, on the reverse strand, counting down.
ATTTCGGACAGAGCCATAAAATGAAAAATAAATTATGCATACGTAGTTCTAGAGACCTACGTATAACACCAGTAAAATTTTTATCGCTTTATCTCTACTAATAGCTGAGATAATTTTTGAAATTTTTGTTCAGAGTGATAGAAAATTCAATATATTAAATTTCGAACAGAGCCATAAAAATGAAAAATAAATTATGTATACGTAGTTCTGGAGACCTACGTATAACACCAGTAAAATTTTTATTGCTTTATCTCTACTAATAGCTGAGATAATTTTCAAAATTTTTGTTCAGAGTGATAGAAAATTCAATATATTAAATTTCGAACAGAGCCATAAAATGAAAAATAAATTATGCATACGTAGTTCTGGAGACCTACGTATAACACCAGTAAAATTTTTATCGCTTTATCTCTACTAATAGCTGAGATAATTTTCGAAATTTTTGTTCAGAGTGATAGAAAATTCAATATATTAAATTTCGAACAGAGCCATAAAATGAAAAATAAATTATGTATACGTAGTTCTGGAGACCTACGTATAACACCAGTAAAATTTTTATCGCTTTATCTCTACTAATAGCTGAGATAATATTCGAAATTTTTGTTCAGAGTGATAGAAAATTCAATATATTAAATTTCGAACAGAGCCATAAAATGAAAAATAAATTATGTATACGTAGTTCTGGAGACCTACGTATAACACCAGTAAAATTTTTATCGCTTTATCTCTACTAATAGCTGAGATAATTTTCGAAATTTTTGTTCAGAGTGATAGAAAATTCAATATATTAAATTTCGAACAGAGCCATAAAATGAAAAATAAATTATGTATACGTAGTTCTGGAGACCTACGTATAACACCAGTAAAATTTTTATTGCTTTATCTCTACTAATAGCTGAGATAATTTTCAAAATTTTTGTTCAGAGTGATAGAAAATTCAATATATTAAATTTCGAACAGAGCCATAAAATGAAAAATAACTTATGCATACGTAGTTCTGGAGACCTACGTATAACACCAGTGAAATTTTTATCGCTTTATCTCTACTAATAGCTGAGATAATTTTCGAAATTTTTGTTCAGAGTGATAGAAAATTCAATATATTAAATTTCGGACAGAGCCATAAAATGAAAAATAAATTATGCATACGTAGTTCTGGAGACCTACGTATAACACCAGTAAAATTTTTATCGCTTTATCTCTACTAATAGCTGAGATAATTTTTGAAATTTTTGTTCAGAGTGATAGAAAATTCAATATATTAAATTCGAACAGAGCCATAAAATGAAAAATAAATTATGTATACGTAGTTCTGGAGACCTACGTATAACACCAGTAAAATTTTTATTGCTTTATCTCTACTAATAGCTGAGATAATTTTCAAAATTTTTGTTCAGAGTGATAGAAAATTCAATATATTAAATTTCGAACAGAGCCATAAAATGAAAAATAAATTATGCATACGTAGTTCTGGAGACCTACGTATAACACCAGTAAAATTTTTATCGCTTTATCTCTACTAATAGCTGAGATAATTTTCGAAATTTTTGTTCAGAGTGATAGAAAATTCAATATATTAAATTTCGAACAGAGCCATAAAATGAAAAATAAATTATGTATACGTAGTTCTGGAGACCTACGTATAACACCAGTAAAATTTTTATCGCTTTATCTCTACTAATAGCTGAGAAAATATTCGAAATTTTTGTTCAGAGTGATAGAAAATTCAATATATTAAATTTCGAACAGAGCCATAAAATGAAAAATAAATTATGTATACGTAGTTCTGGAGACCTACGTATAACACCAGTAAAATTTTTATCGCTTTATCTCTACTAATAGCTGAGATAATTTTCGAAATTTTTGTTCAGAGTGATAGAAAATTCAATATATTAAATTTCGAACAGAGACATAAAATGAAAAATAAATTATGTATACGTAGTTCTGGAGACCTACGTATAACACCAGTAAAATTTTTATTGCTTTATCTCTACTAATAGCTGAGATAATTTTCAAAATTTTTGTTCAGAGTGATAGAAAATTCAATATATTAAATTTCGAACAGAGCCATAAAATGAAAAATAACTTATGCATACGTAGTTCTGGAGACCTACGTATAACACAAGTGAAATTTTTATCGCTTTATCTCTACTAATAGCTGAGATAATTTTCGAAATTTTTGTTCAGAGTGATAGAAAATTCAATATATTAAATTTCGGACAGAGCCATAAAATGAAAAATAAATTATGCATACGTAGTTCTGGAGACCTACGTATAACACCAGTAAAATTTTTATCGCTTTATCTCTACTAATAGCTGAGATAATTTTTGAAATTTTTGTTCAGAGTGATAGAAAATTCAATATATTAAATTTCGAACAGAGCCATAAAATGAAAAATAAATTATGTATACGTAGTTCTGGAGACCTACGTATAACACCAGTAAAATTTTTATTGCTTTATCTCTACAAATAGCTGAGATAATTTTCAAAATTTTTGTTCAGAGTGATAGAAAATTCAATATATTAAATTTCGAACAGAGCCATAAAATGAAAAATAAATTATGCATACGTAGTTCTGGAAACCTACGTATAACACCAGTAAAATTTTTATCGCTTTATCTCTACTAATAGCTGAGATAATTTTCGAAATTTTTGTTCAGAGTGATAGAAAATTCAATATATTAAATTTCGAACAGAGCCATAAAATGAAAAATAAATTATGCATACGTAGTTCTGGAGACCTACGTATAACACCAGTGAAATTTTTATCGCTTTATCTCTACTAATAGCTGAGATAATTTTTCGAAATTTTTGTTCAGAGTGATAGAAAATTCAATATATTAAATTTCGAACAGAGCCATAAAATGAAAAATAAATTATGTATACGTAGTTCTGGAGACCTACGTATAACACCAGTGAAATTTTTATCGCTTTATCTCTACTAATAGCTGAGATAATTTTCGAAATTTTTGTTCAGAGTGATAGAAAATTCAATATATTAAATTTCGAACAGAGCCATAAAATGAAAAATAAATTATGTATACGTAGTTCTGGAGACCTACGTATAACACCAGTGAAATTTTTATTGCCTTATCTCTACTAACAGCTGAGATAATTTTCGAAATTTTTGTTCAGAGTGATAGAAAATTCAATATATTAAATTTCGAACAGAGCCATAAAATGAAAAATAAATTATGCATACGTAATCTGGAGACCTACGTATAACACCAGTAAAATTTTTATTGCTTTATCTCTACTAATAGCTGAGATAATTTTCAAAATTTTTGTTCAGAGTGATAGAAAATTCAATATATTAAATTA